>JAVJIX010000012.1:8782500-9160000 GCA_036785185.1 Paratrypauchen microcephalus
TAAGATGAGAAAGAGTCATAAATATCTCTCTCAAACTCTTTATTCTGGGCGTTGTTGCTTGAATGCAAATGAGGAGAAAAGAGATGGCCAATAGTAGAGGGTGGGGGCGTGGCCAAACTCTCCGCTCAGAGCTCAGAGCCCACAGCTGATCCATTTCCTTGTTTTTGCACGGGGGGAGAGATTTGAAGCATTCCATTGAAAAATAAACTCATTTCCACATAAAATAAAATTAAACCACTGCTGTTCAAAGGTCCAGAGGCTCAGATAAAGGACTTCCGAGCCTAGAAACACTCGGACGTGCCTCCAGGCAAATAAAAAAACGCATTTCGCATTGCCTAGCGCATTCGCAGTCCAAACTCTCTGGGCGTGATTTACAGAGACGCTGAGTACAGACAGACGGGGGTGGAACTGCATTTGCATTTCTTTTTTCGATCTGACGTCAATAAGGTGCCTTGTTCAAAATCGCCCGTTTGAGCTCCGATTTTTTGTAACGCAGAAAAGGATCGCAAATGCTCAGTTTAGACATTTCACAACTTTTAACCATGGGGGGGGGCCTAAACAGGGTAGGGGAGCTCACATTAACGTTCAAAAACCTCAGAAAGTGAAAATTTCATGCCATGGGACCTTTAAAATATAACTACAGTGCTGACTCAGCATAAACCCTCTCTTGCTGACTCAGCATAAACCCTCTCGTTGTTATGGTGCTTGGATGTATTGAAGTGTATTGTATTTTAAATTGGACCCCAGGAAGACTAGTCTCTATGTTTGTAGAGACTAATGGGGATCCGTAAATAAACAAATAAATAAACAAATTGCCGGGGGGGATTCGAACTCACAACCCCCAGGGGGCAAAAACAATGACTTACCAGTTGAGCTAACCAGCACTGCTTTACTTTCACCACTGGCTGAGCATTGCGCAGAATCTTACAGCTAACCAACCGTAAGGAGGGTTCAAATAAGGTCTGGGAGAGATTGTTAAATTACTGAAACATGCGTGGAAATCTAAAACTTCTTCAGACATGTTTTTGATGAGGGAACAGCATTATAATATGGTAGAAACTCAAACAAAATCCATTTAGAACAATACCTCCTCTTCTGAATTTAACGCCTCATTTACCCTCAACACAGGGTGAATTTATATATCTGACAAACACAAAATGTTGCAATAACACAGACCAGTACTCATCTAATAATCCGAAAATGTGAAAAATACAGATTCTTTCCAGAAAAACATGTGCCACAATACACTCTGAGAGGGGAAACAAAAATATTTTACAAGGGGGAAAAAAAAGTTGGGCATCTCAGCTTTGGCAAACATTTTCCTCAAGGAACTGGGCTGTTTCTTTAACTGGAATGCTACCACTTGCGCTACATCCACTACAAATAAAATGAACAATTGCTACTTGAGAAGCTACTAAAATAATATAATCTCAGCTCTGACTTCAATTATTCACTCCAAATACTTCACTTGAGTTACAACATACGTGTAACTACAAAATTGGAAAGACGTAAGACTGTTAAAGGGCCCATATTGCGTTATTTTCTGATCTACAGTAAACAGAAAACAAAGATCTCATGCGGGCTCCACTGTGTTTTTAAAGTCCACACACCTTCCTTAGAATCACTTGGACAATTTCAGTCCTGGAATTGCCAATCGCTACTGAACAAAAGATAAAAGATAGATGCTAACTTAAAAACAACCTCTTCATGCTGAAATTTAAATTGTTTTTTTGATGTCCATTTCTCAAACGTCATCATGAGATAAAAGTTCATCAATTTTGACCCGAACTCATTATAAAACCAGTGCTCCGAGACTCATATTCTGTGAGTGGACATTTTAAGTGGACACGCCATCAGCTCTGACCAGGCCACTCTGCAAAATCACTACAGAGACACGCTCCGAGGCAACTGATTCATCTCTCCAAAAAAGTTTTCAGAGCTCCAACTTTTCTGTCTGATGCTCGCTGGTCTATTTCCCCACATTTGAGCCCACCACCTCCACAGGCTGAATGTAGAGCCAGCTGTGAGCAAAGGACCACCTCTACCCCAGGGCACAACAAACGCACTCTCCAACAGACTGATCGTTTAAAAACCCCAAAACATTTCCAACACGCTTCCTATTGCCTGCTTCTCTCATCTCCTCAACATGACAGTTTTATTTTCGGTTTCCTCCATTGTTGCTGCAAAGATGGACTATTACCCAAAATCATTTTCCAACAAACTGGCTTTCAGAGTGACCATGCAAGAAAGGAGTGGAGCTGAGACATGATAGGGCTCTCTGTAACAGTGACAACAGAAGAAAACCTGTAAAGTGCATCATGGTGGAGCTCAAAGGCTACGTTCACACTGCACGGCTTAATGCTCAATTCCGATTTTTTGGTGAAATCCGATTTTTTTGCAAGGCCGTTCACATTTCCAGTTAAATGCGAATTGTATGTGATCTCCAGTGTGAACGCTAAACTCCCCAAAAGTGTCCCGCATGCGCCTTGGAGGACACGATGACGTCACACGCAGCGAACACGCTCAATGTTTACGGAAGTAGCCTAAAGTTGCTTTCGTACCGGAGCCAAAACATGTACAGCTTATTTGTTTTAAGGAGGAGAAGGAGAAGGACAAGGTTTTTGGCCACAGCGTTTTGCAGGGCAGTGGCAGCAACGTGTGCAGAAAGGAACATGTGGGTGCGGAGTCACAGGCAGGAGGGGTGGGATTGCTACGTGCTTCGCCACTTCACTGATACGAGTTTATATACTATTTTCGCATGACGAGAAGAACGTTTGTGAATGCCTACTTGTACCACTCTCATTGGAGGAAACACACTCAGGTCGGATGAATGCGACCTGGCCGTTCAGACTGAAGTCGCATGCCAAAAGATCGGATATGTATCGGATTTAGGACCACATATCCAAGTGGCCTGGATCGCATTTGAAAAAATCGGATCTGTGTCGTTCACACTGTCATTAGAAGATCAGATACAGGTCGCATAGAGGCAAAAAAATCGGATTTGGGTCGTTTCAGGCTGCAGTCTGAACGTAGCCAAATAGTCTGAATACTGTCCCATAATGGACACAATAAACTAGCTTTAACATGGGGGATATTTGGGTGCAGGGTATTTCTCAAGCAAAAATAATGATTTTCATTCCATGTAGCTGTCAGGATGTATTTGGTGCTACACTACGGTTAGTTGGCCAATCAAAACCGCGCTTTCAGAAAAATGAACAAAGACATGTTGGTCTGGAACCGTATCCTGTATCCATGATTTCAAATCAACCTGATTGACTGGCAGATTAATCAGTTTTTGTGTCAAAAAGGAATAAAAAAGAAAAAAATGTGAGAGTTTCCGAGAGGAGATAAGAAGGAAATGCGATACAAACTGGTGGCCATGGTTGGATCATCCAAAGTTAGGTTTTTCACATTCTATGGTCTGGTTCAAACAGAATATAGAAGGGACTGGCTGGTCAGTAAGAACAGTACCTTCATACTGGAACTGATGTCCATATGACAGTCACATTTTAAAAGAACATTTCACCAACACTGTCCAAACAAAAAAAGTTACATAGTGCATCTTATGTCTTCCACCTGCATTCATTTGTGTATTTGTGTATAGTTATATTGTTTTATGCTTCACCAAGTTCATTTTGGTAATACAAAACAGATTACAATGTTGAGCAGTTTTGTATAATTTAGATTTTTAAGTTTGATAGGACCTTCAGATTTATTTGAAAGTGTAAACACTGCTTAATCAGTTGAGTTTGAGTCCTTGGCAGCGCAGGGCATACCCTCCCTGTCCCCGCTCTGGGATGAGACACTTATCACTGCAGCGGTGTAATGTCCTGGAACAAACTCCTCCAGGCTCTAAGTACAGGCCCATTTTGTCTGCTCAATCTACCAGTCAAAGGCTGACATCAGATTTATGAGCAAAATAAAGACGCTGATCGCTGTGGGTAAACAACACAAGTGTATGGAGGAGGAATATGACTGTTTTATTGCTATTGTCAAAGGACCAAAACACCAAACCAAATGTCAGTATTAGATAGAGCCTTAGAAATTGCTTCAAAAGACCATTCAGAATATGTTGTTACCAAACACGACTTAAAGGGCAAAACTTACTTTTTGAGTTTATAGTGTTAATGCAGCAAAACATGTGTTTCATCTGTGCATTGCTGAGAAATCCAGTAAATCCATAATCCATCAATTTTGTGGCCTGCTTCCTCACCCTCCCGTCTGTCACCAAAGAAAAAAACGTTGTGTGTTTTACCTGTCCATTTGTTTTTGTCGTAATATGTTTGTGAAGTGAAAGCATGTTTTTTAGAAAACCAGACATGTACGCACTTTTAACTGTAAGAATGAACTGTGTATGTTTATTGGGATGTATGGAGTACTTGATAACTGATGTAATGACTGTGAGTATGTGAAGATTGAGGAAATTGTATGTATGATGTTACATGGGTTGCACGTTTTAATGCACTGTAAATATGGCACTCTGACCCCTCCCCCACAAGACTACAGATGGAAATGAGCTGTACAGCTAGAATCTGGTACAAGCATCTCTGCCTTTGTGCTTAATGTAACTGTACATTACATTACACCCCCCGAGCCGTCTCTATCAAACTGTCCTTGCTTGGTTAGTGGGGAAACGAAATTTTGATTCACTATGTGTCATGTATACAGTGGTACCTCACCTTACGAAATTAATTCGTTCCAGAACTGGTTTCGTAACGTGAATTTTTCGTAAGTTGAGTAGCTATTTCAATGGAAAAAGCCTGATTCGTTCCAAGGCCCCGTTCCAAGTTTTTTTTTTTTTTATAGTGTAACGTTTTTTTATAGTGTAACATTGTGTTCTGCGTAGAGGCTGTAAACCCAGGACTAAACCTGGACTATACCAGGTCCTCACCAAGCAGCAGCAGTGTACCTCACGAGGCTGAGGCGAGCAGCGACTGCGTGCGTGGGGGGAAGGGGGAGGGCGGTGTGTGTGCGCGGACACATGTGTGATAGCGCAGCATGACCCGGCGCGGGGCTGCGAGCAGAGACTCGTGCTCAAACCGTGCCAGGTCTAAACCAGGTCTGAACCAGGTCTGAACCAGGTCTAAACCAACGCGTGCGGGTCTATTTCCTGGTTTCGTTTCGAGTCACGGCTGAGGCAAGCAGCGAGGAGGGGACCGCACGCAGTCTGAGCGCATGAACGAACGCAGGTAAGAGCCACAGTGGTCTAATCCTGGTTCAGACCTGGTTCAGACCTGGTTTAGACCTGGTTTAGACCTGGCACGGATTGAGCACGGGTCTCTGCTCGCAGCCCCGCCCCGGGTCATGCTGCGCTATCACACACGTGTCCGCGCGCACACACACACCGCCCTCCCCCTTCCCCCCACGCTTCACTATTAATACAGGGGGTCCTTGGGTTACGACGTTGATCCGTTCTTAAGACGCGTCGTAACCCGAATTTCGTCGTAAACCGGATTTTGCCTTTGATCTTCCATCCAAAGCACCAATAACCTTTTCATCTCAATAATTAGACCACTACTCTGCTTGGTTATCACTGCCGCTATCATAGGAGCAGATCAGAGCCCACATCAGGTACTTCCACCCACATTGGGCACACACGAGGCCGTCTTCTTCTCCCTACAACCACAACAGAGCGTATTCTTCCGCCGTGCGCCGCGCGCCGTTCGCGTTTGTTTACATCTCTTACCACGCTAAACCGCGTAAGACGGAATGACGCGTAATATATACATATTTTTTTAATGGGGGCGCGTTCGTAACCACGAAACGTCGTAACCCGAGACCGTCGTAACCCGAGGACCCCCTGTACATTTTGTTGAAAATCTATGAAAGTTTGAGTGTTTAAACGAGAGAGAAATGTGACAAAAGTTTAAATCCAGTCTGAGAAAAGCGTATAATGTGTGTGGCTGAGCGCACATTATTTGAATTTTTGAGATTTCGCGTTTCGTAACTTGAATTTTCTTTCGTATCTAGAGACCAAAATTTAACGTGAAGGCGTTGCGTAACTTGAAATTTTCGTTTGTTGGGTCTTTCGTAAGGTGAGGTACCACTGTATATGGTTTTTCGACAATAAAGCGAACTATGAACTATGAACTAAATGGCATATATTACACTATTTTCTGATCTGTTATCATGTTTCCTCATCAAAAACAGACCTGGTGATGTGCTTTGTTTCATTCAGACGTTTAACACATGAACTCTGCATATTTAGGCTGATTTCTTCTCTCAAACAGAAGACGCACTGTTCCACCTTGTGATGTCATGCATAATACAGTAAGTGCACCACTGAGTTTTTAAAGTCCATACACCTTCTCTAGAATAATTTGGATATTTCAGCCTTGGAATTGTCAATCCATACCGAACTAAAGGTAAAATGTAGCTATTAACTTGAAAACTATAACGTGGATCAGAAAACAGTGTAGTATGGGCCCGATTAATGCATGACATCTTCAGGAACATTAAAAGCAAATAATCTTTCCTTTTCACAACAGACAGAGACACTGCCCAGGATGCCCTGTAGTAATTATACTGTCTATTGCTTCACTGCTCCTCTGATGTGTCTGCTGTAGTCTATTCCATAAACTATAGTCCACTCTCTCGTTTCAGTGTTAAGTCTCCTCTGGTTGAAATGACTTCAGTTACTTCACTTGAGGAAGTCTGTAGTTGCTTTATAATCTAATTACCAGTTGTGTGGACATTGACAGCTCATGTTGGATCTTGGACAGAGGAGAGCAGGTGTTAGGTGGGGAAATCCAAACTATTTCACACGGGCCAGGAGCAGGTGGACTATGTTTTGACACTGAAACTTTCAACAAAACTCACTTCCTCTTTCCCACTGCCCCTCCCAAAACACAACTGGGATTCACTTCACTTCCCAATAAACTAAAACCATGAGCCATATCCTGTTTCTATTCCCCAATCCCCCACAATCATTATTCTCCTAATTATCGTCAAGCTTGTCTTCCTGTGTAACTAAACTGCGTGAGTGTGCACATAGGGCTGTCAAAGCCAATACCCAGATACTTCATAAACACTAAACTAGTATAGGGACTAGGTACTCATTCTGTGCACATATTGATTAAAGGTTCTATATTACACAAAAATCAGGTCAGCAAAGAAAGGGAAGTCTATACAGGTGAGTTTTTAAATGAGTTTAAAATGACTCAAGAGCTCCAGAAGAATAAAAAAAATAGTATGCACAAAAGCAGGGAAGCAGGGAAAATGAAAATATCATTTGAAAAAACAGTTTCCTCATGACATTGAAATGCAGTGAAGATGCAGCTAAACTGGTAGACTTCTTCTGGGCTGGCGTTGGTCAGCTGTGTCAGAGAGAGGAGAGCTGTGCTGATTGGTGAACAGTATTAATTTGGATTAAGGGCCTCTGCAAATTGGGGGCGTCCTAAATACATCCACATCTGTATTGTAGCTCACAAACTGGGAAGTGCTTTGTAACTGGCAGAAGGCAGGACACAGAAATGCTCATGTGACAGTTTCATCGCTCATGTGTAGAGATGTTCTTCAAAGTTCCGAGCGTATGATCTGTGTTTGTGTACTGTGCCCGGAGGAAACCCACCCAGACACGGGGAGAGCATGCAAACTTTCTGTGTAGAGTTTGCATGTTCTCCCCGTGTCTGGGTGGGTTTCCTCTGGGCACTCTGGTTTCCCCCATCAACCCAAAACATGCACCACAGGTAAAATCCTCCAGCTTAGGTCCTGACCAAACCGAAGCAAGAAGATCATCGAGATGGTCCCCGGACGCAGTAATGTGCTGCCCACTGCTCCTAATAACAGGATGGGTTAAATGCAGAGAAGAATTTGTCCTGTGTGAGATCAAAAAAAGTCACTTCTTCTCTTCTCTTGTCCTGTTAAAAAGCACTGGACTGAACATGGGTAAGAATATAATCGCCACATTCTGCAAATAAAGTGAACTGCATGTAATCTGTGTTGCCAGAATTCACCATTTCCGTTCATTTCATTCTGAGTCAGTGTGCATGGTAATGTTGCTACCACTGGTCAATTTAACATTTTAAAAGAAGATATTGATTTGATGCTTTTTGATACTTAGATTTAAATGATAATTTAAGTAGTTTGTTATTTCAAAACATGTTTGCCGTAAATTGCAATACTGCTCTAAAATCACAATTTTAATGAATACAAGTGTCAGATTCTTTGTTAGTTTGTTCTACTGAACTATTTGGAAATGAGGCAAGGACCGTGCAGTAGGTTAACAGTTATATAAATTAAACACAATACTTACAATGCCCAAATAAAAGGGTCTATAAAGTCCTAAAAGGGTAATAGAGTCCTAAAAAATAAAATAAAATAAAATAAAAGTTACTATTAAAATGTCCACAGTCGGCAAACTTTTGTTAGGGTTAACCCAAGCCCCTCTGTTACACCGGGTCACTCTTTGGCCTACAGTGGCTCCAGCAATTGGAGTGGGGCAGATGTCTGTGTTCAGATCCAGTTTGTGATCAGTTCTTCAAGTCCAGCCGCTACCACACCAAGTATTTGACTGAATAGAGAGAAGTTCCTTTTAACTCCTCAACTATTCACTGCCTTGGCCTCACATACACCAGATTCAATCCTTTACTTAGCTGTGCCGGGGGTCCAATCAGTGCCACCACTTCCCCAGGGTGTCTGATCCGCCACGGGAAAGGACAAGTCACGCCTTTAATGCCCCCTCCAGGCCACAGGTTAACCCCACACACCCACACACAAGGGTTAGTTGTGCCACGTTCCTTTACTTAGCTTTGTCAGGCGTTGCCCCCCCTCCAGACTCTGTTGGATGTTGAGGTTGGGCGACTGTAAAAAAAAGAGTGCCCCTTGACTCTCGGCCATGGACAGGCCTCACTCATGTCCACAAGGTTCACAAGGTACGTTCCTTTACTTAGCTCTTGTAAGGCGATGTGGTGGCCCTTGATGGTGCGTTCTTCTACCTGGTCCTTGGCCTTGTCTGGTCCCTTGGACCCCATGCCCCATGTCTTCCTCCCCGCTCGTGCCCTCTGTCTGTCTTTTAAGAAAATACTGGTCGAACTACAGCCAGTAGCATTGAGTGGGAGGGAATGTTCAACTAGTTCAGTCTGCAGCAAATTAAATCATAAACAAAAACATAAACAAAAAGGAACCCAGAGTAAGTAAAGACTAGTTCTAAACTAAGGTAAAGATAAAACAGTCTTGACACATTTGACACAAGTAGCAAATCAAAAGCTGCATATTCTTATTTACAAAAGCATAGAAGGAGATGGGGGTGGTGAAAACAGAAATTTTGTGAGAACTCATGCTTCAAATGTAACCTTGCACAGCAAAATTGATTCCCAAGATATCTGTGAGTTCATGAACTGATGAGAATCGATCTTGGCACCTGCTGGTGTGATAGGGCCCGACAGGTGGTGGGCGACCAGTCACAGCATTATTTTAGCATCAGTTTAAGATACTGGACTATTTTGTTTTTGAGAAACACGCAGAAGGAGGAGATGTCTCTGCTATGCTTTTCTCTCACCTGGATGTAAATACAGTTTTTCAGCTTCTTCCACTGTTGTAACACCAATCATATTTAAATAGTCATGACACTTCACGTTTTCCTATCGCTTTCAGCGAGAACCATCCTAGATTAATAATGTGCAGAACTCAAGTCAGAGTGCTACACATATCAGTCTGGCATAAGCCAGGTTACTTCAAATGTGGGACAAAGCAATATTACTCAAACATGCACAAATTTAACTTTCAACTGTGGGTAAGCTATTGATAAAGGAAAACCAATAACATACATAGATTCTAACCCTGGTCAGTTGAAATGAACCTCGCTAACAGCAGACCCAAACACTGACAGTTTAACCCCACGGAGGAGCAGAAACAGGTCAGAGATATTTGGGCTTTGGGGCCATAATTTGACAAAGTGCTTTAAGCTTCCTCTGAGTCTAAGTTAAGAATCTCTAATATAATTTCCCTGCTGCCTAATTACTTCCTGAATAATTTGCAGCCAGTCCGGCACCTCCAACAGAAATTGATGGCAAGTGGTTGGGAGCTCTTATGTGTGTGTTGGAGCCCAAAGACAGGAAATGAAGGGATAAAGAATTGAAACAGAAGAGAGCGTGGAGATGACAAGCTAACAGATGTAACGCTACGGCAGCAGGCTAAAAGGGGCCATAAAAAGCAGCCGTACTCCAGACTGCAGTGCGTAATATGACAAAATAATGCATAGTTCTCTAATAAAACATTTATGAGATCCAGTGGAGTCTAGACCGTGAATCACAATGAAACGAACATGCATACTGAGATCACATTATATTCTATTATTTTATATGCATTTGTAAATCTAGTGCATTTGAAAATATACTGTGACTTTTAATTGTTTTGATTTTTATGGTCTGGGGGTATACTCAATCTTGTTTCTACTAAGATGTTATTACCCTGCCTGAAATGTGCCACAGTATGATTAAAGGTGCACTGCGTGACATTTGTAGTGTAGAGCCTGCCACCTGTACCTCTCTATCTGTATCTCTATCACAAGGGAGATAGGCAGGTTACAGCTACATAACTATTCACAGAAGGAATTATTGTATTTTTGAGCAATTGAAACGAATGAATAAATGCTAGATGGATATGACTGTCATACCATGGAACATTCCAGGCAAAGCAGTAACATCTCCATTGAGATCCTCCACCAGAAACGTTGCATAATGCACCATTAAATTACACCTAAAATACCCCTCAAAAAATACCGGGGAAAAAAAAAAAAAAAAAGCATGCATTACTATAGCCAAGATGACAGTATGCACAGATGCAGCAGCCTGGAGCTCTTACAGCTGCTTTAGATTTTGCACTCACTTTACATCAAAACTATGCAGTGTAATTAAATCTACTGTGAGCAGGGTTGCCTCTCCACAGATCTAACTGGTAGCATGGCCTGCTGGCATTACCAGCTAGTGTCTGGATGGGTTTGCTCCGGGCACTCCGGTTTCCCCCATCAACCCAAAAACATGCTCTATAGAAAGTAAAAATCCTCCAGCTGAGGTCCTGACCAAAGGCTAAGCAATAAGATCATGGAGATGGGTCCCCGAGCGGCTTCATATGCTGCCCACTGCCCCTAAAAAAAAAAAAGAGGACAAATTTCCCTAGAGGGATAATAAAGGATAATAAATCAATTAAATTGGCATTAACAACAATGCCTTTTTAAATTAGACAGAATACTGTTTACCACCAAGCTTCATAGCAAGATGGTCCTGGTTTGATCACCTGAACCACGTGGGGACTGTATGGAGTTTGCATGTTCTTCCCATGTCTGCATATGTTTAATTTGAGTCTTTTTACACCTCTAAAACCATGTGAGGTTCAGTTTGGGTCAGGGTTTATCTGGGACATTCCTACAGTTTAAAGTCAGATAGTCTTTCACGGTAAATTATATTTATGCCTTGAGACATGTCATCCATGCTTATTGTTTTTCTGATGAACTCATGTAGCCTCAAATGTTGTAATCTAATCTGCACTGGATCACTATCTGTTTACATCTAATTATAGACTTAAAACAAAACAAAAGGCTCCAGATTCTCTCACCCAAGCCTGACCTTGGCCGTGGTGCTACCTTGAATATCAACTATGTGTTTTGATTACGCACGCTGCTGTTATGTTTTCTAAATCACTTTTCTCTGTTCCTGCGTGATACAACTACAACTGATTTGTATTTTTGTGAATGAGTGATGCCGTTGGCTCCTCACTCAGAGAGCAGCATCTGTGTGCCATCTCAGTGTTGTTTTATAGTTGTATTTTATCACCTCCATGGAGCTGTAACCATGTGATGTCTCCCATGGGACTTGCAGTAATATTAGATACAAGATATATCTCTTCTCTGTCAGTATAAAAACACAAAAGTTAAATTATGTCTAGACAATAGCTTCAGAAAGTGTTGCCATTATTTAACCCCAGAAGTGGATAGAACTTACTTTACTTGAGAAACTTTTTAAAGAAATTGCACTTTCTTCGCAGCATAACTTTCCTCCTACTTGAGTAATATTTTTGTAAATCAGTCTGAGTTTGAGTAAATCAGTCAAAAAGTCAAAGTCAACTTTATTGTCAATTCTGCCATATGTGTTCGACATACAGTGAATCGAAATACTGTTTCTCTCTGGCCAAGCAGTGCAAAAAAGACAGTGTACAAAATACAATATAAAGACAATACAAAAACTATCGAAGCCAAAATCTAAAAGCAGTACAAGAATAAATACTTATTTATAGATGTCCAAAAATGTGCAGCGTGCATCAAAACGCACAAGATGCAGCAGTGAAATGTGCAGTAAAATGTAGTAGAATGTGCATTGAAAAGAAAGATAAACATAAATGTGCAACAGTAGTTCTTTAATGTTTTGGCTCCTCTTCCCATTGTGAAGTCTACAAATTACATATTGTTGATAATATGAAATGATTTGAACATTTGTGTTTCTGGCGCCCCTCCTTCAAATATGATTTAGTTTGTCTCATAGTTTGTCTCTCCCTTGAAAATACCAGATTATGTGCCTCTGTTCTTCCAATTACATTAACTTTAAATCAGGGGTCTTCAGGCCAGAGACCCCCAAACAGATGGCGAACTGGGCCAGGGACCCCCTACTATATATACGGCATAGAATTGTGTTTTTTATTAAATTGAGCTCAGTGTCATGTATAAACATTGCTACTCTGTTATGGTACATCCAATACAAAGAAATAATACACAGATTAATACTGTATTTTACACTATAAAATATAAAATTATATTATTTTAAAGTGAAAAAAAAAAAGTACCTCAGTACCTCCGCGAGCCCCCTAGGAGTCGCGACCCCCCCTTGAAGACCTCTGCTTTAAATTATAAATCATGTGTTATGTCCCGACAGTCAAACTGTTGCTCTTACTCGAATACTGCTTTTCCCTAATACCCTGCCTCCTGCTGGTCTCCATTGCTTTGCCTCTAATGTCCCACAGTATGGCTTTAATCTATCTATTTAGTATGTATTATATTACAAATGTTTTCATTGCTAAAAAAATTACATTCAAAAACATTGATTCTTTGAGTGAGCATGATCACCATTCCACAGATATGACTTGGAACTTGGTCTGGTCTGTCTCTGGTCTCCATTGAGTTTAATGCCATACTGTGGAACATGGAGACAAACATGTGGCTTATGAACCTGACAGCTCTGAGAGAAAACATACCTGGAATATAAGGGGATTCCCACTGCTTATTAAAGGGGGCATGTAGTCTGACCATAGATTGTAAAAAAAATGGATTAAGCGAGTGTGACGTCACCCATAGCGATCAGCTCCACTCAAATGAAGCTCCCGATGCTAACGGTTACAGGAGCAAATTTAGAGCGGCTCCATATTTGGAAATCTGAGCATGAGTATCATAGCAACCATAAGAGCCAATCATGACTGAGGTTGTTAAAAAGAATTTTCCGATCACCGAAGCTGCTCCAGCCTGACGGATCATTTGAACTATAAACGCGTCCGGACAATTTCCATTGTTACTGGTGATAGAGCGAGCGTGAGCGCACTTCACCAAACCAACAAACCAACAAACCACGCTCGCAGAATTTGGGAAACGAATGAGCAAAGCGACCACAGAAAAACGGACAAACTTAATCGCAAAGTGGGTTCACTCGCTCACTCGATCACAATCTCTCCCTCAATCTCTTCCTCCCTCACACTCTTCAAATGCGATTAATTAGATAAATTAATTACAAATCCTGTAATTAATTAGATTAATCTTAGGGAGCGGGTTAATACGAACATTTTAAGACGAAAATAACGAGGCTCTCAACTGCAGTTACAGAGAGAGAAGCGACATGATCCCAGTGTAAGTCAAGGAGCCAGAAGAGCCCCCTGGCGCATTTCCGATTTGGAATGCAGTGACTAGTGCGTTAGCTATGTCATTCATAAATACTGTCTATGAGTCTGAGTGTTGAATTAACGTATACATGTACGTAACATGTAAAATCAAGCTCTGCTCCACTTGACATGAGCACATACAACACAGTTCGTACTCAATCATCGAGATATTTATAGTGAAGGTGTATGGAGTTTTAAAACACAATGGAGCACTTCCTGTATTACCTCATGACATCACAAAGTGGAACAGTGTGTTTTCCATTTGAAAGAAGAACTGCTTAAATATGGAGAATTTGCATTTCCGTTGTGTTAAACATGAATGAATGAACCAAAACACAACTCCAGGTTTGTTTGTGATGAGGAAACATAACATAGATCAGAAAACAGTGTGATATGGGCCTTTAAACCCATACTCATTACTACACACTTGTTAATGCAGCTGTATTTAATCTATATTATCAATCTCCCATATTTCCCTTAAAGACCTAAAAACTCACTGGTGCGTTTGACATCACAGACTGCCTCACATCCTGTCGCCGTGGGTGATCAGACATAAGCCTCATCGTTCTCTCTGTTCTCCTCTGGCTCGAAGATTTTGTAGTGGATGATTCTGATGAGTAAAATGTGGTTGTGCATTTCTCTTTCAGAATCAAAATCTGCCAACTTAAACAGGATCAAATGGCGGCAGGGCTCAGTGTAATGGGAGGGTTCCTTAATGATTTCATAAGATTTGAAAACTACAATATTTAGTCACAAAATGTGCAGACACAGTTAATCATGCCAGCATTAGAACAACTAGGATTATGATTTTGAAATGAAGTTAAAGTAAAGTTTTACAGTATATCTGTACTGGGCAAAACACATCTACTTGCTATTTTCTGCGCTATGTTATGTTGTTTCCTCATAAAAACATGCAGCACCTGGAGTTGTGTTTTGTTTCATTTACACATGTTTAACACACAACACCCTGCAAATTTAGTCCTTTAGAGTTCTTCTCTCAAACAGAAAACACTCTGTTCCACCTTGTGATTAGCACTTTCTGCGCCCGGGGACCATCTCCATGATCTTCTTGCTTTGGTTTGGTCAGGACCTAAGCTGGAGGTACCTATGGTGCATGTTTTGGGTTGGTGGGGGAAACCGGAGTGCCCGGAGGAAACCCACCCAGACACAGGGAGAACATGCAAACTCCACACAGAAAGGCCCAGGCGACCCGGGGATCGAACCCAGACCATGCATGCAAACTCCACACAGAACACACACAGCCCTGGAATTTCTAATCTCTAATAAAAGGTGAAAGGAGGCGTTAAATTGAAAACCTGTGCTTCATGACATCACGAGGTGGAACGGGGAATTTAGAGCTTTGGAGATTTAAACAGAATAATAACCCTGGTCTACACATTTTTGTACTCAATCTGCTTCCGAGATAAAAGTGGCTAAATCTCATTGATATTGATAAGATGAACTGAAAATCAATTGATAACTGTGCTAATGTATTCAAGATATGTAATGATATAATAATATATTTATTATATATTATATATATTGATATATGTTAAAACGCTAGACATATTAAAATGAATGTATTGGAATGTGCAGACAGGCTTTCAGATAGAACTGGTTGCTTGTAGACACACTGTACCTTCTGATAAACTACTGTTTTTACCTTATTTTACATAAATTTCCTATTTTGACCCAGTGCTATATTCAGCAGTTCTGACTTACTTTTTCTTTATTAGTGACCTAAACCAATAAATAATTTCAATACTTTTGTTCCGGAAGCATTTTGCTTGCAGACCAGTGTAATAAAAGAATACTCGAAACAAAACACCTCTGGGTATGTTTTTGAGGAGGTAACAACATTCTAACATGGCTTAAATATCACTATCTCAATGTAGGACCTTTAATACATGAAAAAAAATCAGATACAGCTTTTTAAAGTACTTTTACTGTGCAACAAAAAGTACATAAACCAGGTCTATGTCTCTGTTACTGTCATATAACCCATTCCCATAATATGGAGACTAAGATTTCAACATGACAATTTATAAGGTGAAACTGTTCAGCATCTCCACTCATCCCGCCGTATCTCCTGTCAGTTCTCTGGATCGTTCCAAATGAAGACCCAAAAGCACAACAGCTCTCTCATACACAGATACTGGCCGCTCAGTCTCCACCTGCTCCTGCTACGTCTGCCAAATGAAGCACTGATAGGACCTGTCTGAGGATGGATCACAGATGAGAGAGAGGGAGTATAGTCCCATATGCGGCTCAGTATTTCCCCAGAGGCTAAAGAAGTGGTTTGGGATGAAGCGTGGAGAGGAAAAATGGAGAGGAGATAGGAGTCTTATCTGAGGACACAGCGCAGACACAGGCAGACAGAGGCAGAGTTTAAATAGAGGCGTGTATCTTTAAGGTGACCTACTTCTCCTGATGGGGAGCTTCCTTTGCGACTGACAGTTAAGGTGAGCAGCGACACGTGCTGCTGGGAATCCACATGTTTTTATCTTTTCACGTGTTCTAGTTATTTTGCATCATACAAATACATTAAAAAAACAAATGCTCCGTGTTTAGTGATAAAACTGGACTATTCTATTGATACTATGCAGCTGATGTCATCAACATTCCCTGGGGGTGTGATGCTAACTGTATGCACTTCTCTGTCCGAGGCTTTATTAGACTTTAATCTCCAACCTGTAGCTCAGGAGCAACCAGTAGCTCTCCACCCCCTTTCAAGTAGCTCACCAAGGGATTTCTGAATTATACGCGATTAACGTGAACAGAAAACATCCACAGGGTGTGTGTGTGTGTATGTGTGTGTGTGTGTGTAATGTCCTATTTTGTGTTGTATCAAATTGACAATACAGATTACTTTGACTTAACATATTATCCTGTGCAGGGGCGTTCTTTGACGGGGGCCACCTGGGCAATTGCCCAGGGCGGCATCGCGGGAGGGGCGCCGCGGTGGCGCGAAGGAAAAAAAAAAACAAAAAAACATGCGGCGCGCGGCCGCGGGGGCGCGCGGGGGCGCGCGGAGGCGGGGGCGCGCGGAGGTGCGGAGCAAAGATCCGCGCGGATCCTTGTGCAGGGGCCGGGGTGGGGGGCTGGTGCTGTGCTGGCTCGTGGCTACGTGAAGGCAGAGTAGTGCACGGTGTACAGTATATGACAAAACAGTCGCAGTGATGGACCGAAAAAGATTGAAGCCATCAGGTGCTCAATTTCGAAAGAAATGGAAAGAAGAGGAGGAGAAGTGAGCAAAAGAAAAAGGTATGCTATCGACTAGTCTTCAAGTTTGACTTAATGATGATGATGTTGTATTAGTTAAACTCCCCCGATGTGATTGTTGATGCATGTTTGTCCTTCCCCCAAGCTCATATGAAGACATTGTGGACGAATTTGCATCCAGGAAGGCCAGGAAATCCAACTTTTAGACTGTTTTCACATTACTTCTTTTGCCCTTGTTATTTATGACAAATTATAGTGGTTTGCCTTTTTTGCCACTTCCTCACTTATTACTTCCTGTTACTTATGATACACAATAGTGTTCATTATTTGTTTTTATGTGTACAGTAATGTGTATAGAATGTACCTTGTCATTCATTTATTTATGATACAGGATTGCACTGTTTGCACCATTTTTGCCAATTTGATGTGTAGTAATTTAAAAAAATTTTTTTATGTTATTCTGTAATGTACAGTTCGTTTAATTTTTTGTTATTTATATGGTGTGACTTCAATGGAGGTTTAAGTCTTTTTTTTAATTATGTTACACTAATGTTGCACTTTTGCTCTCTTAAATGGCTGTAGGCCTACATGGCTATAATGTAAAATAATTGCGCCTTTGGGCCTTCAAAAACTTTTTTTGTAATTATTGTTTATTGTTCATTAAAACTAACTTGAAAGTCGGTCCCAGAGACCGCAAGTCAGTCTCGGGGTGGGGGGTGGGGGGCGGCAAGAGTGGCTTTTGCCCAGGGCGCAAATCACTCTAGGAACGCCACTGATCCTGTGTATTATTGAATTATTGAACGATTATATGGACTTTTTGTTATAAAAGCATTTCCATTTCAACAAAGTACCTTCTAATTCTGCCCTGCCCTGAAACACCACACCACAGTGATGTCAGTGATGGGGGAGGGCTTAGTTTAATGTCATGCAAATGAGCTCTGAAGGCCTGGAGTTAGAGAATCTTTAACGTGGCTTTTCTCAGCTCATTGTTTTCAGATGTCCCGCTTTCAAATGGCCACAAATTCTTCAGATGTTTTCATATTTTCATGTGTAAGGCATCGTTGTAAAGCTTAGAATCTGCACTTTCAGACTCTGTGAATAACTCAAAACGCCTCCGGGACAACTTGTAACTGTTTTTTCTGTGGCTAGTCACATATTGTGCTGAAGAACTAAGATCTGATGAATTAAATGCTTATTGTCATTGTAAATGCATGCTTTTAATGTCTAAGTTTGTGCACTAATAAATGGATAATTGTTTATGTTTCATAAGTATCTAACTGTCCCCATCTAAGGCTCGCTGTGCGTACTCAATTTCTTCCAACCTCTAAAATTTGTAGCTCTCGTTTGTTTTGTAAAGGGTAGCGCACCGGAGGAGAAACGTTGGAGACCCCTGCTTTAATCTGTGCTTTTAACACAATCGGATATAAAGAGCTGACTTAGATGGAATTACAACAGGTGAGATGATGTGTGCTCTCAAACAGAATTATAGTCACAACACTTTTTCAGTTAGTCACTCTCAAGTATCAATACATTGAAACATAAGATATTTTAAAGGTTGTTAAATTGGCCTGGCTTTCCAAAATCTGACCATATCAACCCATTTTAAGGTAATAAGGAAAAAGCTTCACTCCTTATTTTATGTGTATAATTATGATGTCGAAATCTGTCACAGAATCTGGACAAGCCATACAAAAGCTCAGGATCAAACATAAAATAAATAAATAATTAAAAATCTAATTAAAAAAACTCAACACATCAAAATATCCAAGACAACCAAGCTAATGGACCATGTGGATGTCCATAGTGTTCAGCCGATTTCCATATTTGGAATTCTGACCTCAACTTTCGCAGCAACCAAAGAGCCAATTTGGAGTGAAGCAGTTGTAGGTAAGATCCCTTCCCACCTGCATCGCTGGTTTAGCAGGAAGCAGGCACTTAGCAACGCTGTCAATCAGACCTGTTTCTAATGCTAGGAGCAACGACTTGGCGAAAGAAGGTGCCTGATTTGTCTGTTTTTAATGTTTAATATCTTATAAAATTGTGAAATAAAAATACCAGGATCATGTGGGTTAATACAATCATTTTAAGACCAAAATGTTGAGGCTTACAATAGCAGTTACAGAGAGTTATGTCCATTTATCTACACAGTCTATGGTCAAAACTGGTAAATACTTGTACTGTGGTACCTCACCTTACGAAATTAATTCGCTCCAGAAGTGGTTTCGTAACGTGAATTTTTCGTAAGTTGAGTAGCTATTTCAATGGAAAAAGCCTGATTCGTTCCAAGGCCCCGATCCAAGTTTTTTTTTTTTTTATAGTGTAACTTTTTTTTATAGTGTAACATTGTGTTCTGCGTAGAGACTGTAGACCCAGGACTAAACGTGGACTATACCAGGTCTAGACCAAGGTCTAAACCTGGACTAAACCTGGACTAAACCAGGACTAGACCAGGTGGATTAAAGCGCCACATGCGGGTCTATTTCCTGGTTTCGTTTCGAGTCACGGCTGAGGCGAGCAGCGAGGGGGACCACACGCAGTCTGAGCGCATGAACGAGACCCGTGCTCAAACCGTGCCTCCTCTAGACCTCCTCTAGACCTCCTCTAGACCACCGCGGCTCTTGCATGCGTTCGTTCATGCGCTCAGACTGCGTGCGGTCCCCCTCGCTGCTCGCCTCAGCCGTGACTCGAAACGAAACCAGGAAATAGACCCGCGCGTGGCGCTTTAATCCACCTGGTCTAGTCCTGGTTTAGTCTAGGTTTAGTCCTGGTTTAGTCCAGGTTTAGTCCTGGTCCAGTCCTGGTTTAGTCCAGGTCTAGACCTGCTGGCAGCCCCGTGCCGGGTCATGCTGCGCTATCACACGTGTCCGCGCGCAGTTTTCTCCCCCCTCCCCCTTCCCCCCACACACTTCACTATTAATAATTTTGTTGAAAATCTATGAAAGTTTGAGTGTTTAAACGAGAGACAAATGTGAGAAAAGTTTAAATTCAGTCTGAGAAAAGCGTATGTGTGTGGCTGAGCGCGCATTATTTGAATTTCTGAGATTTCGCGTTTCGTAACTTGAATTTTCTTTCGTATCTAGAGACCAAAATTTAACGTGAAGGCATTTCGTAACTTGAAATTTTCGTTTGTTGGGTCTTTTGTAAGGTGAGGTACCACTGTATCATACTATACTCAAAATACTTGAACACTACAGCTCTGGAAAAAAATAAGAGACCACTGCATTTTTTTTTTCTGAAATCAGCATCTCTACATGTATTACAGCCATTCCATTCCAGCATCTGTTGAATTCCAACACAAACACAAAGCTGAGCTACTTGCACCAGGAGTGGAATAAAGTCACCCAAGAACAATGTGAAAGACTTGTGGAGAGCATGCCAAGACGCATGAAAGCTGTGATTAAAAATAAGGGTTATTGCACCAAATATTGATTTCTGAATTCTTCTTAAGTGTAAACATTAGTATTATGTTGTTTTAAAATGAATTTGATCTTGTTTCTTTGCATTGTTTGAGGTCTGAAAACATGTATCTTTTTTGTGATTTGGACCATTTGTCATTTTCTGCAAATAAATGCTCTAAACGATAATATTTTTATTTGGAATTTGGGGGAAATCTTGTCAGTAGTTTATAGATTGTTCCTTTTGCCCAAACACATACCTATAAGTAGTAAAATCAGAAAAACTGCTAATTTTGCAGTGGTCTTTTATTTTTTCCAGAGCTATAGTTAGTATTTAGCCTTTTAAAACCTCAGTTAGTTTTCCTTTAGACTAACTCCAAACTTATCCCAGATTCCCGTTCAGATTCAACCTTCATATTTTATTTTGAACCATGACAAAGATAAGACCTGTTGACACTCATATCACCTGGATCTGCATGAACCAAAGACTATGCAACTTTTACACACAATAAATCAATGTACCTGAACAGTAGCCCTATATAATAACCCACATACACTTCATCAAAAAGATCCTTTGATATCCTGCATCTAAAAGCCCACGTCACATCTTTAATCTGTGCGATATCTATAAAATGTTTAATTCATGACCTTTCACTGCCTTTAATCTTTGGCCGACTGAACCACTGATGTCATTTGTTATGCTAGGAACCTGAGTAGCATTATGAGGAGATTTGCCAGCATGAAAAAACACAAATGTAGCTTTAGCCTAGTGCAGTGTTCAGCCTTTGCAAACTGAAAATTCAGTCACCGGTCCTATAACGCATCTGGATCTGCTCAACCTCCTTTGAGTTTTGCTACATCTGTAAAACACCATTGCGACATATGGAAGGAATCAGCCTGGGCTTTCTCAATGTTATCTCCATATCTAGCCCAAAATATTTCGAGAGATAGCAACTTTGACCACACAAACATCTTTTAATTAACTATATAATTTACTTTTTAGATCAATCCAACCCATATAAAAGCGAGATTGACTCAGCTGTTGCCAAAACGTAATAAGAAAAAAGTCTGAGCCAGTGATACGATCTAAGGACAGACTAAACATCAGCTAACGACTGACCTTGTAAATATTATGCCACAGTTGAACCAAACAGTTATATATATAAAGGGGAGGGGTGAATACATCAGCTCTGGAAAGGGAAAGTGTGTACAGTTTAGCATATGGGAATCAGATGGAGTTTGCGATAGTCATCTACAGACGGGATATTGAAAACATGAGATTTGGGTCTGAAGAGTGAAGGGTCAAAGCAGGCTGACTGTGGTCGTCAATAGCTGTGTGTTTTTAGAGAAATAATAAAGTTCAAATGACCCAAATTTCCGCAAATAAAAGTCCTGGGTTTTGCTGAGATGGATACAAAGGAATGGCAATATTGACTCAAAAGTTAGTTCAGGGCAAGCTTTCTCAAACAATTAATCAACGTTTGACATATAAAGGTGCATTATGTAAGTTTTTGGTTCGGGCCTGTCCTCTGGTGGTTTTATAGCTCAAAAATACCTATAAAAACAGGCATTCTGACTGAGCAGGGTCGTCTCTCCATACATCTGACTTGTAACATGGCCTGGTTTGGTTTCCATGAAGATAGAAAGGTTTAGTGTGAAACATTCCAGACAAAGCAATATAACATCCCCATGGAGAAAAGCATTTTACAGACCCTCCATCAGAAAAATTACACAATGCACCTTTAATGGTGAAAGGTCTATAAAATGGCACCTATAAAAAACCCATGAATATCTAACAAAACCTATTTTTCTTTGAGTACTATATGCTATTACAAAATCATCTCCAGTTAATTATTTTGAGTACAGTAAATAAATTGTGTCACATTTGGAATTTGAGGTAGAAATTTCCTTCAGTTCTTTGAGGCTTTAACTAGACTTGACCTCAGAGAACTTGACTGACTGACTGTTGCCAAAAAATAAAACAAATCCCCCAAAATCCTTGTGCTGGACCAGTCCCTCCCAGTCTATAGTACAGAATGGTGTTCACATGGGTGTTAGTCTATTGGCTGTCAGCACATGTTGACAGATCCCTTTAAAGGGACAGTGTGTAAAATTTTTACCCGTTAATTACAGAAATTGAAGATACCCATTCAAAAATACAGTGTTTTCCAGCCTTTTCGCTTCCAACATGAAATCAAAGTATTCTGTTGGACTTAGATATACCTGCATAAAAGGGGGATCTTCCCCATATAGAGGGAGCCATTTTGATTACCAGAGCCGCAGAAGGACATTTGGGCTCCGCCTTCGGCAAGGCTCGTGGTTTTGGGTAAACAACGACAAGCATGTTGCCGGATCACACGTTGTAATGGATCTAACACGTGTTTTGGACTAAATTTTTTTTACTGGATTTTATTCGCTGGATCCTTACGGACAGATTGAGACCAAGTTTATGGTGAAATACTGAAGTTTGACCTGTCCAGAGCCTTCAAAGGTAAGCTAAGTAACAAACCTTGTTTTGTGCTTTTCCGTATAAAAGCCCCATGTGCTCAGGCAGTGATTGTTGTGCAGGGAAATGAAATGCATAGTCAAAAAAAGGAGACTGTAAGGTTTCATTTGATGTGTAGATTGTCATGGTACACGAACAAAAACAGTGAACGGGACCGCGTTGTATTTATACCGTAGTTGTCGGCAAGGGCTCGCACAGCGCCGGGTGCGCGCGGTTCGTGCACGGGTACCCGAGCTGTCCGCATTACGGCGTGCCCGGATGACCCTCAAGGTCTGCCGTAGCTAAAACAGGAAGTGCAATAGCCACCATCCACCTATGCGCCACGAATCCTACACACTGTACCTTTAAGAACTCTAAAGTCAAACTTAAGTCTTGAGTTTCCCCTAGTCCCATGTTTATTATTGTTTTGCTTTCAGTCATCTGTCAGCGAAAATATCTTTAACAATGTTATAAATAGAATAACCCAGATTCAATAATGTAGCATGTTTCAACTATTATCAATGCATATGTAAGGTCGATGAACAAAAGAATAGACGAGACCCAAGGCCTTAAACTCTCTTCGAATGTAAGATGTGATTCCAAGAACAAGGACATATTGATCTTCTGGGAAAATGCTTTTACTTGATTCAGGCACATTTAAAACAAGGGAACCAACTGAAACAATTATTATTCTATAGACAGATTGGGGGAAATTTTATCTATTTATATCACACATTGGTACAAGTGTACTCATTCATAGCCAGCAATTTGGTCCATTTATCATTTTTCTTGAATTGATTAAAGTTCTTGGTAAAAGACTCCATAATAAAGTATGAACAGAACCTATTACCAAGAACTGTAATTAGCATTATTTTTTAGAAAATGGCTCCACAAATGTGACACACCACAGACTTTGAGTCCTTATGTCGGCATTACAGATTCCGAGAAAATGCGATTTTTGTATTTTTGTATATTTTTTTTTTCAAAATTTGTGATTTTCGTTTAAAACATACAGTTTTAGTTTCAAATGGGCTTGTTTTTGCGGAAAGAAAGGGGGCGTGTATAAATCAACATATTTCCCAACGCTCGTGCACCAGCCAATCCCGTTGCGAGGAGCGCTGTAGGAGTTTCCCCTGTTCGCCGATCAGCTGTGAGGAGCTCCTGCATATGTAAGCGGCACTACAGGACACTAAAGGACATGAAAATGGACTTTTAACTTCTACTTGGACACATGACATATTCGGGAGACCTTCAGGACAGGTTCGGGACACGTCTGTTTCTCCGGAGCTCGTGTACAGAGTGCGATTTAGCTCCGAAACACACGATATGCGTTTACATGTGGAGATACGCCGAAAACACTGCAAAATGGGGTGAGTCATAATTATTATCATATTTTTGCATCAAATGGACTTTATAGACTTTAGGACATGTTTAAATACTAATTCAGCTTTCGTGTGGCGATCATATTGCGCTGTGCTCTGTGCGGACCGCGCTGTGCGGCTGCTCACTGCATATTGTGGCTCCGCAGATCTCCATTCACAATGCGGCTAACGCTAGAATTGAAACAATGCGGTGGGCGTGATCAAGAACAGACTCTTTAGGTTAATTTCCACTATAAAAGCCGAACGTTTTGCCATAGGCTATAGCGGTAGAGAAATACTTTATTTTAATTCAGTTTGACCCGTTTCGGCACTTTTGGAACTTTTTTTGACTCGGCGTTTATTTAGCCATGAGGTTTTGAATGGAAGTTCTTATGGGACGCGTAGCATTTGAACCTTAAATGTTTTCTTTTTGCAACTTTTTTTAATGAATTAGGCTGCAGTGCCAATACTAATTGATTTATTTAATAGAACTTTACTTTGTTTTTGGAATTAAAGCTAGCTTATTGAAATTATTGAATTGTTATTAAAGTCCATTTTGATGTGACCAAAAGTTTATTTATAGGTATACAGCTAAGATATATGGCATATATTTATTTATTGTTGTTTATTTAAAGCATAGTATATTATACTATGCTATATTATGTGCAATACGAAATTCATTTGAGCAGTATTACCTCCTGTGAAATACTCCTTACTCCTTAAATACCCTATAGTCTCTTTAGGTTAATTTAGGTTACTTTCAGTGGTTTAGTGGGGATTTTTTAAGTGGGTGTACGCGATTTGTGACGTCATGGATGTGAATTACACCCCTGCCCCCCCACCCCCACCCCGGAAATTTTTTTATTTCTGAAATTTTGATTTCTATATGCTATATGTTAGCAATAAAGTAAAACTATACATAAAAGTACAAAAAAACAAACAAACACATTTTATTAACAGGTAGGCCTACTATTTGTTTTTGCTTTGCACTTTGTCTAATCAGAGCGCATTGAGGAGGAGCTTATGCGCGCTAAAAGGCGCAGGTGAAAAAGCGAGGAGCGACGCGTTAAGTGAGGCACGGGCAGGTAGGACGAGGTATAGAATGTTTTATAAAGTTTAACCTGTGTACACGCAATGGTACACGCTGTTGCGAAAGAGCTGCGCTCACTCGCTCGGTCCGTGGCTCCAGACACGGGCTCGCGCTGCCCGCTAATATACAAAGTTAATACAAAGTTTAATACGAGATACACGTACTTATGTTCTGAATACGGGACGATTCTGTCATACATATACATATATACACCCAAAATCTTTCTCAACCAATTTGCACAGATGTAAAAAAAAAAAAAAAAAAAAAAAAAAAGGCTGAAAAAAAAGCGGAGATCCGCTAAAAAACGGAACTCTTTCATCCCTGAATTTATATTTGTTATTTTTTTATATCTCACGTCAGGAGAAGTGGGTGGACGGCGTACCCCCGCGTACCACGCCCACTACACCCCTGGTTACTTTGCTATGCTATTAGTACTTCCTAACTATTTTGGTGAGTCAACGGTTCTTCTTGATCCTAAGTATTTCATTGCATTATTGTTGATCTTTTTTATTGTACATTGTATAATAGATTGTATAATACGTGCAGTACGAAATCAACGTGCTATATATACTATGCTATATGAACTCAAAACGCCTCCGGGATCATATGTGTCCTATTTGGCCGCAGTGGATCACAAATGTTCCATATTAATCTGATGGCTTTATTGAATTAAATTCATACAGTGATTTGACACTCAAAGACACTTTACAGTGTATTATCCATTTACTCTACACTCTGTGGTGGGAGGCAATATGGGTGAAGTGTCTTGCCTAAGGACACAGCAACAGTTTTTACCACTGGCGCCCTACAAGCAGTTTCCCATCCAAGTCCTTACCAGGCCCAGCACTGCTTAACTTCTGAGATCTGAAGAGATCAGGGTTTGACAAGGAGGTTTTTCCACTTTAAGTCCATTCAGATGAAAATCATCTTTGGATTTATGGCACCACTTTCTGAAAGTGTTGTGAAAAACAGAAGAGACACCGAGCCTTTTCTCCATTTTTTGTTTCAGCCTCAGAGATATTAAATCTCAACAAGGTCAACAAAACTGACAGTGAAAAACTATAATTCCACGATACAATTCTAAACTGCCCCCAGCTGAAAACTGCACATATATTTTACATTATCCAGAGACTGTGCAAACTTGCCCTGTATTTTATCAGAATGGTTTAAGTTATTCTTGTATCTCGTAACACCTCTGCTCAGACTGAAGCTGCCTGAAGCACAGTTTGCCTGGATATGGACTGGTTTCTGTTCGTGGAGCTGTACCAGTGGGAGCTTTACAATGACAGGCAGAGTGGAGCTTCTTGTACTGCAGAAAGGGCCTGAGCAGGACTAAAAGATGTGCCCCATGGTGTAGTCAGTGATATGAGATCTTACCTGAATATACATGACTTAATCTGGTTCATTTTGGTCTCCGTGGGTGTGACAGTGACAGTAAATTGATTCAAGATGAAGAGGTTAAAGTGGTGATCTAAAAATTATATATATATATATATATATATATATATATATATATATATATATATATATATATATATATATATATATATATATATATATATATAATTATTATTATTATTATTTAACAAAATAGTATAGTTTAAAAATGTTTCACTGTTTCACCAAGACAACATGAACTCAATTACAAAGGATTGACCAATGGTTTATAGTAAAGCTTTTGTAGATCTAGATCACTTGTATTATTGGGATTTGGTTGCACAGAGCCCTGAAGAATGTGGCAGTTTAAATAAGGCTAGAACAACAGCAGCTTGAGGAGTAGGGATGCACTTTTACAGTTCCAATGCTGATTCTGATTCTATGGATTTTTTATTTGCCGATCCCCGATGTCAACCCATACTAGTGCAGAGACATTGATTTCACTGGTCTACAAATTTTTGGACTCGATCTGCTTCCGAGATAAATAAATGGCTAAATCTCATTTATATTGATAAGATTAACTGAAAATCAATTGATAACTGTGCTGGTTAGCTAATGTATTCAAGATATTTAATTATATTGTTTTACATCAAAATCGCATATTTATTCAATAGATTTAGGCATTTTTGCTTAAAAATAATATTTATATTTTGAAAATATTTAACTTGCACTTCTTTATCCATCAAGAAATAAACAAGAAATATCTTAAGACATCAGGTGCACACGAGGCATCTCTCTTATGTGAAATCAAAAAAGATTTTATGTTAAAACTCTAGACATATTAAAATGAATGTACTGGAATGTGCAGACAGGCTTTCAGATAGAACTGGTTGCATGTAGACACACTGTACCTTCTGATAAACTACCGTTTTTGCCTTATTTTGCATACATTTCCTATTTTGACCCAATCCTATATCTTGGAAACTACAGCCAATCAGCACTTCTGACTTACTTTTTCTTTATTAGTGACCTAAACCAAGAAAAATTTCACTACTTTTGTTCCGGAAGTATTTTGCTTGTAGACTAGTGTTTCCTTTAAACAAAAGTAAAATAAGACCAAACTGATCCAAATGTGTTATCTAACTGTTATTTGTTATTTGTAACAGTTGAACAACACTGTATAAATCTTACTACAACAATTTATAGGACGAACCAGAATATCAGCAGAATCCATATTTGGAAGCCAATATCTGATACAACAAACCTTTCAGTTTCAATGATATATGATACCAGTATTCTATCGACGCAGCCCTACTGAGAACCATTTTAACTTCAGCAATGATCAGATTGTGTGTAGTGTAGGACAGAGGGATTAACCCCCTCATGATGTCACAAGGAGGAACAGAACATTTGATACCTAAAGAGTGAGACAGACCAAATATGCAGGAAAACTCACGTATGTGAATGATGAGAAAGTACAGGTATACATTGTAACATAGTACAGGTATATAGTATTGCTATATAAGTATTGATTTAGTATGTAGTATTAATTTTAGCAGAATACAGTGGGCTTTTAAAACCATTTTTTTGATACTGACTTCAGGAGTTTCTGTGCCACAGCATAATTACAGCAGAAACTGAAAATAGAATGGATCGTGTTTACCTGAGAGAATTCACAGTGTTCACAAAATGGGACATAGCTGTACAAAATGGACTAAAACTATGCTAATTATGCAACTGTGTGTATATGCCCTTTAAGATCGGTTGGCACTGAAACTGTTCCTAATGACTTCAAATAAATAGTGTCTTGAGCTATTTACAATATAGGACAAGTCTGCGGATACTTGTATTACAGTTGTGCGATATGTAATTACAAATACTATGTTACTTTAATGCAGTGCTTCTCAATTATTTTCTGTGACGCCCCCCCTAGGAAGAAGAAAAAATTTCACGCCCCCCCTCCCTGCGTGCAACTATAAATAGTATTATTTGTCTAGAAAATTGTTATTAGTACACCTCTGCATAACATTGTATCCTTTTGTTAACATTAAAAACAAAAAAGAAACTTCCAACAAAGACTGCACTGTCTTTTTGCACTGAGGACTCAAATATTAATGTGCACATTTGTTTACGTTTCACAGAAACAAAACTTAAAATTACATTGCATAAACTAAAAGCGCTGAAAAAAAAAAAACACTGTCCTTGTGCCGCTGATGTGTCAGCTTCTGTCGGACTAAAGGACACGACTACGAATATACGTGTTTTTTCTGTTACAGAGGATGTTCTGCTGATGGTGAGTCTGTTCTGTATATCGCGTATTTAAAGGGATATGCCACCCCCAGGGCAAATTTGGGCATCTCCCCACAGTCCAGAGACTAAAACAAGTGATGAAAAGCGTTTTCCTGCTCACCCAGCCATTGTCCGAGTCTGTCGCCACTGACCGCCGCGGTATCTGCAGCTCCTCCGCCTTAGACTGGAGTCTAACGTCGCCAGAGAAAGATTTCGGCCAAAAGGAATTAATTTGCTCGATGCGTTTCCCAATTACTTTGTGTGTAGTGCGCATTCATATCGAGTGCAAATAAATGTGCAAATCAACACGGAGAGCTTGCCTTGGTCATTTTGGGTGGGAACTATTTTCCAGTGCGGAAGAATACAGCCGTATCACGCACCACGTTGACACGGGAATCCCTGTTACGCACCGGGAAGGGAGTTCCCCTGTTGCACAACGTGGTGCGTGATTCGACTGTATTCTTCCGCACTGGAAAATAGTTGCCACCCAAAATGACCAAGGCAAGCTCTCCGTGTTGATTTGCACATTTATTTGCACTCGATATGAATGCGCACTACACACAAAGTAATTGGGAAACGCATCGAGCAAATTAATTCCTTTTGGCCGAAATCTTTCTCTGGCGACGTTAGACTCCAGTCTAAGGCGGAGGAGCTGCAGATACCGCGGCGGTCAGTGGCGACAGGCTCGGACAATGGCTGGGTGAGCAGGAAAACGCTTTCCACCACTTATTTTAGTCTCTGGACTGTGGGGAGATGCCCAAATTTGACCTGGGGGTGGCATATCCCTTTAAGGTTGCCGACCCCTGCCCCAGAGCGACAACGAGAGCGCCACTGCCAACTACTGTTGTTGATGTGCAATTACACTTAGTTCTAGTACAGTACGGCAAAAAGCATGTTTCCCAGGGTCACACGCGCCCCCCCTGGCATCACACCGCGCCCCCCCAGGGGGACCCGCCCCACTATTTGAGAAGCACTGCTTTAATGGAATAAACTCATTGCGGTGAATAATTAGGATGCTCAGAATATATAAGTGAGGAATAACTTTGGACCACCGTAAAAGGTTTACAATGAACTAATTCTGTTTTTCATATTAAGACGGTAAAAATCAGGTACACATTTAATGCCTTAACTCATAAACCTCCTTAGTTAAGTAGTCGAATCATTAATAAACTATTTATTCATTATAAATTAAGTCTTTGTTCATGCTTTAAAAGGTTCATATTATGCTATTTTCAGATCTATGTTGTAAGGTTGTTTCCTCATCAAAAACATTCATTCACACATGTTTAACACACAAGTCCTGCATATTTTGGAGTTCTTCCCTCCAACAGAAAACTCTGTTCCACCTTGTGATGTCATGTCACAATACAGGAAGTGCTCCACTTTGTTTTTAAACTCCATACACCTTCATGTTTACAGAACTAAAGGTAAAATGTAGCTAACTTGAAACTACCACTACGTGACATCACAAGGTGGAACAAAGTATTTTGAGCTTTGGAGATGCAGACAGACAGAACAAAACAAAACACAATATCGGGTATGTTTTTTAGGAGGTAACAACAGTCTAACGCGGATAAAAGCTCACAAGAGTCAATTTTGCGTAATATAGTACACATTTTCAGCCATGTAACTTACATGAGTAGGTATTTTCTGTACCACCACTGTCAATACATCATCTTGGTGTATATACTGAAAGTGCTGAGTGCAGACGCATGGGCCCCAGGGCAGAGCAGCAGATTCAGTGTCCGAGCAAAGAGGAGGTCAGAGAGAAGCTGTTTTTCTTTCATGTGTAAATTGTACTGAAAGTGGAAAAACATGAATACATGTTAAACATTAATATTATAGCTGTTGTATACAATTTATACAATCTTGGCCTAATTTGATACATTTACCGTAAAGGGGCACTGTGCAACTTTTTAATTGGAGGGTCCGCTACCTTCGTGTCTCCATGGAGATGTTATTGCTTTCCCTGGAATGTTCCATGGTAAGACTTAGGGCATAGAGCAGCAGAGGCAGTTTCCAAGCAGCGTACATAGAGAGGAGATCAGAGAGAGGCAGATCAGAGCAGAATGCATAGAGAGAGAGAGGTCAGAGAGACTGGTCAAAGCAGTGGTCATAGAGAGAGGAGGTCAGAGGGAGGCAGATCAGAGCAGAATGCAGAGAGAGAGAGAAAAGATCAGGGAGAGGCAGTGCTCAAGCAGAGGGCATAGAGAGAGAGGCAGTGTCCAAGCAGCGTACATAGAGAGCAGGTCAGAGATAGAGGCAGGTCAGTGTGCATAGAGACAGGAGGTCAGAGGGAGGCATGTCAGAGTAGATGCAGAGAGAGAGAGAGAAGAGGTCAGGGAGAGGCAGTGCTCAAGCAGAGAGCATAGAGAGAAAGGAGGTCAGAGAAAGACTGGTCCGAGCAGCATGCAGAGAGAGGAGGTCAGAGAGAGATTGGTCTGAGTAGTGCATAGAGAGTAGGTCAGAGAGAAACATGTCCGAGCAGTGTGTGTGTAGATAGAGAGAGTAGGTCAGAGAGAAACTGGTCTAAGCAGCATGCATAGAGAAAGAGGAAGTCAGAGAGAAACTGGTTAAAGCAGTGTGCATAGAGAGAGAGGAGGTCAGAGAGAGAGACTGGTCTGAGCAGTGGGTATAGAGAGAGAGGAGGTCAGAGAGAGGCAGTGTCTGAGCAGTGGGTATAGAGAGAGATGAGGTCAGAGAGAGAGACTGGTCTGAGCAGTGTGCATAGAGAGGAGGTCAGAGAGAAACTTGTCCAAGCAGCATCCATAGAGAGAGAGGAGGTCAGAGAGAGAGACTGGTCAGAGCAGTGTGCATAGAGCGAGAAGAGATCAGGGAGAGGCAGTGTCTGAGCAGCGTGCATAGAGAGAGAGAAGGTCAGAGAGAGGGAGTGTCTGAGCAGCGTGCATAGAGAGAGAGAAGGTCAGAGAGAGGCAGTGTCTGAGCAGCGTGCATAGAGAGAGAGAAGGTCAGAAAGAAACCAGTCAGAGCAGTGAGTGAAGTCGAGGTCAGATAGAGCCTGGACCGGGCAGTGCATAGAGAGGAGGTCAAAGAGAGGCTGTTGTGTTAAATGTCTTGTCAGCGGTCTTCCCAGTGACACGTCCGGAGGCGCTGGTGTCACTTCCTAATGAGTCCACAAAACTCCCGGGACCAGTTCACACGCTCCGGTCCAAACACGACAAAGACGAGGCTCTGACCCTGCACTACTGTCCCTCTGAAACACACAGGGCCCGAGCAGCAGCAACACTCAGCAAGTTCTGGACAGCTGTAAGGGCAAAGGGAGACTACAGGGAGATTTGTAATGCAAGACTTGTAATGTTGTTCAGATGTGTTTAACCAGAGTATTTTGTGCCAATCCCACAGATGTTCATTATGGGGATTTGTGCAGTAAGCGACTGTGATGCCTATTTCCGGATTCTGAGTGGTTTGATTTGCAGCTTGATTAGATATTGTGCATGTCCTGTCATTCTGTTTGTCTGCTTGTCTCCATGGAGATGTTACTGCTTTCCCTGGAATGTTCTACAGTGTGGCATTAATCTTTATTTTTATTTATTTATTTATTTTGGGCAAGTAAGCAACTTGCATTCTTTAAAAAGTGCAATAACAGAAATAACAAACAGAAATAACAATTAAAAAAAATAATAATAAAATAATAATAATAATAATAATAAAACTCCAAAAAGAGTGGGAAGAAGAAAACTTTTTAAACATATTTAATCCCACTCCCTCTTCTAATTTCATATAATGAGCTTTCTTTTGCAATCTTTGGACATTTTACATTAGGCTTGAACTAAAAGAATACCAACAATGGAAACAGATGCAGATACGAATAATGTTATGAACAAAACAAACCAACAATGGTGCGGAAACAACAAGCATAAACCAGCACTACAAGACAGTATTGTTTTAATATTAAGGCCCACTCTCTATATACTGTGACTATCTTATCTATTTAGCATTCATCATTAAATTTAGCATTAGATTTATTTATACTGTGAGTGGGGTTGCCTCTCCACAGATATGACCTGTGTCTTGTGTCTTGGGGTGATGGCACTTTTCTGCATGCATGGACGGATACTGGGGGTGACACAAAGCGCACATTAGCAAACACAGACAAAAAAAAAGTTTTAAGATAGTCTGAAAAGAAAAAAAACTATATAAAATAGATTAAGGGCTTGTTTACACGAGAAAGCTTAGGGGTAAAAATGACTAAATATTTTATCGGAAGTGCCTTTTGTTTAGACAGTGACGGCGTTTTGGGGGCTTAAAAATGCAAACTGAAACGGAAACCGCCCTCCAAAGTGGAAAGCTTGAATACGCTCCGCCGTAGCGTTTTCGTCTACACTGCCCAAGACGCAAACTCTGGTCAAATTTGCTGATGTCGCATACGTGTTTACGTCACATCGGTCCATATATCAGTGTACTTTGTTTGGCAGGACTCCCAGTCCACACCTTGTTGCGCCTTCGTTGCTTTGTACTCTAACGTGGTCTGAAGCAATAGTTGAACTTCTTTGTCTGCCCACACAATTTTATTTTATTTTTTTGCTACCGGTAGCCATGTTTTGTTTTGCTTTTTGCGACGCAGATGAGAAGAAGGAAGATTCTACGCATGCGCGCGGACATAGTGATAATGTTTCACAGCACCACCTAGCCATCTGGCATGCATACCCAATCGAATTCCACACAGTTTTGCATCACAGTATGCATGCAGATTTCCTCCCGAAAACGCTCGTCTAAACACGGAATAAAAAGTGAAGACGCGATGCCACTTTAGCATCTTCTGTTCAGACCGTCATCATATAAACGTAGCCTTAAACAGTGCATTTTCAGGAGTAGTTAGTTAGTTAGTTAGTTAGTTAGTTAGTTTGTTAGTTTGTTTGTTTCATGCCAGACAATTTAACTTTCTGTATTATGTAACTTTCAGGTAGAGAGATTGCCACCTGCTTGTTTCCATGGAGATACTTTTTTTCTCCATGGAGACAAGCAGGTAGCAATCCCTCCACTGGAAAAAAGTTTAAAAGCATTAACGTCTGGTCCCATAGAACTGTTATCGCCAATAGACACCTGCTGACAGCACCACATCATCCACCATGTCATGAAAGATGAACATGGACCTGTCAGACTGTGTAATTCTGCTTTATTCAAACATGAGTCACTGTCTGGAGAAAAAATAAAAATTAAAAAAATCACTTATTTACCAAGTGAGGACATTAGATTGTATTATTTACCTGCAAAGAGAGGAAATATAAGGTCATTGTCTGTCCTTACTGTGGGTGACTCAGCTGTACTGCTCTGGCTGCCTGGAACATGTGATGACTGAACCTATACCCAAAAATGCTTCAACAAAATCTTTGGAATGGGAAAGCGGAGGGCATCCAGTCTGAGGAAAGTCAAGAAATACTAGTAAATGCATATATTAATGTTTGTGTGACCAGTGTTATTTACTGTAATTTACTGAATTATATGCTACTATTGTATAGGTACTAAATTGTTTTTATGTTTGTGATCATAACACATGTACTAAATTGTCTAATGTCTGCAACTGCAACATATTTTCTATTGTATGTTATATCTTTATGTCTGGGACTGCGGATGGAAACTAGCATATTTACGTCGGTTTGTGTGATCTTACACAAATTGTGTGTTCAGTAATATGCATTGTCCCTTCCAAATAAATGATAAATAAATAAATGAAATAAAATAAAGTGTCTCCAAACTCCAAAGATAACAGGCCCAAATTTCACTGTTTTCTCATCCATGTTACTATGTTGTATCCTCATCAAAAACATAGCTGGAGTTGTGTTTTGTTTCATTTACACATGTTTAACATGCAAATCCTGCATATTTAGGCTGAATTCTTCTCTCAAACAGAAAACATGTCATGGTTTAATAAAGGAATTGCTCCATTACACCTTCAGAATCAGTTGGTTAATTTCAGCTCTGGAATATCTACTGAACAAAAGGTAAAAGGTAGCTGTTAACTTGAAATCTACCGCTTCATGACATCACAAGGTGGAACAGAGCCCTATTGAGATGTAGACATGCTAATACTAAAAAAAAAAAAAAACTCAAACATGTGTGAATGAATCAAAACACAACTCCAGGTACATTTTTGATGAGAAACAAGGTATTTTCATAATATAGGCATTTTAATAGCCTTTTAATAGTATAGAGACAGGACAACTATTCTATTTTTAAAGCTACTGTTACTTTAACCTTTACTTTCAATAATAATGTAATACTCTTATTTGTGCAGGAGGTACATTATGAGTTCCTGACATTATTGTATTTCTCTGCCTGCATACTCGGGTCAGTTGAGGTCTCTGTCTCCACCAGCAAAAGCCTGAAGGTCCCTGTCTGCTGTGTGTCTGAGAAAGTGAAATGTCCTTTGGTGACATTCTAGTCTGAAACGCAAACAATATCCAACTCTTGTCACTTTCGTCAGATTGAAAACCATTCAGCGAAGAGACACCCAAATGACTTCACTATAACTCAAAAACAAACGGAAAAGTTTACATCAATATGCTCGCCATGGAAACAACTAAACAATTAAAGGGCCCATATTACACTGTTTTCTGATCTATGCTATAATGTTGTTTCCTCATCACAAAATACCTGGAGTTGTGTTTTGTTTCATTCACACGTTTAACACACAAACCCTCTCTTCCAACACTCTTCCACCTTGTGATGTCATGCGATAATACAGGAAGTGCTCCACTGTGTTTTTAAACTACATACACCTTCACTATAATCATTTGAATATTTTCAGTATATTTTCTCTACAGAACAAAAGGTAAAACGTGGCCGTTAGCTTGAAAACTACCACTTCATGACATCACAAGGTAGAACAGAGCATTTTGATTGATTGCTCAAACATAATATGTGTGAATGAAACAAACCACAACTCTAGATATGTTTTTGGTGAGGTAACAACATTCTAATACGACTTAAAGCTCACAAGAAATCATTTTTTGCATAATATCAGAGTTTTAAAGCCTTACTGCGGAAAAAGTTAACAGAGGTTTTGTTCTCTGGGTAGCATCTCAAGTGGGTTCTGCTTTTTGCCCTGATGTCATTCTGTAAATACTGAATTATGGTTTGGCAAAGAGCACCAGACTGTTCATTTGTATTTACAACATCTGCTTTGGTTTCGAGTCAGAGCCTGTGTGTGATCTGTGCTGAGATGATGGTCTATGGGAAAGGAAAAATCATAATTAAAGCAATGTAATGGAGTGACAGTAACAGTATGCCCACTAATGAGAGAGTCTGCGGTTCAAATGTTGCTCATACTGTTGTCGTGTCACATGGTAAGACTTTTTAAACCATTTTCACAGTTCAACTCAACATACAGCTCTGGAAAAAAAAAGAGACCACTGCAAAATTATAGTTTTTTTCTGATTTTACTCCTTACAGGTATGTGTTTGGGCAAAAGGAACATTTTTGTTTGAGTCTATAAACTACTGACAACATTTCCCCCATATTCCAAATAAAAAATATTATCGTTTAGAGCATTTTATTGCAGAAAATGACAAATGGTCAAAATAATAAAAAAGATACATGTTTTCAGACCTCAAACAATGCAAAGAAACAAGATTAAATTCATTTTAAAACAACATAATACTAATGTTTACACTTAAGAAGAGTTCAGAAATCAATATTTGGTGCAATAACCCTTATTTTTAATTACAGCTTTCATGTGTCTTGGCATGCTCTCCACAAGTCTTTTACATTGTTCTTGGGTGACTTTATTCCACTCCTGGTGTAAGAACTGAAGTAGCTCAGCTTTGTGTTTGTGTTGGAATTCAACAGACGCTGGAATGGAATGGCTGTAGTACACATATTTTACGGAAAATGTGATATTTGGCGAAAACAACGTGTTAAAAAGTGTACCGGTAATAGGTTTCAGTTTTGTTTTTGACACTCTCAGTCGCATCTCCCTTTGCTTCCCACGTCACTCCCCCTTTAGAGCACTATCACATTACAACAGGCGTACCTTTCGCTAATGAAACTACTGCACATCACATCAGGTTTATGAAACTGTATGAATGAATGATGAATGAATGAATGTTTTGTATCATGCTTTTATATATTGCTTACCATAAGGAGAGTTTAAATTGTGCTTGGGAGAGATCGCTAAATTATTCAAACATAAAACCTCTTCAGGTATGTTTCTGATTTTGCATAATACCCCCACTTTTAAGGTAAATGTATCAAATTGGACAAATATTGTATAAAATAAACATAACACTAATGGGACAAACTAATGAATTAGTCTGGCTAATCATTTCCTTCTAGAATCACTGAGTATATGCCCCTTAAAAGTAAGAAAGTTATTATGCCATTTTCAGTACAACTTACACTGGGAACAAATCCACACACAACTGTATAACTGAATGCACTGGGGACAATCGAATCCAAACCAAAAAATATAAGATATAACTTTTTGAGACATTGCACAAGTTCTCAGGACACGGAGAGGTGTATCTGCTAAGGTACACAACCAAAGCGAAACTAAATATAGTTTAGTGACGCAGCGCTCATGTCCCACAATGACAGATTATGAACAGTCAGAGTTATTACAGGAAAGAGTCACCAACTTTTCTCAAACTTAACTAAAAATAGATAGCTGTATGAGTTGGCAGAAAGTGACACAGCTGCAAGTGTTTTTTTTTTTTCCAGTCTAAGCAAAGTTTGACGTGTAATCCCCTTTGTTATAATGTTGTTTCCGCATCACAAACAGACCTGGAGTTGTGTTTTGTTTCATTTACACATGTTTAAGACACAAACCCTGCATATTTAGGCTATGATCTCCACTGTGGTTTTAAACTCCACACACCTTCACTAGAATAATTTGGATGATTTCAGCCATGGAATTTCCGATCTCTACTAAACAAAATGTAAAAGGTAGCTGTTTACGTGAAAAACACTACTTAATGACAGCACAGAGTGGAACGGAGCATTTTGAGGTCTGGAAACGTAAACAGGTTTACTCAAACATGTGCGAATGAAACAAAACACAACTCCAGGTGTGTTTTAAAGGAGATAACAACATTCTAACACATGAGCGACAATTTTGTGTAATATAGGGCCTTTAATGATAAAAGGCAAATAAAAGGTGTGTATTTAGATCCACACAATTTAGCAACAGTTGAACGTTATGTTAAATGTAGTGTATGCAGAAGCAATCCCCACACACCATGGACTATTAGAAGCTATTAAGCATACAAACACAAAAGTCTAAGCTGTAGACTTTGGGAAAGCAAAGCAATGAGCACAATGTTTTGACTGGACAATTGGCTTGAGGCCAAAAGAAAGCTGTAGACATAAACAACTTTTATATACATTTAAAAGAGACATACAGTACAGCTCTGGAAAAAAAAATAAGAGACCACTGCATTTTTTTCTGAAATCAGCATCTCTACATGTATTACAGCCATTCCATTCCAGCATCTGTTGAATTCCAACACAAACACAAAGCTGAGCTGCTTCAGTTCTTGCACCAGGAGAGGAATAAAGTCACCCAAGAACAATGTGAGACTTGTGGAGAGCATGCCAATACGCATGAAAGCTGGGATTAAAAATAAGGGTTATTGCACCAAATATTGATTTCTGAACTCTTCTTAAAGGGATATGCCACCCCCAGGTCAAATTTGGGCATCTCCCCACAGTCCAGAGACTAAAACAAGTGATGAAAAGCGTTTTCCTGCTCACCCAGCCATTGTCCGAGTCTGTCAGCACTGACCGCCGCGGTATCTGCAGCTCCTCCGCCTTAGACTGGAGTCTAACGTCGCCAGAGAAAGATTTCGGCCAAAAGGAATTAATTTGCTCGATGCTTTTCCCAATTACTTTGTGTGTAGTGCGCATTCATATCGAGTGCAAATAAATGTGCAAATCAACACGGAGAGCTTGCCTTGGTCATTTTGGGTGGGAACTATTTTTCAGTGCGGAAGGACATGGCCGAATCACGCACCACGTTGTGCAACAGGGGAACTCCCTTCCCGGTGCGTAACTGGGATTCCCCTGGCAGCGTACTGCGTGATTCGGCCATGTCCTTCCGCACTGAAAAATAGTTCCCACCCAAAATGACCAAGGCAAGCTCTCCGTGTTGATTTGCACATTTATTTGCACTCGATATGAATGCGCACTACACAGAAAGTAATTGGGAAAAGCATCGAGCAAATTAATTCCTTTTGGCCGAAATCTTTCTCTGGCGACGTTAGACTCCAGTCTAAGGCGGAGGAGATGCAGCTCGCACGGCGGTCAGTGGCGACAGACTCGGACAGTGGCTGGGTGAGCAGGAAAACGCTTTCCATCACTTATTTTAGTCTCTGGACTGTGGGGAGATGCCCAAATTTGACCTGGGGGTGGCATATCCCTTTAAGTGTAAACATTAGTATTATGTTGTTTTAAAATGAATTTGATCTTGTTTCTTTGCATTGTTTGAGGTCTGAAAACATGTATCTTTTTTGTTATTTGGACCATTTGTCATTTTCTGCAAATAAATGCTCTAAACGATAATATTTTATTTGGAATTTGGGGGAAATTTTGTCAGTAGTTGTTATATTTTTGTTTTAAAGGGCCTATATTATGCTATTTTCTGATCTATGGTATAATGTTGTGTTTTGTTTCTTGTTTGTTTAGGCTGTGTTCGTCTCTCAATCAGAAACCTCTCTGTTCCAACTTGTGATGTCATGATTTAATACAGGAAGTGCTCTACTGTGTTTTTAAACTCCATACAGCTTCACTAAAATCAGTTGGATCAGTTCAGTCCTGGAAGCGCCAAACTCCTGCCCAAACACATACCTATAAGTAGTAAAATCTGAAAAACTGATAATTTTGCAGTGGTCTCTTGCTTTTTTTTTCCAGAGCTCTTTAAAAAATAGAATCTTTAAGGAGATTTTAATGTTATAACAGTGTTCTTTAATTAGGTTACTCAAAGTTGTAATTTGATTTATGGATGAGTAATTATTGTCTTGCATTCAAGTGCTCAGAAAATACAGAAGAGTTTCACCTACCCCCTATCCCCGGTGCATTTTACAACCCTACCAAGTGGAAGGGTTGTAAAATATAGCCACAAATAAATGTAATCTCCTGCTGCTACAGTGAAATGCCATTAAGTATGACGCTGCAATTTTGAACAGGAAGTCAGTGGATATGTTTCTATTTTTAAAACATGTTTGATCAATACTGCACTTTTAAAAACCACAAAATGTAAAATGATGATCTAGTACCCCCTTTAGCCCATTAGTGTATGCAGACACCGGGGGTGAAGTGGGTAAAGTACCTTGCCCAAGGACACAACAACAGTATTCTGGGAGCTGAAATCACACCGCTATGTGTCCACGGAGCAGACCACTCTACTAACGATGTTTGTAGGAGCCATTTCGTACATTCTGTGTTCTGGAATATTCTGTTTATAACAGCACTTCCTGTCCCGCCTTCTGGTTCAGGAAATGCATTGTGATTGGACCACTTTGATCTTTCCTTGTTCCTTGTTCTTTTATCTTTGATCTCACCTACTATAAAATACAGAGGTAGGGACCACACTAGCTAGAGAGGACACAGACACCGAAGAAGACACACCACACCAAGACACATAACACACACACACACACACGAAGAAAGAGACCACGCTACATAGGTAGTGTGGATAGAAGCCGCGGTCTGGTGGCCAGGAGGGTACCTCGAGTCAAGGGTTGACGGGGTAATAAGACGTCCTGGACCACAGAAGCTACACAGTCTTTTGACCGTCGCGTAATAACCACGCAAGAGTGTAACATTGGCCGTCTCCCGGGTGACAGACGGGAACGCGCACCGTTACAAGGCACATACGGACGGACGTCGACGTGGGACGTCACGTAACAAGGAGGTCACTTGAAACGTCACGTAACAGCCACAGGTAGCAAATAAGACGGATTCCCGTCGGGAGCCGAGAAGCGAAGAAGCACGGTCTCCCGAGTGACAGACGGGAAAACGCAACGCTACAAGGCACGTACGGACAGCAAAGAAGAACCAGTAGCACCGTCGACAACGCAACGTAGGGTGAGTCCTGTCGGGAGCCACGGAGTACAAGGAAGCCCGGTCTCCCAGTGACAGGCAGGAGCTCACCGCTATATGACACGCAAAGACACCAAGAAGGACATCACCACACATACAGAGCCTAACACAACACACATAGGAAAACCACAAGCCTCAGAAATTCATCTTTCCATTTCCCTCTTTATTCACCTTATTTGTACCCGCTCTGTATGACCTTTCACTTTAGTAAAGCTAGAAAAGACAAACTTAGATTCAAGACTCTTTATTTACTTTACGTGATGCGTCGAAAAGAAACTTCTAGAAACACCGAGGCCGAGGCTAGTGGGGCGCATTTCCGCACTCACAATGTTTATGTCAAGAGCAAGACTCGGACCGACATGTTTATGAAATATTTTGTATAATTAAACCTTCAAGTAGGAGAAAGAGAACAGGCCCATGTAATGACGTATTCATAAATACACACAGAGTTGCAGAGCTGACCATTATTGGGAAAATATATTGAGACATTTGAAGCATTGTGATGCAAATGAAGGAAGATATCAGGACAAATTAGTGAAATTAGACAAGAACGGTAAATTATCGGCTACATGTCAACATTTGTACATTGCTAGAAGCACTGGCAGCCTGTTAAGAACAATATAGTGAAAATCAATGCAGCCATATTACCTTAACCATCTTCTGGGCACGCTGTTTGAATCTAAATTATCGAAAACAGATAGCCAGTCAGAGACAATGTTGCAAACGGCACACAGGAGAGCAGAGATCGAACTGCATTATGATTATGAATACAAACCGATGCATTTGACAATTTGGGTAAGAACGCGCATCCATAGACATCATTATCCTCTTTACAATGTGTGACCATGCAAAAATATGGGCACATACACACAACAGCGCTTAATCAGGGAGCGAGGGCGCACTTGAAAAGACAATTCAATAAAAAGCCAACTGGAGCGAGATATGTTTATTGGCTGAATTAGACGCTACCTCAGGCTACCACAGCTAAAAATACACAGTTATCGTTATAATTATAGGGATACAATAATGATATGTTCCAATTCTTATGTTGATAGAAATGCAGCTATTTTGGTTAAGTGGAGGAGGCAATTTGGTGGAATTATAAAAAGTATAACGCAGGAACTTGGGTGAATAGAAAGACTGATTGAATAGTTAAGATTATAATTGGAGTTTTTTTTTTAGGAGTCAATTTTGAAAAGTTTTAATATGCAGAGGCTTGTTGCAGCGGCCATCCAGGGTTAAAACAATATAAGGAAAGACACAGGGAAACAACTCATTATTTTTTGTCAACTACCTGTCAAATAATAATTTGTTTTGTGCCATGGAGATTTTTTTTAATACTTATAATACTTATAATACTTTAATACTAATTGATATAAGACAAACAATACCTCCTCAAAAACATACCTGGAGTTGTTTTGTTTCATTCACACGTGTCTGAGTTTATTATTAGTCTGTCTGCATTCCCAAAGCTCAAAATGCTCTGCTCCACCTTGTGATGTCATGAAATGGTAGTTTTCAAGTTAACATGCCTTTTTTTTCAGTAGAGATTGGCAGTTCCAGGGCTGAAATGATCAAATGGTTCTAGTGAAGGTGTACGTATAGTTTAAAAACACAGTGGAGCACTTCCTGTATTACAGCATGACATTAAATGGGTGAATCAAAGTGTTTTCTGTTTGAGAAAAGAACTCAGCCTAAATATGCAAGTTTGAAACGTGAGTGAATGAAACAAAAGAGTCAAGGTACATTACAACATCAGAAAATAGCGTAATATGGGCCCTTTAATAAGGTGCTTTTCTGTGGCTTCACTTAGCTAAAACAACAGCCTATTCTAGTGTCTAGTATTTGTTTTTTCTAGCCAGTTTATCCGCACCCTTTGTATAATCTTAGCTTATGTCAGAGATAAGGACCATACACATGCATTATACAACCAATCTGACCAAGTTTAGCTTAGTGACGCTACCACTGATGTCCCCAAATAACAAATTAGAAGGAACCCACACAGTTATTCTCTATTACAGGAAACACTCACTTTTAACTCAGCTAAATATAGTGCTTACTGCGGGAGTTGGCACAAGTTGGCATAGCCTCAAATTATTCGCCGGTCGTGTAAGAATCTGGCAAGCTGTGTTCCTGTGTTGAAAAACATGGAGACATTTGCAGTGAGATCACTCTGGAGGTGTTCTACGTGTATGTGTACAGCGGAAAGTTTAGGTTACCATGGTGACACGATGCGCGCATTAGCATTCAGAGCCAAAAAAGTTTTAAAATGGATTTAAACAACACATTTTCAGGATTTGTGATCAATACGAGGGTTCACGGTCCTGTTCAGATTAAGGGCCTGTTTACACAAGAACGCTTACGGGAAAAAAAAGACAAAATATTTTATCGGAAGTGCCTTTCATTTAGACGGTGACGGCGTTTTGGGGGTTTAAAAACGCAAAAAACTGAAACCGCCCTCCAAAGTGGAAAACTTGAATACGCTCCACCGTAGCGTTTTCGTCTACACTGCCCAAGACGCAAAACTCTGGACAAATCTGCTGACGTCACGTGCGCATTTACGTCACATCAGGGCTCTCAAGTCTCATGCATTGAGAGTGTGACACACGCAATTCGACGTGTTCACACACTCACACGGCATTTCTCACGCTGATTTTTTTTTTTTTTGTGCCCAGAAAATCGGTCTGTGTGGCTCAGTTTATGCAGGCACCGCGCATTTTCAGCAAAAAAAACCTCCCCCGCTCCGCCCCGCCCCGCTCCCAGGAAAAAAATCTCAGATATCAGGCACCGCGCCCTTTTCAGCCAATCAGAAAATAGATTGTTCTGTTGTTGGGCAGACTGTTGACAGTGCAGTGCGCGCTCAGTGATAAGGACAGCAACTGAACAGGAGGAGATGATAAAACAAACTGAGAACCATCAGGTAATAACTTCATTTATATAACTCTCATTAGTTGCTTTGTAGTTTAAGTTTGCTCTTTAGACAAACATTTACACAGGGCTGTCAAGTCTCACGCATTGACACCAACAGTGTTTGGCAGGATTCCCAGTCCACACCTTGGTGCGTCTTCTTTGTAGTCTAACGTGGTCTGAAGCAATAGTTGAACTTCTTTGTCTAACCACGCAATTTTTTTATTTTTTGCTACCAGTAGCCATGTTTTGTTTTGCTTTTCACGGTGCAGATGAGAAGAAGAAAGATTCTATACATCCGCGTGGACATAGTGATAATGTATCACAGCACCATCTAGCCGCCTGGCATGCATACCCAATCGAATTTTGCGTCACCGTATGCACACAGATTTCCTCCCAAAAATGCTTGTCTAAACGCGGAATAAAAAGTGAAGACGCAACACCACTTTTGCGTCTTCTGTTCAGACCGTCACCATATAAACGTAGCCTAAAATCTCTCTAGACAGTCTAAGCAATGCCTACTGTACAGTTAGCATCACCCCTCTACAGTGTTGGGAGTAACTCATTACAAAAGTAATTAATTACTGTAATGCATTACTTTTTGGTGTAATGCAGTAATGTAACGCATTACAGGGAAGAAAATCGGTAATATATTACTCGTTACAATGCCAGTAACGCACATTACAATGCATTTTTAACCTACTTTGTTTTTGTGGGTTTTGCGTTTTCTTCATACAAAGTTCGCGGATCACCGCGAGATCAGCTACTGAATCTGATAAGTCCGCGCAGAACATTCCATTTCCTTTTACTTCGTCTCGAACTGGCAGACTGACAAAGGATGACAGAACCAGAAGAATCGGATAGTGCTAGCTCCTTTTCAAGATGGGCATACGCCCACTACTTTCACTTCGTTCAAAATAAGGACTCCAAGAACATTTTAGTTAAATGCACACTGTGTGTGAATCCCAAACCTCTTTCCACATCGAAATGCAGTACAAGCAATTTGACGAAGCACTTGCAGAGGTGCCATAGCACCACGAAATGAGTCAGGAAAGGAGGGGATGGGACAGGGAACGATACAGTCTGCAGGCTCCCAAAACCTCCTGGATGCCAGGTGAAAGTCATGACACATGAGAGATTTGCAGTGTAGATTGCCAAATCCTTATTTCCAGTCATTTTGGCGAGAGTAACTAAAGTAATGCAAAAGTAGTGTAATGCCTTACTTTTTATTTAGAGTAATATTGTAATGTAAGGCATTACTTTAAAATGACAGTAACAAGTAATAAGTAGTGCATTACAGTTTTTGAGTAACTTGCCCAACACTGCCCCTCTAGGTAATATTGTTGACACGAGCTGCAAATTATCATTTAAAATCACCCTTTCGCTATGTGCAGAGTAGATTATGTATTTTTGTTCTCTGTGAATTAGACTCAACAGTGAAACATAGTCTTGATATGATTGCTCTTTATCGCAGTTAACATGCTGTAAATGTATTGAAGCAGGTGAACAGCAGAGCTTCATTGTGTTTAACTGGGTTCTAATTGTTTAATGCTGTGTTCATTAGAGTAGATGGATGTTAAGTCTTTGGAGATATCATATGGACACATAAAAAAGGTAAGGATTAAATAAATAATCATAATTAAACAGTGGGAATACATTTATCATGGGACAAAATACTTAAATTACCTGTGTTTTTGAGCTAAACCTGTCTTGTCCCATTACAGATGTAATATATAAGCAGCACTTGAGGTCAAAATAAGTCTGGTGCATGGTATCTGCATCTAGTTGGAAAGCATTTTATTTTCCGACAATACGGAAGTGTGCATTAGCATGCTAGTTGGGAGGCAGTAGCTCAGTTGGTAGAGCGTTTGGTTGGCGGTTCAAATCCCGCTCTTGACATAAGAAACATCAGTGGTTGAGTGGTCAGATCCACTGACCCACAGGTTGGTAGTACAATTCCAGCTCCCACAGATGAATGCTGCCGTTGTGTCCTTGGGCAAGACACTTAACCCACCTCGCCCCCAGTGTCTGCGTACACTGGTGTGTGAATGTGTGTGTGTTCCTTGTTGTAAAGTGCTTTGGGTGCCTTGAAGGTGGAAAAGCGCTATATAAAAATGTGACCATTTACCATTTTAGCTTTACCATCACAGTAAAACTCCACTCCACTGTGCTCTGTTGTCAAAAGTGTTTATAAACTTGTTGTGGTGGATAATTATAATGCATGATTTAAGTGAGATATAACTTTGGAACACTGCAAACGTTTTAAGAGTAAAAACAGGCACAGCGACTTTAATTGTGCATCTGCTTTTCATTCATCATCAAAGTAAGACAACAAAAACAAATTTCAAACAATAAAGTGTGAAAGAAAGTTAAGTGTTTTAAGATTAGGAGGAATTTTCTGATTGTTGACCCATGAAGTCCTTCATCCATTTAAGGCCTCTGACAAAATCTTGCTTTGACACCCCACCATTAATCTTCAGAGGCCAACGCACCAAGACCCCAAAGTCTGACCCCAGAGTTGACCCCATTTTGACCCCGCTTGAGTTTGGGACGCATCCTGTCAGCACTGTCCTGTTTGTGGCTTTCACCTTCGACTTTCAATTTGGTTCGTCATTTATGAACATTTGACTTTAGAAGAGTTTATATGGAGTGATAAAACTGAAGCAAGTTAACAAACCCATTCAAGTTAACCTTCACAAACTGATCCTAACTCTTAAACGTCCTATATTATGCAAAATTGTCTCTTTCAGCCATGTTAGAATGTTGTTACCTCATCAAAACACACCTGGAGTTGTGTTTTGTTTCATTCACACGTTATGGAGCCAATATTAGCCAAATGATTCAAGTGAAAGCGTATGGAATTTAAAAACATGAAGCACTTCCTGCATTACCATATAACATGACAAGGTGGAAAAAAGTGTTTTCAGTTTGAGAGAAGAAAAAATCATCCTAAATATGCAGCATTTATGTGTTAAACATGTGGGAATGAAAAAAATAATATTTATTGAAAAAACATAACATGGATTAGACCTCATGTAAAATATTAAATGAACTGCTGTAATTACGTTACCCATAGATTTAAATGACTCAAAAATGGCTTTACATTGCCTTCTTGTGTTTTGGGTAAACAATGTCATGTCTTCATGTGAAAAAACTGTATAAAAAGTGGCTAGTGTCTTCAACATAATGACTAAAACTATTGAATTACGGTACAGGAATAATAAAATATTGATAAACGTATAAGTCAGCAACTATTTTATTTATATGACAGATTTTCCAGACAATGGTATAAACCGTAACAGTGTAAATCTATGAGAGATGGAGAACGCCTGTGGCCACGCTTTGGGCAAACTCTGTCCACTGCTACAACATGTGACATCATATCACAGAGTAAAATGTATTGTTTAAATGCAGTTTAAAACACTCATGCTTGTCCCAAATATTTGTATAAACTCTTAGTTAAAACAGTTGTAAATGTGTTTTTCTTTTGAGAAAACAACTAGTCCTAAATAAGCAGGGTTTCTGTTAAACATGTGTGAATAAAACAAAACTCCACATATGTTACAGATGAGGAAACAACATTAAAACATAGATCAGAAAGCAGCATAAATCTTTAAATCTTCATGACTAAAATATAGCATTAGCATAATGTAGTGAAAAGTTAAAGGCGCTGTACCTAAACTTGTTTCTTGATTTGCAGTGGTCCAAAGTTATTCCTCATTTACCTTATGCCTTCCAAGCGTTCCAATATTATCCAGATTTAAAAGCTCTTTCCACAGCTTTCAGAGACCAGAGCGGAGTTTTATCAGCAGACTTCCTGGTTCTCAGATGATAAAATTCTTGCTTTCACTGTTGCACTGGTATCAGATATGAATTGATATCCTATTTTGGTCTGTAAATTTAAGTTAAATAAAATGATTTACTGGCCAGTGTTTTTTCCCAAATACCTCCTAATATTGAAGTTGCAGTTTTACAAAGCCGTTCTGTAGTTACAATAACAGTTACAAAAACATTTTGATTACTTTTTAAGAAGTGACTTTATTGATCTCACACAGGAGAAATTCTTCTCTGCATTTAACCCATCCTGTTATTAGGAGCAGTGGGCAGCACATTACTGCGCCCGGGGACCATCTCCATGACCATCTCCTTCTTGCTTCGGTTTGGTCAGGACCACAGCTGGAGGATTTTACCTATGGTGCATGTTTACCTTACACTGTTTGGATTCAATGAATATGTGAGTGCAGCGAACTGACTCACTAGCCTCGGCCTCAGCGTCTCTTGAAGTTTCTTTCCGACGCGGCACGTAACAAAAAAATAAAGAATCTTGAATCAAAAGCTTTGTCTTTTCTATCTTTACTAAAGTTAAGGTTGGTTAACCGGCTGGTTAGCTCAACTGGTAAGTCACTGACTTTCCCCCCGGGGGTTGTGGGTTCAAATCCCCCCCGGGCAATGAGCTAACCAGTGTGCGTCCTTGGGCAAGACCCTTCACGGTACTTCCCCCCGGGCGCCGAAAAAAGATGGCTGCTCACTGCTCCTGAAAAGGATGGGTCAAATGCAGAAGTCAAATTTCTCCCGTGTGTGTCATTGTGTGTGAGACCAATAAAGGCTTAATCTTAATCTTACAGAGTGGATAAAAGAGGAATAAAGAAGGAAACGGAAGAAGGAATTTCTAAGGCTTGTGGATTTTCTAACTGACGTCCTGCACGACGTCCTTGTTGATGTCTGTACGTGTTGTGTAGTGGTGAGTTTCCCGCCTGTCACGAGGGAGACCGGACTTCATGGCTCCAGACGAGGAACCACCCTAGGTGTCGATGTCGACGGTGCTACCTGACGTTCTTCTTTGCTGTGCCTTGTAGCGGTGTGTATTCCCCCCTGTCACTGGGAGACCGGACTTCTTCGCTTCTTGGCTCCCGACAGGAATCCACCCTAATTGTTACATGACGTTTCACATGACCTCCTTGTTACGTGACGTCCCACATGACGTTGTTACGTGACGGTCAAAGGACTGTGTAGCTTCTGTGGCCCGAGGCGTCCTAATACTCCGCCAACTCTTGGCTCGAGGTAACGTCCTGGCCACCAGACCGCGGCTTCTATCCACACTAACTACGTAGCGTGGTCTCTTTCTTCTTGTGTGTTATGTGTCTTCTGTGTTGTGTCTTCTGTGTGTTCCCTACGTCTGAATATATACTGAGCTAGATCAATGATGAAATATCAAAGAATAAAGTACATCAAAGTAGAGCAATCAGCCAATCAGAAGCAGCGAACAACATCAATGCGGAGCAGGCAGCCAATAGGAAAACAGATACATAGAAAACATACAAAATGGCTCTTACAGGATATTTTCAGTCTCTGCCCTAGTATCAGTTGATATCAGGAACCACAGATACGCCAAGGTCAAAGTATCAACATCGGTATCAGAACAAATAAAGCGGGATCAGTGCATCCCTACTCTTTTCCAAATGAATAATAATAATAATAATACAGATTTTATTTATACAGCGCTTTTCAGGACACTCAAAGAGGCAGTGTCAATAGCTTTGCCCTTTGTCAGGTCAACCCCAGATTACACTGAAATGTAGTTACTCCCCAATAAATATTTCACTAAAGTCCCAGTTGACTTTATACAATCTGCATCTGTTTACAGCAGCATCCTCAGTACATTGGTAAACAAACCCTCAGGCAAGAGAGAGAAAAAACTTTAATCTTTCAGTGTTCCAGTCTGACCCTGCCGCTGAACCTCACATGCCCTCAGATGTTACTCATATATGGATCTGAATATACACTAGTTAGTTATAAAAACACATAACACTGAATTCATTAATCACTGGAGCTCCATCTGTCCTATATGCTCTCTCTGCACTTACAAAAATAAATAGTTATAGTATTTTTTCACAATGTACTTGATCAAATCTTGAAACAATTTAAAGTACAGAATTTAATGTATTGTTTTTTGTTTTTAAATGTAAACAAGTCATGAATCAAGATGGGGGGAAAGAGCCAGTTTTGCTTGATTGATCATGAACACATGTGTGAGTAAACTTATCTGTCAGAATGTTATATTCCACCTTGTGGAGGGAGTTGCATCCCAAGAACACCATACCCACTGTGAAGCATATGGGTGGAAACATCATGTTTTAGGGCTGTTTTTCTGCAAAAGGGAAAGGTCGACTGATACGTGTTGAGGAGAGGATGAATGGGGCCATGTATTGTGAGATTTTTTTCGCAAAAACTTCCTTCCATCATTAAGAGAATTGAAGATGAAACCTGGCTGGATCTTCCAGCATGATAATGATCCCAAACACACCACCCGGGAAAACAAGGAGTGGCTCTGTAAGAACCATTTCAAGGTTCTGGAGTGGCCTAGCCAGTCTCCAGATTTCAATTCAATAGAAAATCTGTGGAGGGAGTTCGAGAGAAGATCTGCATGGAGGAATGGGCCAAAATACCTACTACAACCTGATACAAACCTGGTGAAGACCTACAGGAGACGTTTGACCTCTATCAATGCCAACCAAGGTTACGTGGCAAAGTATTAAGGTGAATTTTTATTAGTGCTAAATACTTATTTTCCCCCATTATACAAATAAATTCTTTAAAAATCACACAATTTGATTTCCTGGATTTTTTCACATTCTGTCTCTGACAGTTGAAGTGGATCATTGATGAAAATTACAGACATCTCTCATCTTTGTAAGAAAACGGGCCCTTTCTGTAACTGCTAAATACTTTTTTTGCCCCACTGTATATAATGTATGAAGCAGGCCCTGCAGTTGACATAAGTGATTGGCACTGGGCTAACAGGCTGAAATTACATCATGATTTTCACTATAGTCCTGGAGACAGCTGAGCCCATAGTCTAACTCAGCTTTAGTTCATACACTGACTGCTTGTGTCTGTCACTGTGTGATGGAATAATCCATACATTTTTATAGTAGACACATCCATTGACTCAAATTGGACCAAATTAGGTGCCAATTTGAGTCTTACTGACTGCACATAAGTCAGAGAACTCTACAGTGTATACTCAATGTATTTTACAGGTGGGAAACTAGATATTTTTGTTTTGCTGATTTACTGTCCTGTATTACACAAAATTGACTCTTGTGAGCTTTAAGCCATATTATACTGCTGTAAACTCATCAAAAACATACCTGGAATTGTGTTTTGTTTCATTCACATATGTTTGAGTAATCCTGGTTTATTAGTCTGTCTACATTTCTCAACGGGTTCTGTTCCATCTTGTGTATGTGGTGGTAGTTTTCAAGTTAATAGCTTTTACCTTTTACCTTCACTTCAGTAAAGATTGGCAATTCCAGGTCAGAAATTATCCAAATGATGATGAATGATGAAGGTATATGGAGTTTAAAAACAGAGTGGAGCACTTCCTGTATTACCACATGACATCACAAGGTGGAGCAGAGTGTTTTCATTTAAGAGAAGACTTGGCATAAATATGCAGGGTTTGTGTGTTAAATGTGTGAACGAAACAAATCACAACTCCGGGTATGTTTGTGAAGAGGAAACAACATTATAACAGAGATCAGAAAACAGTGCAATATGGACCCTTGAACATTTCAAGAATGTAAAGAGCGTATCAAATCATGACTTTATCATAACTAAAACCCTCAGAATACCACAGGGCTGTAAACAGAAAGGCCATTCAGTTGTTATCACATTTTTGAAACTGCAAATGTTAAATGTGTTTTGGGATCAGAAAACTTAAATACAAAGTTGTATTTAAGTTTGAGCTGTTCTCTGTCTGGCAGCAGCGTGAGCACTAGCAAGACTCACTGAACCTGCATTTTTACATTTCTATACTATTCAGTCACTTCTGCAAAGTAATTTCCACATTTTTAAAAACATTATCCAATATATTTCTGAACTGTCGATAAAAGACTGTGGATGGCCACTGATTAAAGTGATATCTGGCAGATTGAAAGCAAAGGCTTATGCCACCTCTTTGATACCACACCTGGATCTTCAAGTCAAATCATTGTCAAAATGCCAAGAAAGGGTGAGGATGACTCTGTTACATTGCCTTTGGTTCAGGAGCTGCTTGAACAGCAAAAGTCCTTCTTGAAGAACTTCTTGATCAATAAGAAAGAAGCTTCAGATCATGTTTTCAAGTGATTGTGGACTCCAGGTTTGCTCGTATGGACAACTTGGTCAAAGATGTCCAAAGCAGGACTTAAAAACAAGTCTCCAGTTTTCTCAACCTGATCTAGATGACATGAAGGCTGCAGCAGACCAGAGGGCTGAAAAACATCATGTCATCTCTGGAAATCTTGGATTACCAAGCTTCTTTAAATAACTTTTCTGAAAACTATAAATGAATTACTGAATAAAAAAGTTCCAGAGCTTTACCCTCTCAGCTATCCGATGGCATCAGAAATAAAACTAAAAAACAAAAAACTATTTACATAGCTAATAGCTTCAATTACTTTTTTGTGAACTGCAAAAAAAAACAGTTTCAGCAGGAAAGTCTACCTCATTACTTGTTGATAAAATCTGTCCTTGTTTAAATACATTTGCTCCAATAACGCACAATGAGATAATGCAGATATTACTAAAAATGAGAGACACAGCTTCAGGTCATGATGAGTTAAGAGCCAGCCTTGGCTCTTAACTCAGAGGAAGAAAGTAGCTTCCTCTGTAATTGAGCCTTTGACTTATGTTCTCTCCTTGTCATTTAAAAAAGATCTTAAGCTAAAGTAACACCGCTGTTCAAATCTGGTGACTCCAGCTTATTCAACAACTACTGGCCCAATTCTGTTCTACCATTGTTTTCTAAAGTACTGGAAAAAATGTGTTTATGCCAGAATATCTAAACATTCTTTCAGAAATTAATGATATTCTTTATAACCATCAGTATGGTTTCAGAGAAAACATGTCTACAGAAATGGCACTCTTACAGTTTATTGATAAAATTTCTACAAATCTATATACTCTGTATACAGGGGGTCCTCGGGTTACGGCGTTGATCCGTTCTTAAGACGCGTCGTAACCCGAATTTCGTCGTAAGCCGGATTTTGCCTTTGATCTTCCAACCAAAGCACCAATAACCTTCCCATCTCAATAATTAGACCACTACGCTGCTTGGTTATCACTGCAGCTTTCATAGGAGCAGATCAGAGCCCCCATCAGGTACTTCCTCCCACATTTGGCACACACACGAGGCCGTCTTCTTCTCCCTACAACCACAACAGAGCGTATTCTTCCGCCGTGCGCCGCGCGCCGTTCGCGTTTGTTTACATCTCTTACCACGCTAAACCGCGTAAGACGGAATGACGCGTAATATATATATATATATATATTTTTAATGGGGGCGTGTTCGTAACCACGAAACGTCGTAACCCGAGACCGTCGTAACCCGAGGACCCCCTGTATTTCTAGACTTGTCAAAAGCATTCGACACAGTCAGTTATGAAATTCTTTTTACTAAATTAAAAAATACAATACAAGATCTTGTTTTAAAATGGTTGAAAAATTATTTGGAGGAACGAGAACAATTTGTCTATACAAACAACCAAAGCTCATATCGAGGTAAGTTAATTTGTGGTGTCCCGCAGGGCTCCATTTTAGGACCCCTATTATTCATTATTTATATTAATGATATAAAAAATGTTTGTAAAAAAGTGTTGCCTCTCATGTTTGCAGATGATACATGCCTTCTATTATCTTATCCGGATCGACATGGTCTGATAAGAGAAGCAAATGAGGAATTATGTATCATTTCTGAGTGGTTTAAAACAAATCAACTCTCTCTAATATACAAAAGACAAATTTTATGATTTTCAATCCAAAAATAATACACGTAGTCAAGATGTGACACTACAAGTTGTTCAGTTTAAGTTTTTAGGAGTTGAAAATCAAAAAACACTCAATCAGAGGGCCGACCCTCTTGAATAATTTAGTCCAGACTCACATTGATTTCCTCACTGGACTATTTTAAAAGACATTTAAAACAAACATTGATTTCTAATGATATTTAATATTTGAACTACTGAAAATCAACTTATGTGTTCTTATATGACCAGACTTCTCATTCTCTCTCCTGCAGTCATCTATCTATCTAAGTTACCATATTCTTTTCAGAGATTGCCACTAATGTACTTTCAGGCCAACTCAAAAGGGGCAGTGAAGAAAGGTTCATTTAATACAGGTTTAATTCAGTGACTTCTCTCACCTCTGATTAACAATGTTCAGACACTTATTGATTCTTTACAAATCTGTAGTGTTTTCAGTCCACAATGTGTTGTTTTGTATTTTATTTAATTTTTAACTCATAAGCAGTCATGTTTTTTTTAGACTGACCACGCGTGTGCCTGATTCGCTGTCCATCACAGGGAGATAAAAACAGTGTCTAAATGTGTTTATAAAGTTATGGAGAATCGTACTTGCTGGCTTGCTGGCTAGGCAAGTAATAACCTATAATCTACATTAGCAACTGTAGCTATCTGGTAATGGTAGTAGCAATGAACTTGAATCTGTGTGGAATATTTGCAGTTGGAGTTTGTAGTAGCACTAAGTACAGCAGCAGCAGTAGAGAGGTTACTCTGTACTTTTACTCAAATAAATAGGCCTATGCGTAACTTGTTGTCACTTTTTCCTTATTGTAATTTTACTTTTGAATAGACTGACAGAAATTTCCACATCTGTTCATAGTGAGAACAGAAACAACAGCTGAGAATTTGCGAAGACCAAATGCCAACTACCCACCATCTTTAGGAAAGTCATTCATTCCCCGAGGATGTATCAGGTAACATTGAGTCCAGCAGCTCACAGAGAACATCACAATACGCTACACGCTAACGCATGTGGGCCTCTCCACATCACAGAGAGCCACAGTCACAGTATTATAGAACATGGAAATACCACGTCCTGACAGGATTAAGGCAGACAGCACGGAAAATCAATCAGATACATATGACAGTGAGGATACACACTATACAGATTTATTATAATCCATTGGACTCCATGGATTAGGATGATATATGATGAAGAAAGTTTGCTCAAAAGTAAAATAACATATTCAAAAATCATAAGACATTACTGTATTAGTTCATATTAAACGGCTGTTATACTACCTGGTGTTGTGTTTTGTCTCATTCACATATGTTTAGCCCCCCCACCCATCATGACCACCTTCTACCGAGGCACCATTGAGAGCGTCCTGACCAGCTGCATCACTGTGTGGTACGGGAGCTGCACTGAACAGAACAGCAAAGCCCTGCAGCGCATAGTGAATGCAGCTGGGAGGATCGCTGGTGTCTCTCTCCCCTCCTTCCTGGACATTTTTAACACCAGCTTCACCCGCAGAGCGTCCAGCATTGTGGGTGACCCGAGCCACCCCTCACACAGCCTCTTCAGCCTCCTGCCTTCAGGAGTCTCCGGGCTCACTCCACCAGACTGTCAAACAGCTTCATCCACCGGGCTGTCAGGAGCTGAACTCTCACCTGTCTCCCCCACCCACCCCTCTAAACACTTTTAAAACTGCTGCTAAGAGCTACTGTTGCACATTTATTTTTATCTTTATATTCAATGCACATTCTATTGCACATTTTACTGCACATTTCACTGCTGCATCTTCCACTGCACATTTTGATGCACACTGCACATTTTTGGACATTTGTAAATAGGTATTTATTTATTTATTCTTTGCACTGCTTTTAGATTTTGTCTTAGATAGTTTTTGTATTGTCGTTATATTGTATTTTGTACAGTCTTTTTTGCACCGCTTGGCCAGGGAGAAACGCACAGAACTGATAATAAAGTTGACTTTGACTTTGATTTTAACACTCAAACCCTGGATATTTTTGTTTAGAGTTCTTCTCTCAAACTGAAACACTTTGTTCCATCTTGTGATATCATCATTTGGGTGGGTTTCCTCCGGGTACTCCGGTTTCCCCCACCAACCTAAACATGCGCCATAGGTAAAATCCTCCAGCTTAGGGCCTGACCAAAGCATAAATAACAAAACAAAATCATGGGGATGGTCCCCGGATCAAATTTAGAAACAACTTCTCCTGTGCGAGATCAATAAAGGTCAATCTTCTAATCCTTGACCACTGTAAGGCGCTTTGTGCTACAATTTTGTATGAAAAGCGCCTTATAAATGTTTGATTGATTGATTGATTGATCATGTGATAATACAGGAAGTGCTCCACTGTGTATTTAAACTCCACACACCTTCACTAGAATCAACTGGGTTATTTCAGCCATGCAATTGCCAATCTCTAATGAACGAAAGGTAAAAGGAGCTGTTAACTTGAAAACTACTGTTTCATGACATCACAAGGTGGAACAGAGCATTTTGAGCTTTGGAGATGGAGATGTAGAATAAACCAGCATAACTCAAACATGTGTGAATGAAACAAAACCAGGCCTGGACTGGTAATTGGGCATACCGGGCATTTTCCCGGTGGGCCGACAGTCCTAGGGGGCTATGCCCTTCTTTTTATTTTTTTACTTAGAGGCCGGCCCACAATTTAGGACTGAACCAGGACTAAACCAGGACTACATCAGGTCTGAACCAGGACTAAACCTGGTCTGAACCAGGACTAAACCAGGACTAAATCAGGATTGAACCAGGACTAAACCAGGACTAATCAGGTCTAAATCAGGACTAAATCAGGTCTGAACCAGGCCTAAACCAGGACTAAATCAGGATTGAACCAGGACTAAACCAGGACTAATCAGATCTAAATCAGGACTAAATCAGGTCTGAACCAGGCCTAAACCAGGACTAAATCAGGATTGAATCAGGACTAAACCAGGACTAATTACATCTAAATCAGGACTAAATCTGGTCTGAACCAGGACTAAACCAGGACTGAACCAGGACTAAACCAGGACTAAACCAGGACTAATCAGGTTTAAATCAGGACTAAATCAGCTCTGAACCAGGACTAAACCAGGACTAATTATGAGGGGCCGGTCTAAGCCAAAAATGCCAGGGCCATTTTTTTGTCCCAGTCCAGACCTGAACAAAACTCGGGGTATGTTTGTGATAAGATAGCAACATTATAACATGCCTTAAAGCTCACAGGAATCCATTTCGTGTAATATATAACCTTTAAAGTGATGTGAAAGCAGCATTTTGTGACAAAATTGGGCGGCTGTCTATTCATTCAAAAGTTAAAAAGTGTATCAATCACAAAACCAGAAGAAAGTGTTGTTAATGTTACTAGAATGTACTGAGGTTGGTGATCCACTTCACTTCGCAGTCTGACAAAGCAGGTCTTAAGCCTTGAAAGATTCATGCATGTGAAAGCTGATGTGCAAAATGGTTTGCAAGAGCTTTGACTAGTGCTTTACCAATAACAGTAGACTCTACTAGTGTGCTAATTACTAAAACAGAACTTTGAGTTCACAAAGGCTTGTGTGGGCTGATGTTCAGTATAATTCTCCATTCTTAGAACAAACAAACAATAATTCTCCATTCTTAGAAGAATTCAGTATAATTCTCCATTCTTAGAACAACTCACCTCTTGAGTTTTAACTACAAGAGGTGAGGAGATGAGACAGTGGACTCGAATGACCGTCTGAACTTTGAGCACTTCCTCAGCGCGTCCTGTCCAAGTGTGGGAAAGTGGAGGGTCTAAGTCTATACAGAGGCCCAGGGCATCTGTCAGAAAGAGTCAGAAAACAGAGAAAGAGGGGGTAGGGGAGGAGGAGTGGGGAGAGAGAGAAAGAGAGAGACTAGAAAGAGCGAGAATACCGTATGAGAGAGACAGAGGAAGAGCAGAGATAGAATGTGGAATAGAGACAGGAGAGAGAATTATAAATAGAGACAGTAAAGGAAGAAGCAACAAAAGAGGGGGAGAGATACAGACAGAGAGGCCAGAAGAACGCAATTATAAAGAAAGAATGACAGTAAAGGGGGGGGAGAAGAGAAAGAGGCAGAGTGATTGAGGGACAGAGAGAAACAGAACTGGGGGATGAACTGAGGGAGCAAGAGAAGGGAGAAGGAGAAAGAGAACACAAAGAGAGAGAGAGAGAGGGGGGAAGGCTAGAGAAGAGAAAAAGGGATGGAGAGAGGAACAGAGAGAGGGGTGGCGAGTGGGGTGGAGATTAGAAAAGGTCCGGTCCAACTCAACCAGTGAAACACCACTATCTGAGTTTACTGTAATGTTTGAGGGCTCGTCCCGGGATGAGGCCAGTGCAGTCTGTACTGTCAGATCAGAGTCTGTCACACTGGCTCTATCTTACCCTTAGCCTTTGTGCAGGAGGAGTCTTACATCTGTCAGTCAATCTGCTGCTAACCTTAAAGTGACTCTGCTTTATTGTACAAAAGTTCTCCTGCACTCATACAAAAGAGGGAAACTTATAGCACTGGGACTCCCAACATAACAATGCTGCAGACTTTGGAGCTCTAAAGTTAATTTAAATTGCAATATTAAATCATTAAATCAGGTTTATTTTTGTTTATTTTACAAAGCAATTCAACTTTTCAATTAAATAATACCTTAAATGCATCTTGAAATCATCTCACAACCTCTATATCTCAAGTACGGCTGTCAGTTTAACGTGTTCATTAGATTAATTAATTACACTGCAAATCATTGCGTTTTAAAAATTAACACAATTAATTATGAGTGGCAATTCAATGCGCGCAAATTTTAAATTTAGCATGTAGCGAGCAAATCACTGCCAGGGCCTTTGAACGGCAAGTTTATTTATAAAAAGAATGAAGGCGGGACGATCAACAAGAACGCGATGATTTGTAGCTTTTGTCAAAAATAATTTTCTGATCACCGAAGCTGCTCCAGCCTGACGGATTATTTGAACGATAAACACGACCGGACAAGTTCCATCGTTACCGGTGATAGAGCGAGCGTGAGCGTACTTCACCAAACCAACAAACCACCAATCCATGCTTGCAGAATTTAGGAAACGAATGAGGAAAGTGACCATAGAAAAACTGATAAACTCAATCACAAAGTGGGTTGTCTCTCCCTCTCTCTCTCAATCTCTCTATCACGCTCTCTCATGAGATTAAAATGCAATTAATTAGATTAATTAATTACAAATCCTGTAATTAATTAGATTAATTTTTTAATCACCTGACAGCACTAATCTCAAGACTTCGTAATTATGGTCCATTAATTTGCTTGTATGCTGGGTCTGGAGGGTTTCATAATTTAGCACATTCATCTCCATCTTTGGTGGGCTGATGACATCACGCTGGGGGTGTTCTACATGCATCTCTCTGGTGGAATGTTAGCAGTTACCCTGGAGACACAGCACACACATTAGCAAACACTGTCAAAAAAGTTTTAAGATTGTCTGAAAACTTAAAATAAAATGAATTTAAACAGCACATTTTCAGGAGCCTGCGATCAAGGTCCTATTTAGGTGTTTGATTTTTTTTGTTTACAGATTGTGTTAAGACAAAGCTCAGATTAAAGTTAAAAGCTTCAAACAGAGCAGTGCCTACAGCTAGCACCACAGCCTGAGAGAATGTTGATGACATCAGATGTAAAGTATCAGTAGTGGTCATATTATAGTCAAGAAAATCAATCTAAATGTTGAGTATTTGGACATTTCAGAAGTTCATTTTGCTTTTTTGACAGTAAGAAATTCAACTTTTCTAAGAAAAGTTTGAAAGTCTCTGGTTTTAGGAGGCAACAATAAGAAAATGTAGAAAATGAATGAATATTTTCTGGGTGTTGTCATGGTGACTTCACTCAGATACATTTCTTTCATACCAAGTTTCTTTTTTTCTTTTTCTTTTTTATAGAAGCTGCTACAGATACCAGTGATTTTGGTGACTGTACTCTGAAAAACTATTGGAAATATGTTTCAGTTAGCTGGCAGCATGTTTTCAGTCTGTGATTCTAAACAATGTCTTCTTGGAGCTGAAATCAGAAATAAAATTATGCATAGTTGTCAATCTCACAGACAAAAGCATCCAAGCATTATATTACATTACCATATTGCCTGGTTCAACACAACCAACATAACCAAAAATTATATTAGCTCTTAAATATTCAGCCCTCAAACTTACGACACTAGATTGCTTTTTCGCCATCGTTCCTCTTATGGTATCTTCTCTCTGATCATTAAGTCATTACAATATGAGGACACATATTGAGACAGACAAAATGGGGAGGGCATCTGAGCGTTTGCATGAGCCGGAGAGCATGGAGCGTATCACAGGGTCTGACAGAGGCTGATGATGACAAACTGCCTCAGAAATTGAAGCTGGTTTCTGTATTGTCTTCACTGATCAATCTTCTTCTGGCTGTTTTCATTTAAGCAAAGCACTAGGCATATGGTTAGCATGAGCTGATTTTCAGAGATTTTTAAGTAAATGCATAAAACTACAATAAAATACAGTTAAAGGGCTATTTTCTGATCTCTGTTATAATGCTGTTTCCTCATCACAAACAGACCTGGAGTTGTGTTTTGTTTCATTCACATGTTTAACACACAAACTCTGCATATTTAGGCTGAGTTCTTCTCTCAAATGGAAAACACTTCCTCTACATCCACCTTGTGATGTCATAAAAGTGCTCCACTGTGTTTTTAAACTCCATGCACCTTCAGTATCATTTCAGCCCTGGATTCATGACATCACAAGGTGTAACTTTGCATTTTGAGCTTTGGGGATGTAAACAGACCAATATAGGTTAGGTTACTCAAACATGTGTGGATTATAAACAAAACACAATGTTTTTGATGAGGTCACATTATAAAATGTCTTAAAGTTCACAAGAGTCAATTCTGCATAATATAGGACCTTTAAAGGTGCAATATTTAACTTAAAACAAGGTGAGTTTGTACTGAATACAAATTTGAGGAAAATAATCCAAATCGGCCCAAAACATCAGCTGTAAATATCGGTGAAGTATACTAGCCATTGGTTCCTCTGGATTTTAAACAATCTGTATTGGAATTAACCATGAAAAAACCCATATTGATCAATCTCTAGTTACTGTAATTTCCAGACTATTAAGCGCACCTGAATATAAGCATCATCTAATTTTTTTTTTTACATATATAGGCCACACCTGTCTATAAGCCGCAGGTGTCCACGTCTTCACAAATGTTTTCAAGTTCGGAGCATCTGCTTTTATTGCCTCTGAAAGCTTTTGTCGTCTTTTTGTATTGAGTCAGTTCGTCACGCTGCTGTGGCCAACTTCTCACCATCGACTCATCGATGCCAAGCTCACGTGCAACAGCTCAATTTCCTTCTTCAACAGCCAGATCGAGTGCCTTTAGCTTAAAAGCTGCATCATATGCATTTCTTCATGTGTTTTACATGAGGAGGGTGTGTGCATGAAGTGCAAAATAACTTCAAACCAAAATTAAACTAGCATTTTCCTCAGCTTTGTGGTAACTTCATGTTAACCGCACAGACAGTGGCGTTTTCTGTACTCAGGCTGTGCACGCATCCGCTGTGTTGGTAAACGAATAATCTATCCATATATTAGCCGCATCGTTATATAGGCCACAGGGTTCAAAATGTGAGAAAATGTGTAGCGGCTTATAGTTCGGAAATTACGGTTCTTGTTTGTCTCTATGGAGATAGATACGTACTGTAGAACATTTGACAAGATCTAATTCTTTGCCACATTTATTGAGATTTAAATCTGCAAAAGCAAAACCATGTAAAAAAAAAAAAGTGAAATTGACATTTTCCAAAATAATTTCAGTAACATTTTTTAAATGCATACTATATACTTAATGCAATTCTATTTTATTTTTCCTTTTTACCTACAGTCTTACCCTTAAAGTTCCCATGTCACCAATGAGGGGCTGTTTGAGGAAGCGCAAATGCCATTATTCTGAAAACAACTTTTCATTACAACATAATAACAGACAATGGTGCTAAAATATAAGCTCAGTGCATGTTTTTTCAACCATTAGTTATGAAATGTGTTGGTGGAGTTCTCAGTATAGCCCATAATTTAACAGTAAATGTAATCATAGCTTCTAACAGCTCCCCGGTGGATCTGTGACCTTCTGTACCACACAGGCGAGATACAGACAGTCTATTTCTGGGGCTGCAGTGAACTCAAAACCCCACAATGCAACACACGCATCAAACACTAATAGGCCATAACTGTCCCATAAAATCTATACAGTCTTCTATGGAGTTCACACTTCACCTTGTAATTAGCAAGCTTTGTTCATGTCCGTTCTTTTCTGGTTTATTCTATCACTCAGAATATATGGCTTATTATTGGATAGAGGTGACTATTGCTTGTTAGTTGGCTAGTTAAATCACCCAAAATACATGTACGTGTTGAGGGGAATAGTGTATATATATCTAAAAAATAAAGTTGTCTTCTCTGAGCACCAGTGACGGACTGGACGGTCTGGCATTTGGGCAAATGCCAGAAGGGCCACAGCCCCGACAATGCCCACTGCGGCCCCGCAACCGCATTGTCGCGGCCCACGCACTAGGTATTCGGTCGTTACATGCCTCCATCGTCTTAAAAATTCCACCCTATTGCTATAATTGAAAGAACCCGTTCAGTATTTATACCACTTACAACTACATATATATTACAGTGACGGTGGCACCATGAACGGTGAAGATTGCGGTAGTGTGGTTAAGTTAGTCAAAGTAGAAGAGGAGATAGATGGACGGTCGGATGCTTAGCATTATAGTTTAGTACAGTGGTACCTCACCTTACGAATGACCCAACAAAAATTTCAAGTTACGAAACGCCTTCACGGTAATTTTTTGTCTCTAGATACAAAAGAAAATTCAAGTTACGAAACGCGAAATCTCAAAAATTCAAATAATGCGCGCTCAGCCACACACATTATACGCTTTTCTCAGACTGAATTTAAACTTTTCTCACATTTGTCTCTCGTTTAAACACTCAAACTTTTATAGATTTTCAACAAAATTATTAACAGTGAAGTGTGGGGGGAAGGGGGAGGGGGGAGACACGTGTGATAGCGCAGCATGACCCGGCGCAGAGCTGACAGCAGACCAAGGTCTAAACCTGGACTGGACCAGGACTAAACCAGGACTAAACCTGGACTAAACCAGGACTAGACCAGGTGGATTAAAGCGCTGCGCGCGGGTCTATTTCCTGGTTTCGTTTCGAGTCACGGCTGAGGGGAGCAGCGAGGAGGGTACTGCACGCAGTCTGAGCGCATGAATGAGACCCATGCAAGAGCCGCGGTGGTCTAGACCACCTCTAGACCTGACCAGGTCTAGAGGAGGTCTAGAGGAGCCGCAGTGGTCTGGACTAAACCAGGACTAAACCTGGACTAAACCAGGAGGAGCTGCGGTGGTCTGGACTAAACCAGGACTAAACCTGGACAAAACCAGGAGGTGGTCTAGACCACCGCGGCTCTTGCATGGGTCTCGTTCATGCGCTCAGACTGCGTGCAGTCCCCTCCTCGCTGCTCCCCTCAGCCGTGACTCGAAACGAAACCAGGAAATAGACCCTGGTTTCGTTTCGTTTTAATCCACCTGGTCTAGTCCTGGTTTAGTCTTGGTTTAGTCCTGGTTTAGTCCTGGTCCAGTCCAGGTTTATACCTTGGTCTGCTGTCAGCTCCGCGCCAGGTCATGCTGCGCTATCACACGTGTCAGAGCGCAGTCCCCCCCCCCCCCACTTCACTGTTAATACATTTTGTTGAAAATCTATGAAAGTTTGAGTGTTTAAACAGAGACAAATGTGAGAAACATGCAGGACACAATGTTACACTATAAAAAAGTTACACCTTGGAACGAATCAGGCTTTTTCAATTGAAATAGATACTTAACTTACAAATTTTCCACGTTACGAAACCACTTCTGGAACGAATTAATTTCGTAAGGTGAGGTACCACTGTAAAATGAATCAAGGAGGAGGCACTAAAAGACACAAGGGGGGAGCGGAGAAAAAGAGGGAAAAATTGAAGAGAGCACTGCTGTCGGGGGGCAAAAAATGTACGAAACCTGGAACCTGGACACAGATGACGTTATCGATCGGGTTGTGGAGAAGAACAGGCACCTTGGCACTTTATTATTGGCATGAAGGTAAGGTTTTAATTATGGCTGGGTTGAGCATTGATTTCCATGATTTTAATGCAGTTGTTTAATGCATGGGGCTGACGTCTGCCGCTGTTACCTGATGTGCTTTGTGTGTGTAGCCCACTGTTTTGGTATTTTATTCTGCGCGGTTTTGTGCTGGCATGTATTTGTGGACTAAAGTCACGATTGATGGGTTAATCTGAGCATAATGTATGGTATTGTGCGTGTCCATAAATGCATAATGTATAAATTCTTCATGTATGGCGTTGTCAGACATAATTTCAACATCGACCACAGGCCTGCCTGTGACCGTGACACTCTCTTGCGATTATGACCCCCCCCCCCCCCCCTCAAAAACGCTCTGTCAGATTGTTTTTTTTCTATGTTATAATGCTGATTACTCATCGCAAACATACCTGGAGTGGTGTTTTGTATTATTCACACAGTCAAACAGAAAACAGTCTGTTCCACCTTGTGATGTCATGTGGTAAAACAGGAAGTTCTCAACTGTTTTAATACACCTTCCATACACTTTCACTAGAATCATTTGGATGATTTCAGCCAGAGAATTACCAATCCTTACTGAACAAAAGGTAAAAGGTAGATGTTAACTTGAAAATTACCACTTCATGACATCACAAGGGGGGACATTTTGAGCTTTGGAAATGTAGACAGTCTAATAATAAAGGATTACTCAAACATGTGTGAATGAAACAAAACACAACCCCAGGTATGTTTTTGAGGAGGTAACAACATTATAACATGACTTAAAGCTCATAAAAATCAGTCACCTATAAGACCACTGAATTAATCAAAGCTAAATTAATTATATATCGAGCCTTATATTACAATCAGTAAGGAGGTGCCTCTTGAATCACTACTCATTTTCTCCTGACATGACTCCACTTCGACATCTTCTTTCAATTCTGTTCTGTTCTCTTTTTCATTTTGTCCCCCTCTCACTTCTCTCTCTCCCTCCTCATCAGCTCGTCATGTAAGGGCTTTTCACTGCATTTAATTTGGACATCTAAGATTGAGCTCTCCAGCCAAGAAAGGGCGAGCTCTGCATTATAGATGGGACAAGTGGAGGGTGAATAATTGAAAAGAACGAAGAGCAACAGATGGGACAGATTTTTTGCACCTGATATCAACTACAATAAAAAAAAAAAACAACTCCCTGTGGTGTTGAATTAACATACAGATAAACCTGCATGGTATCTGACTTAGCAATAACTTTCCAGAGCAAAAATTTGCACATGTTTTCGCCCCTGCCCTTTCCTATGCATACTGATAAGCATTGATAGACAAGCTGTGAGCATCATATATATTCAAATAGCACCGGTGAATAGACTCAAAATGACAGGCTGATTGTGTGGTTTGTACGCAGTGGGAGGTGTGGAGAGAGGTAGAAGCAAAGCATGCTGGGAGATTGTATTCACAGTCAATGGCTACAGGTGACTTTGGGCTGTCATTGTTTTTACTTGTAAGATGAGTTATGTTTTTAAAGAGGGGGTATTATGCTAAATCGACTTTTTGAAGCTTCTACCATGTTATAACCTTGTTCCCTCATCAAAAAAAAATCCCTGTAGAGGTTTTAAATATCACCCGTGCATTATTGAGTAATCTAGCGATCTCCCCCAGGCCCTATTTGAACCCTCCTTACTGTTAGCTGAACAATGTTCAGCCCACAAGCCTACATCATCCATGCTCCCCCACAACAATTCTTTGTAAATAAAAACATAATACAAAATTGTATGCCACAATAAACCCAATGCAATGTGCAGCAGTTTCATTAGTAAGATCCACACTGATTGTGTTGTGATAGTGCTCTGAAGGGGGAGTGACTTAGTTGTTTTCAGTGAATATAGCATTCTCAAAACAATAAAAGGCAAAAACACAGATATATTATGTGTTAGCCATTAATACCCCATAGAAGAGTAATACCCCCTCTGTAAAGAAATAGACAAGATAATGACAATAATGAGTGTTCTAGAAGGTAAAAACATAACATTTTAACATAAAAAAGAAGAAAAATATATTATTCTGCCTCCACTAGTGTTTAAAGGTCCCATGGCATGAAATTTTCACTTTCTGAGGTTTTTGAACGTTAATGTGAGCTCCCCTACCCTGTTTAGCCCCCCCATGGCTAAAAGTTGCGAAATGTCTAAACTGAGCATTTGCGGTCCTTTTCTGCGTTTGAAAAAAACACAGCTCAAACGGGCGATTCTGAACAAGGCAACTATGTGACGTCATCGAAAAATGCAGCTCCACCCCCGTCTGGATGTCTACCCACGTCTCTGTAAATCACGCCCAGAGAGTTTGGACCGCGAATGAGCTACGCAATGCGAAATGCGTTTTTTTTATTTGCCTGGAGGCACGCGCGAGTGTTTCTAGGCTCGGAAGTCCTTTATCTGAGCCTCTGGACATCTGAAACAGCAGTGGTTTAATTTTATTTTCTGTGAAAATTTGTTTTTTTTTCATTGAAACGCATCTCCTTTCTTCCTCCGCGCTTAAAACGCAGAAGTGGGGCCAGCGCACAGCTAAAACAAGGTACCAGCGGCACATTTGCCCCACCCGCTCCTCTAACCTATCTCTGTCCTTCTCATTTGCATTCAAGCAGCAAGGCCCAGAATGAGTTGTTCAGAGAGAGATTTTCTGACTCTGACTGTGTACATGTGTCTTGATTTTGGAGCAGGATTCATTTACAGTATTAGGGAACCATTAAGGCGCCATATAAAAGCATCAAGAAGTACCATGTCATGGGATCTTTTAGGAACTAGCTTTACAGATAGATATTAACAGTTTCTCCAATAAACACCCAGGAAGATTCTGCTGTTTTGGACATTTACTGAAGAGTTGACTGTAAAACTGTGACAAAAATAAATACATATTACAATAATGTTTTCAGATTCAAATGAACACAGGATATCAAGGATGGAGTTGACCAGTAATGAAAAAAGTCACCGAAAAGCTAGGGAAATTTTTGAACTCTAGATGCTCTGAGATGCAATCTGGGGTCATTCCAGGCAATAAAAACTAAGATATCAACCACCCATTTTGGGGGGGAAAATTCCCTTTCCCCCTCTTGATGATCCAAGTTTGCACTACCTTCTCACAAAATTTTACAAATGTATATGTTTGCAAATATGTTTGTAAATATGTTTGTAAATCAAAGCACAAACCACATTTTATTCACAGGTACTAGTGGTGACATACACATAAATAAGTTTTCATAAATCTATCTCCATTTTATATCTGATTAATGTTAATTTTAATCTTAAAATAAGAAAAACTGTACTGCACTTTTACACTCCGTAACCCGTTTTTGGACCCTCACCCACAGTTTGAGAACCCCTTCTTTCTTTCTTTTTTTTTTTTTACCTGGTTTTGCAGTGGTATTTACTAGGGGTGTGCAAAATAATCGTCATGACAATGCATCGCGATACTAACTTTCACAACATACTGCATCGATTCTTGATGCCAAAAATCGATTATTATTAATTAATAATGTATTTATTAATTATTAATAAATACATTAATAAATTAAATTTTATTTTATTTTTTTAATATAAATCCTATGCACTTTTTTCTTTGTGAAAGGGTATTGTTTGTTATGATGGTAGCTACCTCCAAAATGGCAAATGTTTGAAAAAAAATTTGTTTTAGAAAAAATCCTATGCACTTTTTTTGTTATTGGTTTGGTTTATTTGTTTTTGTTATTCAATAAATTCAGTTATTGATTTGAGTTGCTCAGAGTTATGTATCAATTGAAGACACTACCCAGATACACAGCCACTGATATTTAAGTTATCCTCTTTTTTTTTGGTACATTTTCACTGAGGTATGTTGAATATATTGCAATGCATCGCAATAATTCAAGTATCGTGATGCATCGTGATAGTATCGCATCGTGGCATATGAATCGTGATTCAAATTGAATCGTGACTTCTTTGCCAATACCCACCCCTAGTATTTACCAGCCTCTGCACATTTACCAAACCCATGTCGTGACAAACAGATGCATTTGTGAACTTTTATTAGGCAAAATTCAACCACATGTCGTGGCAGGCCTGCTCTGTGATACACGCTGGTACACAAAGGTACACATTGTAGCCGACCAGCTGTGCGCGCCGGGGGCACTCGTGGTGCCGCAGTGACCGCGGCTCCAGATGAGCGCACAGGCTGCAGTGAGAAGCCCCGTGTTGTCCCGCACACCGGTAAAAGTTTATTGCTAACGGCAGCGGCTGTAATGAAATATGATCGCACTCATCTCAAGACCAAGATCAGTGTCCAGTATTACGACACTACGATCTACCCACACTACCTTGGCGATCAACTGGTAGATCGCGATCGACGTACTGGGCACCCGTTTTACACACTATTTTTGATTCACACAGTAATATGGGACAAAGTGCGTCCCTTTTCAGCTCAATACGGGAAGCGTACTTTTGTTTCTGAATACGGGACGATTCAGTTTTTCAAGTTGGCAACCCTAAACACAACTATACATACATATATACACCCAAAAGTTTTCTCAACGGATTTGCACTGATATAAAAATGACCCAGGCGGATGACAAAAAAGCAGAAATCCACCAAAAAGCTGAAGTTTTTCATCCCTGGGATATGTAGTTACATAAACAATGTAGAATGTAGAACAAAACAATGTAGAGCAGCTTAATACAATTTAATATATGCATAACAATAGCTTAACATTAGCTGAACTTCCTAAAAACAAAACAAGCAGTTAGCATGATGCTAACAAAAATTGAAATTCCCATAGACATGCTAGCTCCATTAGCGTCAAACATTTTAGCCTGAATTTGAAATGTAAAACAACTTAAAGTACCTCATATAAGACCAGGGCGGGGTCGTGCGTGAGACTGCGTAATTTCCGAGGAGCGGGAAGGGGGGGGGCGAGTGAACAATTTTTCCCGGGGAGCAGCTGAAAATGCGCGGTGCCTGCATTATCCAACCGATTTTCTGGGCACAGAAGCGCTGTGCGTGAGAAATACCATGTGTGGCGTGTGAGCGTGTGAACATGCCAAATTGCGTGTGTCACACTCTCAATGCGTGAGACTTGAGAGCCCTGTTAAGACTACAAAGTGACTTAACATCTTATAACAGCACAATACTTACAGACAGATATTTTCATGGGCCAGATGACAGTTTACAGGATTTAAACACTGGCAAGTAACAGAACAGTAGAAAAGTCTAGAACAATATGACGGCTAAGATAGCTCAGAGTAGACAAAACAGATAAACTCAAAACAAAAATATTTTTCTCCACTGGGGCAGAACATATATGTTGTCCTGCACATGATAGGTACAACTGCTATACGAGGTTATCAGATATAGCAACATTTGAACTTAATGTAGATGAACATTTTCCATGTAATTAAATAAAATTGTCTCAGTTAGATATATTGCAAAAGCAGCTCTTTGGATCAAAATGTGACTGCTGTGTGCTGCCTGCTCTAATTATAAAGCATTTTTATCATTCGCAAACCAGGAAATAACACTGGTGCACTGTTAGCCTGCTAGTGAAGTGATGGCAAAACTCTGTTCTAGCCTCTGAAAATCAAGAAAGAATCTTATAAACTCATTATGGTGAATAATTAGGATGTTCTGAGTGTTTTAGGATAGTGAGGAATAACTTTTGACTACGGCAAACAGCAGACAACAAAAAGTAGTTCTGCTTTTTACTTTTTTAATACAGTAAAAAAATTAGTACAGCTCCTTTAATCATTTCTTATTTTAAATGTTTTGTACCCTAAAATGTTCATGTATCCAAATATCCAAATGTTACCAAATAACTACATGTTTCCTCTGACAATATACAATCAATTGATAGGGGGTACAAGTGCAAACAGCAACAAATAAAAGTATTTATAGATTGCATATTTGTTCAAACAAGAAAGAAACCATAACGAAAGAAAATAAACAAATGCCTCTTGAAGACATAGCAATGATGAGCGCGTCCTTGAACCACTTCAATTTGCTTGTATTATTTTACACAAGTGTACAACAATATGGAAATAAGCAGCCTGCACTTTGAATGTCTTCCAGACTATTGTGTTGTATTTGCACCTCTTATGCAGTTCTTGGTCTGTTTTTGTACTTTGCAGAGGGCACTTGGTTTGATGGCCTTTCTCCGGATCCACCATAAGACCACTAGACCACTCAAGTGTAGCAGCAGACGTATAGAGAACTGGACAAGGGCGCCGAGAGGAGATGTGCTTTTGTCAACAGAGTAGAACACAGTAATACAAGGAGATACAGGACACAGATCAAGGTATGAGAAAGAGGAGACTCTAAAATTTCTGTTATATAGCCACTGCAAAAAGGAGTTTCTAAATCAGTCATGGTTTGAATTCAGAATGCTGTCAGGTTTCAAAATAAAGTAGGTGTATGGCAATGGCTTGAGAAAATGTATTAGATTTCAAGTGCAATTTTTACATGACATTTGCCGATTTTCTAGTAATTATAATTTTGTAAGAATTAGTGAGTTGATTGCCTGACAAATCCAGAATGATCTCTCTCTGTATTTTTAAACAGATCAATATCAGTCTGGTAGGGACCAGACTCCCTCGGTCACTCCGGTCTGGTCAAACATGATCGACCAATCAGATTGTTTCAGGGCCTGTTTACACAAGAACGCTTACGGGTAAAAATGACAAAATATTTTATCGGAAGTGCCTTTCATTTAGATGGTGACGGCATTTTGGGGTTTTAAAAACACAAAAAACTGAAACCGCCCTCCAAAGTGGAAAACTTGAATACGCTCCGCCGTAGCGTTTTTGTCTACACTGCCCAAGACGCAAAACTCTGGTCAAATCTGCTGACATCGTGTACGCGTTTACGTCACATCGGTCCATATATCAGTGTACTTTGTTTGGCAGGACTCCCAGTCCACACCTTGTTGCGCCTTCGTTGTTTTGTAGTCTAACATGGTCTGAAGCGTTTGACCACACAATTTTTTTTTTTGCTAACGGTAGCCATGTTTTGTTTTGATTTTCGCGGAGCAGATGAGAAGAAGAAAGATTCTAGGCATGCGCATGGACATAATGATGATGTATCACAGCGCCACCTAGCTGCCTGGAATGCATACCCAATCGAATTCCACACACATTTGCGTCGCACGCAGATTTCCTCCCGAAAATGCTCGTCTAAACACGGAATAAAAAGTGAAGACGCAACGCCACTTTTGTGTCTTCAGTTCAGACCGTCATCATATAAATGTAGCCTCAGTGACACATGCCATGCTTTTCTGTTCCCTGTAATATTTTTCTCCTTTATGTTTTCCCCAATATGGACTGACCATGCATCAGACGGACTCGTCTATCTGTCAGTCACACCCATTTGAAAACAGGGAGATTCACCAATGACCAGACTCACATCTTGGCCAGGCAAGTGAGTTGAAGAAATTTATAACTAAAAACTTAGTACTTAACATTATATTTTAAATTCAAGTAAATTTGCCTTAAGAAATCCCTTATTTGCTGAGAGATAATTTGATCTGGGGGGGAAAAAATGAACATAATTTTATTCAGAAATTCAAGAAGTCTAAACATATCATTCCATGTTTTAACTTTTTCAGTGTAATTTGCGATTCTTCAGTGATTCAGTTTCTTTGCGTGAGATTCGGTTTGGGCTGCTTGTGTAATTAATTTGCTGATGAGGGTGTTTGCAGAATTGATAAGGGACTTTAAACACTGGAGCAGTACCAAATATGGCATGTATGGGGTAACGCAAACACTGAGTTACTGTCCCAGCCCTTTTTTGCACTCACTCGGGGTAATTATTATTATAATTCTCCTTTTTTTGCACAACCATGAATCCGCAATGAACCCACAAGGCCACTGTTCAATACCACGATGTCTGAATCTCTTGTGATTTTCATAAAAGCCAGACGATGTGATCCTTTAGTACAAGCTCAGTGCAGACAAAGAAGTTCATAGAGAGAGAGTGAATGTATATAATGGTGGTATTCTTTGTCCATTTCCTATAGCAAAGAGTCTTTCTTTTCAACACTGGCAAATACAATTTATAATCGCAGAATGTAATGAAAAATCATGCCATCCTACATGAAACTTTTGATAAACGCTGATCAGTAGCAGTGTACACATTAAAGGTAGATTATGTATCATTTCTGGTTATGGTTATGTTTCTTTCCTTGTTTGATTCTACAGCATTAGCAGGTGACGGTGATGCCTTCAAGCCAAATTACAAGTGAGATCTGTGAAGAGTGTGAAAAGTGAAAAGAACACATGTTTGTTTTTGTTTTTTTAGCACTAAAAATGTAATTAAATTGCAGGATAGACATTTTAATTCCTTATTGAGCTCTGTTCCACCTTCTGATTTGCCTGGAAGAATCCATGACTCATCGCTGTACCAGCGAGTGAGTCTGGTAACGTTTGATCCACAGAATGCGCTGCGGTTGCGCGTAGACAGACAGCTAAGTGAACCAATCAGAGATTGCGCCATCTTGATTCAAAACTGAGGCGGAACTTCCGCTGCCTAAGAGTGACTTTGCGGGCAAAGGCGGGGGCACTGACGTCACCATCTTTGAACGAATCAGAATCGCGGAGTCGGTTTGGAACCGGAGGAGCGAGAGTGGATGGAGAGTGTCCAAATGGTATCGCGGTGTATAGGAAATACAGAGAGATATCATTTGGCTGGCCAGGTAACCTTCTGATGTCATGAATCCCTAAATCTGTATCTTTCATTTGTATGTATAGAGATCTTTTATTTTATGTTTGCATGTTTATATTAAGTACATTGTAATCAAACCCATATTTCTATTTCGTGCAAAAGGAAGGGCATTCCTAATGCAGCGTCATCATGGTCCTGACTGTAAACAAAGTTATTGAAATCAGGCGTGTGCATGAAAGACTAATGATAATAGAGTCGTATTTCAATGTGGCTGTAATTAAATGGTAAGCGGAAAGATTCATCACAGAATGTTGTCAACAACTTACGGCCTAACACATGAAGGGCCTGGAGCTGAGACGACAGAATTGTGCAACGCTGTTGATGAATGCATGTAATAATAAATAGGGTGTGAGTGTGCGAAAGATTTCTACTTTAATTAAGAGACTGTGAATGTGGAGACAAGTGAAGACCGTGCAAAGATACAGAAAACAGCTCAATGAACATCCATGAGTCTTGCCTGGGAGTTTACTGAGGGTCCACACATCCAAGGGGACCTCCACAGACCCAAGAGACCTCCAACTGATACTTTGTAGCTGGGGGTGAAGCTAAATGAAAGCACTACTCTGTTAAAATCTATGTTACTCTGTTATGTTTGTATTGATCACAGGCTGCTGAAAATGTGCTGTTTAAATCCATTTCTTGAGTTGTCTTAAAACTTTGGTTTCCCCCTTCAACTCAAAACATACACAACAGTCCTGTCCAAGCCTAGCTCACGGAGTTTGCTGGATCACTGCTTCTGACAGGTTTTTCCAGCAGCACTGAACGATGGGTCAAATGCATGCAAATGCAAAATGACATGATGTTAAAGTGCAAAAAGCAGCTGTTTTCTGACTCAAACTAGTGGGTCTCTGTTACAATTGGATGATTTTAATGTAAGGAGGAGCCTCAGGGCAAAGACCAGCAGACTGAAAGACAGCTTCAACCACCAAGCTGTCAGGATGCTGAACTCTTTCCCTGCCCTGCCCTCCCTTCCCCAGTGATACCGCTGCTTAAATGACACTTAAATGACACTGACACTGCTGCTTAAATGGCACCATTAGAGCTTTATTACGCCACACATTGTATTTTATCTATTTGTATTATATACAAGTTTACTGTAACTTTTGCTATGGGTATATGTAACATTTTAGTCATTGTTTTTATTGTCTTATACTTTGGCTACAGGTATATGTGATATTTTAGTCATGGTGTTTATTGTCCTGTTTATCAGATGTTTTATGTTCACTGTGGGCCTAGGGAGCACTGCATTTCAAATCCTGTGTGTGCAACCTGTACATATCATTTTTGACAATAAAACTGACTTTGAACTTTGTAAGGATTAATCTTAAACTCGTAGAGAGCAGTGTGCTAACCACTCTGCCACCATGTAACCCCTCTGTCACTGCTACATCATAGTAATAAAATATGCTTTGTCAAATGTGTATATTGTTGGATTTATTTGCTGTACTATTTGTCAGGAAACAAACCCAGAATATGTAAGTTTGATGTCAGTTTGGGGTAATATAGGCCCTTTAATACAGTCCATACATTGCGCCCTATGTGCAGCAGGATATCCATGTATTTTATGATGTAGTGAGTGGAGACTTGCCGCCATAATTTGTTTCTCATTTGCATGTTGGTGCTTTCTCTCAGACCCTCCGAGACTCAGAAGCACACACTGCAGTTCAGCAAAATAGCTTTAACTGACAGTCCTGCTCATTCTTTATCCTCCTAGGGCCCAATAACTATAAACTCATTATGTGACGTTATGTTTACAAATACTATGGAGCCACAGTGAACAAAATAAATGCAGATATATACAGTCCGGCAGGAGCTTCCAATCCCCAGTGGACCTGCTAGTGTATATGAGCAGAGATGGGACTTCTTCAGGCTTGTCTTCACTGGACCTTTTAAAAGAACTCACAGCTCAGCACAAGTCATGGATCGCTTGGGTCTAGTGGGGGAAAGGATAGAGGGGACTAGAATACATATTTGTTACATTATTAGTATTCTTCAGTTATATTTTCATCTGCTCCTCTCCACGGTGATAGATAAATTCATTGCCATAGTGTGGACATTTTCATTTTAAGTAATAATATTTGAGCGGAGACAAGTTGGTTCCTTTGAAATAAAATTGGCAAATGACCAAAGGGACAGAACTGGAGTAACGGAGAATCTTTTTATATATTTCACAAATGATAACCCTACAATGATTCTGTTAAATATTGATTATACTGATAACAAACTGTAATGTTGATTTTATAATTTTTTTATTATTACATTACAAAATTACGTGATATTAAGGCTGCGTCCCATTACTCTGTCTTACCCTTTCCCCTTTATCTACGTCTTTGCCTTGCCCCTCGATAACAGGATAAGTGTTCCCCTAAAAAATGGGACACCACTCGATTACCTCTACCTCTACAGAGGCGACAACAATTGACGCAAACAAACGTAAACAAATGTCAAGGATTATCGGGTATCTCAGCTCAATAAAAAAAATAGCTTGTTTATACATGAAAGTTCGATGAAAACGATAATGTCGGCTCAAAAGACATCACTACAATTAAAACCGCAACAACAGTTCACTTAAAGTAACGTAGAACATAAGCGTCATAATTGTAAACCATGCTAAACTGTTAATCGATAATTACAACTGCTGAAAATACATTTATGAGACTCCTTGGCTGGTCGATGTGACACTGCCATCCTGATCCCAAAACCTGCCTGAGCTTGTAGGCGTACCCCTTCGTTTCAAGTCTGGTCGAGAGCTTACTTCATTTCAAAGGGTATGTAGCCCTCGGCTGTGGCTCTAGCCCTTGATCAAAATTAGAATCAGGACACCCCTTGCCCTCACATGAACGCACAAAACCAAGTGAGAGGGGTAAGACGAGGGGGTAAGACAGAGAAATGGGACGCAGCCTAACCATCCTATATTACACAAAATGGATTGTGAGCTTTAAGTCATGTATTTATTTATTTATTTATTTATTTAGTTAGTTATTTATTTATTTAGTTATTTATTTATTTATTTGACAGGGACAGTGTACATTAATGGTCATTTCTGTAAATGCACCAGATTTAGCCAAGAGGCTAGTTTTCATCTGCAGTCCCTGGACAGATGTTACATTGTCACCCTAAGAAAAAACTGGTTAAAACAATTTACATACAAAATTATTTACACTATTTACATCTTTTCAGGCTCACTCAGCCATGCACACTTGGTAAAACATTAAGAATACATACATACAGCACATACACACACACAGAACACATACATCTGGCACCCCTCAGTAACACAACAGGATAGAACAAAAAAGGTGACTCTAAAAGGAATTTAATGTGTGCAGTGATGATTTTCAATTAACCACTTTTTTAAAAAGAGTCTTAAAAGTGTGATATGATGGTGAGTCTCTGATATGTATGGGAGTATTGTTCCATTGATGTGCTGCAGTGATGAAAAATGAGGACTGTCCAAAGGTGCTTTTCCTGAGTGCGATTATGCAGTCCCCTCTAACTGCCCCCCTGGTTACCCGGCTTGAGGATGATCTTATTATAATGAACTGTGAAAGTGGGGGTGAAGAGAGACCATTTATAATTTTAAACAGAAGGCAGAGGTTTGTGTATTTGATCATTTTGTCCCAGTTCAGTAATTTGAGTTTGTGTAATATTTCACAATGATGATATTGGATTGGTTTCTTGTCAAGTGTTTTTATTGTTCTAATGTTGTTATCATCCAAAACATAGCTTTAGTAGAAGTTGTGTTTTGTTTTTTATTCAAAATTTCTTGAATAATCCAAATCTCCAATCTCCAAAGCTCAAAATGCTCTGTTCCACTTTGCGATGTCATGTAGTGGTAGTTTTTAATTGAACAGCTACTTTTTACCTTTAGTTCAGGATGGGCAATTCCAGGGCTAGAATCATCCAAATGATTCTAGTGAAGGTGTATGGAGTTTAAAAACACAGTGGAGCACTTCCTGTATTAGCACATATATAACTCAGCCTAAATATGCAGGGCTTATGTTTTAAAACGTGTGAATGAAACAAAACAAAACTCCAGGTGTGTTTTTCATGAGTAAACAACATGTATATAGTTGGCTTTATCTGCTGCACTTGTCCGTAAACAAACCTAGAATATATAAGTTTGATGTCATTTTACAAGTCGCTGTGAGTTTAGGCCAAATCCTCAGCTCTTGTGTGGTGAGATGGGTTGCTGAAAAGATTGAAAACATGGAGCAGATGTCCTGGAGGAGCCCCTGCTGCGTGTGGCCTTTAGCTGCAGAAAACACCACAGCCTCAGTTATCTCCTCCTCCTCCTCACTCTCCTCCTCATCCTCACTGTTTGCTTTCAGCCCGATCAGTAGTCACCCTATCTGAGAGGGCAAAAGAAAGAAAGACTGTATAATATATTGTATAATGTTTATGTTATATGTACTTAATTATGTTCCTCATCGTTTGTTGGTTGAATCAGCCAATCACAATAAACTCATACAAACGCTTCATCCCGTCTGTGCTCCATCTCCTTTGCAGTCTGTCCTTTTTTCTATTTCCATGCCTTTTTGCAACTCTTTCCACAGCTGTTTAATAATCTCTACTGAGGCAAGCTCATTATGGGGTAGATCCTCCAGCAGTAAAGTTACATAGTGTGTCTTTAAATGGTCTATATTATATTACATTATATTACACTATTTTCTGATCTAAAACCTGGAGTTGTCTTTTGTTTCATCCATATGTTTAACACACAAACCCTGCATATTCTTCTCAGACTTAGACTTAGACAAACTTTATTGATCCACAAGGGGAGAAAAAAAGTACACTCCACCCTCTTCCACCCTGTAATGTCATGTGGTAATACAGGAAGTGTTCCACTCCATGGACCTTCACAAGAATCATTTGGATAATTTCAACTCTGGAATTGCCAGTTTCTATTGAATAAAATGTCAAATGTAGCTGTTAACTTGAAAACTACCACTGCATGACACCATGACATGACATCACAAGGTGTAACAGAGCATTTTGAGCTTTAAGATGTAAACATACTAATAATGCAGGATTACTCAAACGTGTGAATGAAATACAACTCAACTCCAGGTAGTTTTTTGTTGAAGTAACAACATTCTAACATGGTTCACAAGAGTCATTTTGGCTTCTTTGGATTTATTTGGGCACACTCTGACTTCTTCTTCCCCCTTCTATTATTGGACTTTTCCAGATCCAAAGTTGAGAGACATCACAGCAGGTCTGTGGAGGATTTGGGTTCAATGACATTCTACTGAAACCATTTGGAGTTTTATCAGTTTCAGCCAATCAGAGCAGCCCTCTCCAAGCCCCGCTGCACCATCCATCACTACAGAGGGACACCTGGGACACCTCTGTCTCTGGATAATGCATTGTGAAAGAAATCAGGGGGGAAAAAATAGAAGGGAGCGTTTTTATGGGATACCGAGTGTCCTCAACTGTCTTAAGAGGACCTACAATCTGAGCCAGGCTGTCTTTAACTGTTGTAAGAGTTTAAATATGGAGGAAGAGTCAATGTGTCAACTCCACTTCGAAACTAAGAGTTATTTTAGAGTAGAGTTTGGGGTCTCAAATACAGCAGCATATCTTTGACAGTATTCTGATATTTTAACGAGATTTGTCAGTCAAGATTGGACTCCATGCATGTCAGACATTTTTTACATTATTCATGAACATTTAAAGGTGTTAAAGGAGATGTTATTGCTTTGTCTAGAACAGGGGTGGGCACTTATTTTTTTCCATGGAGCCACATGAGAAACCGAAAATACTGTGGAGGGCGGGGCCAAAATGCGTAACTCAACTCTGCATAATATTAATTGTATTTCTTTATAAAAAGCAGTAAATAGCATTGTTTTGACAAGCTGGTAAGCCTGGCAAGAGTTTATGTTATGAATAAGCAATGAAAAAGTGAGGTTGCCGTACAAAAAATGTCATTAAAAAAAACACCTCTAAAATAAAAGCAATGCAGTTTTAGTCTATGCATGAAGTAAAATTATAAAACATGTTTATTTTGTATTTCCAAATGATCTTAATCGGGTCGCTCAGAGTCGACTAAAGTGCCCAGGCTACATTACAGTTCAGATCTATGGAGAGGTAACCCTATCCACAGCGAGAATGTTTGTATTTTTGTACAATAGAAACACTTGTAATGAATAAATGCTAGATAGATATGTTTTATGTCATATGTCACAAAGTCTATAATGTGCATTTTTCTTTAGATGACATGTAGTGGGGCCCCACCAACATCATTTATGCCCAGGGCCCACAATTTGGTGCTTACACCCCTGGGTCAAATCCTCCAACTAAGGTAGTCCTGACCAAGACTGTAACAACAAGATCACAGAGATGGCAGATTTTCCTGCCAAGACAATAAAGTGTAAAAATCATTATTACAGTTATCTTGATCAATCAATCAATCAAACATTTATAAGGCGCTTTTCATACAAAATTGTAGCACAAAGCGCCTAAGTTGACACATGATTAACTGTAAATCAAATCCTTTAATTCGCTTTTAACTGAGGGTGGGACGAGAAAGAATTCTCACAAGACGAGATTAGACATGAGATAAGGTCCACAAGATCGAGGCAAGGTGAGATTTTGATATGAATCATAATAAATAAATTGTGATGTTCAGTTCACAGTTTTGGCCTTTACATTTTTTATATATTTTTGAGTACTTTTGCTGTCTTTTTTCACCAGTTTGGAACTTCTCAAAATCATCATATAGTCAAATTATTATTATTTTTGGTCAGTTTGAACTCACTTTGATGAAAACGTTATTAGAAACAAAACACAAAACAAAGTCATATTTTTGTGTCTCCTGTATGATAGATTAGAGCCATTATATTACACCATATTGAGCGTATTTGGTCTTATTGCAAAGACATCTGGTCCATCTGAGACACTGATAAAAGAAACTCCTCTTTAATAAAAGTGTCTATCGGATCCATCCTCCTGTCTTTTGTGCTTTTAAGAAACCACCAGTGTATTCTAGGGAGCTCTGACACAAAACTAGGATTTAAAATTGACTTCAACAGACAGAGAAACTTTTGACCAATGTATTATGAAAACTTTTCCACCATGTTTTATGCAAAGTCTGTTTTATTTTATTCACAGAAAGCCAACATAAAGCAAAGCAAGATTTCTTCAGTCATTATCTTGTACCACATTGCACTTTCTTTTCACACAATATATTTTTAAGCCTTAACTTTATTTTCTATGTTTCTCCTTACAATTAGTCTTGATTTATTGCCTTGTTTTGTCAATTTACAAAACATATTGGCTTGTTTTCATTATACTTGCAAGACAGAATCATTGAAAACTCAAATAACATAAGATCATTTTGTACAATTGTAAAACATGGTCCCAGTATTAGGTCTGAATGTTACTTTGCAGCTCATGCCATCAACATCCCCTGGGGGTGTGAAGCTAACTTAAAGCACTGCTCTGTCTGAAGCTCTGTTACTCGAATTAGTCTAAGGCTACATCCCATTGCTCTGTCTTACCCCTTCCCCTACCCCTTCATCTACGTCTTTGTCTTGCCCCTCGATACCGAGCTGAGAGGGCTCGGGGTACGAATGTTCCCCTAAGAAATGGGACACCACTCGATTACCGTTTGCGTCATCATCCCTTGCCTCTACCTGGCTGCTACGTCTACAGAGGCGACAACAATTGACGCAAACAAATGTCAAGGATTATCGGTTACCTCAGCTCGACAAAAAAACAACCTTGTTTATGCATGAAAGTTCGATGAAAACAATAACGTTGGCTAAACAGACATCACTACAAGGAAAACCACAACAACAGTTCACTAAAAGTAACGTAGAACATAAGCGTTATAATTGTAAACCATGCTAAACTGTTAATCGATAATTACAACTGCTGAAAATACATTTATGAGACTCCTTGGCTGGTCGATGTGACACTGCCATCCTGATCCCAAAACCTGCCTGAGCTTGTAGGCGTACCTCTTCGTTTCAAGTCTGGTTGAGAGCTTACTTCGTTTCAAGGGGTACGTAGCCCTCGGTCGTGGCCCTAGTCCTTGATTAAAATTAGAATCAGGACACCCCTTGCCCTCACATGAACGCGCAAAACCAAGGGGCAGGGGTAAGACAAAGGGGTAAGACAGAGAAATGGGACGCAGCCTAAATCTGAGCTTTATTTTAACACTATCTGACCAGAAAGAGCTGATTTGGTTGGAACTACAACAGGCGAGATGATTTGTGCGCTTAAACGGTCCCTCTTGTTCAGTCCCTCTCACTTTTTTGTTGAAAATAAAACACCTAAACAGGACCATGAACACTCACATTTTGACAGTTTTTGCTAATGTGTCCATTGTGTCACCACGTTAAGTGTTGTTGATTCCACCAATAGAGATACATGAGAGAACCCCACTGCAAAGTATCAACAGCCTAGTATTAACAGTTTCTATGTGATATAGGCCAAACTTTTCACAGCTCTTAGTATCATCTCTTGACAATAAAACACATTTTGTACTCAAATAATCCAATAGATACGATGCAGTCACTACTTGATATTATATTTATTTTCCTAACTTATCATGAGGAAACCTGGCTGCTCTACTGACATTGTGAAATGGGCTTGGTTATACATACACACTGTAGTAATGATTATCAAAACCATTTATGAAAACTGTATTGTACTTTCTTTCTTTATGTTTCATATGTGAAACTAATGTAAAGCTGTATTAGTTTTGTTTGTGTAAATAGGATAGGCGTCACATAAGCACCGCTTCAGCCTATTCCTTTTTTGGTTTAAAAATAATAATGAGTGCTGAATGTAAAAATGTAATTCTAAAATACATAAACCAAAATAAAATGATGATATTATATATAGTAAGCGTCCTCATCGCTGAATGGATTTCCGTCTAAAACTGTGTGTTGACAGAGCTCTATGACTTCATCTGTTTGACTTGGGGACTTTCTTCCCAACATCTGCTCCAAGACTGCAGGCGGAGGAGACACTCATCCTCATTTTGACGCATTTCGGTTTGATAGTTTATGTCACAAAAAGGGTGAGCTGACGAACTTAGACTTGGCATTTTGTCTTGTGTAGTTAGTGCTGTTTTAGCTGGCATTTTATTTAATTAAAGACAGTCCTAGTTGGATTTCATGTTACCACAGAAATCGGGAAGCTAGTCAAGTGACCTCTACTGCAACAGGCTGTACATTTGTGGATTCATGTTTGTTTGTTTTTTGTTTCACTCATATATTATATTCTACACAGTGATAGTGGTAAAAACATTTGTAAGTAATATGGCTGTCAGTTGAACGCATTAATTAGATTAATTAATTACACTGCAAATTAACGCAATTAATTATAAGTGGCAATTCACTGTGCACACATTTTAAATTTGGCGTGCGGTGAGCAAATCGCTGCCAGGGCCTTTGAACGGCAAGTTTATTTATAAAAAGAACAAAGACAGGACTATCAACAAGAACGCGGTGATTTGTAGCTTTTGTCAAAAATAATTTTCCGATCACCGAAGCTGCTCCAGCCTGAGGGATCATTTGAACGACAAACACGTCTATCACATTGTTACCGGTGATAGAGCGAGCGTGAGCGCACTTCAACAAACCACCAAACCAACAAACAACACTTGTAGAATTTGGGAAACGAATGAGCAAAGCGAGCACTTGAAAATTGACAAAATGGCAAAGTGGGTACGTTCGCTCGCTTGCTCACTCACTCACAATCTCTCTCTCTCCCCCTCTCTCTCTATTGCTCCCTCTCTCTCTCTCTCGCTCTTAAAATGTGATTAATTAGATTAATTAATTACAAATCCTGTAATTAATTAGATTCTTTTTTTTTATCACCTGACAGCACTAGTAAGTAATATTTAACTGTTTTTATTGTATCAGCAGTACACGCCAAGCCAGACTCTTTGTACTGCAACAAATACTTTCAAATATGTCCCAGAGTCAACCTTGAACTTTTGGAATCAAGGGGGTCCTTCAAACAGGTCCAGCAGCAGTAAAGTTTCCCAAAACATTCCTGAAAAATAAAAATTCAGCATATGTGATTTAAAACAGTCAGTGCTGCTACAGTTTCTGTTACTAATTTCTCTCTTTTGTCTGAGCCTCAAAGAGCTCATATTCCTCAGGTCAGACTGAAGACACTTCATCAAACACTGCACAGAGGAGAGTCCGTGTGAAACTCCTGTGTGTGTGTGTGTGTGTGTGTGTGTGTGTGTGTGTGTGTGTGTGTGTGTGTGTGTGTGTGTGTGCGTGTGTGTGTGTGTGTGTGTGTGTGTGTGTGTGAGAGAGAGAGAGAGGAGATACAGAGACTGGGCCTTTACTCTGTCCTCAAATGGCATGAGAATGCACATTTACACTTGTTTACAGTAAAACTCTGTATATTTACTGAAACTAGTGTGAAACTGTAAATACCATAATTGCCCAATTTTTTTCTCTTGACCTTAAAGCCCCAGTGTGTAGGATTCGTGGCGCATAGGTGGCTGGTGCTATTGCACTTTCTGTTTTAGCTACGGCAGACCTCGAGGGTCACCCGGGCGCGCTGTAACGCGGACAGCTCTCGTACCCACGCACGAGCCGCGCGCCGCTACTGTATAAATAAAACGCGGTCCTGTTTTTTTTTTTTTTTCTCATGAAAACACACATTCCCGATCATGTACTATGACACTCTACACATCAAATGAAACCTTACAGTCTCCTCTTTTTGACTATGCAATTCATTTCCCTGCACAACAATCACTCTCCGAGCAAATGGGGCTTTTATACGGAAAAGCACAAAACGAGGTTAGCTTACCTTAGAATGCTTTGCACAGGTCAAACTCTGTATTTCACCATAAACTTGCTCTCAATTTGTCCGTAAGGATCCAGTGAATAAAATCCAGTAAAACAATTTAGTCCAAAACACGTGTTAGATCCATTACGACGTCTGATCCGGCAGCATGCTTGTGTTGTTTACCCAAAACCACGAGCCTTGCCGAAGGCGAAGGCGGAGCCCAAATGTCCTTCTGCGGCTCTCGTATTCAAAATGGCTGCCTCTGCATGGGGAAGATCCCCCTTTTATGTGACTATATCTAAGTCCAAAAGAATACTTTGATTTCATGATGGAAGTGAAAAGGCTTGGAAAACAATGTATTTTTGAATGGGTATCTTCAATTTCAGTAATTAACGGGTAAAAATCTTACACACTGTCCCTTTAAGACGACACAACAATTAGAACAGACTTGAAAATTAAGCTTTTTAGTATCCCTTTGTGACAGAAGTTATTGCTTAAGATAATCACAGTATTAACTTGCGCTTGAATAAAAACTCAACTAATGTGCAAGGGAAGGGGTCAGTACCAGCTTCAGTGTTGTGGGATCAGTTCCCAGCAATTGTTGAATGTCACTCTCCAATCTTCACCCCCATTTCAGACTGCTTACTCGAAGCACGCACCACGCGGACAGGGGAATCCCTGTTTACGCACCAGGAAGGGAGTTCCCCCGTTACGCTGCGTGCTTTGTGCTTCGGCTTTCTTTTTCCGCACTGAAAAATAGTTCCCACCCAAAATGACCAAGGCAAGCTCTCCGTGTTGATTTGCACATTTATTTGCACTCGATATGAATGTGCACTACACAGAAAGTAATTGGGAAACGCATCGAGCAAATTAATTCCTTTTGGCCGAAATCTTTCTCTGGCGCCGTTGCCTCCAGTCTAACGCGGAGGAGCAGCAGCTGCGCGCGGCGGTCAGTGCTAACAGACTCGGACAATGGCTGGGTGACCAGGAAAACGCTTTTCATCACTTGTTTTAGTCTCTGGACTGTGGGGAGATGCCCAAATTTGACCTGGGGGTGGCATATCCCTTTAAGTCAACTGGTCACTCACTAATGGGCCTTGGACCAAATAAATATGGTTACGTGACTCTCACATTTACCAAACAAGACTCAGACAGTGTTTAGTTTGTATGACTGTTTAGAAAAGTATCCTAACTCTAAGACTGTTGAAAATGTTTATAGTTGTCTCATTGTTTTGTCTATTGGCTCTGTTACTTTGTTTGCTTGGAGAAAACTGTGTCCCTTTGTGACCATAAAACAGGATCACAGCATTATGCCCAAATCCTTTATTTGTTGTGAAGAACAGTTTAATGAGTAAAAGAGTGAGGAAAGCTGAGGGCTGTTGGTTCTGCTGCTATGGTCAAGATAGGACTTACTGAACAAATCTAATATTAAAGGGCTCGTGCTATTTTCTGATCTGTTATAATGTTGTTCCCTCATCTCAAACAGACCTGGAGTTGTGTTTTGTTTCATTCACACATGTTTAACACACACCCTGTATATTAAGGCTGAGTTCTTTTAAACTCCATACACCTGAACTATAATCATTTAGTAGCTGTTAACTAAAACTGATTGCTTCATGACATCATAAGGTGGAACAGAGCATTTTTAGCTGTTGGAGATGTAGATAGACTAATAATACAATGTAAGGTACGTTTTTGACAAACTAAGAAAAATATAACATGGTTAAAGCTCGCAAGGGTCCATTTTGTGTAATAGAAGTCCTTTAAAAGTCCCATGGCATGAAATTTTCACTTTCTGAGGTTTTTGAACGTTAATGTGAGCTCCCCTACCCTGTTTAGCCCCCCCCCCCCCCCCCCTCTCCATGGCTAAAAGTTGCAAAATGTGTAAACTGAGCATTTGCGATCCTTTTCCGCGTTTGAAACAAAGACAGCCCAAAGCGCTATTCTGAACAAGGGAATTTTCTGATGTCACACTCACGGAAAGGTTTCCACCCCCCGTCTGGATGTCCACCCCATCTCTGGAAATCACGCCCAGAGAATTTGGAACGCAAATGAGCTACGAAATGCGAGATGCGTTTTTTTATTTGCCTGGAGGCACATGAGAGTGTTTCCAGTCTCGGATGTCCTTTATCTGAGCCTCCGAACCTCTGAAACAGCAGTGGTTTAATTTTATTTTCTGTGCAAATGTGTTTTTTTAATGGAAAGCGTCTCATATCTTCCTCCGCGCTTAAACACGGAAGTGGGTGACAGCGTACAGCGCACCGCTAATCCAGGAAACAGCTGAGTATTTGGCCACAACCCACACACTGCACTGGCCTTTCTCTGTCCTCCTCATTTGCATTCGAGCAACAACGCCCAGAATAAAGTGTTTCAGAGACATATTTCTGACTCTAACTGTCTTCCTGAGGCTATCTCATGCACTGAGGCTTGATTTTGAAGAAGGATTCATTTACAATATTAGGGAACCGTTAAGGCGCCATATAAAAGCATCAAGAAGTACCATGTCATGGGATCTTTAAACATTTTCAAGCAGGTTGTTGGCTATGTGGTAACAAATGTCCATGTTGAAAAAAAAAATAAGTTTCTGCATTCTGTGAAATATTTTTTAAAATATAATTTTAGGGTTTATAAAGATGGGAAATACATTATAGCACTTTAATTACCACATTAGCCCTTAGCAAGCTTTCAAACTCACCAGAAGAGTCAGAAGAGACTGGTGAGTCTCAACGGACCGGCTGGGTGACATGAAGTTGGGGACTTTGCAGTACCAGGTTTCTGACCAATTGTCTGTTCTCCTGAGTTCTAAAGTGTTTTTGATTATGTGCATCTTCTCCTTCGGCCAAATTTCAATTCTTCCAGAAAATGTGCAATAAACAGGACTGCTGTATTTTGACTATCTCTGTTGCACTGGACATTCCCAAAGACACAGCTGTGTTGACACAGCTCACCATGAAATCAAAAGGACATAATTATCAATTGGCTAGAACACAAAGACATGTATTTATAAAACACTCTGCCCTTCTTACAATGCTGTCCGCACCACTGTAATGTTTTCCAAACAAATAGAGGCCTCATGTAAACTGTTCCACTGTATTATGTCGTTTGTATTGTGACTACTGTCATTGATTGTATCTGCAGTTTCTATTCTGTTTATATTTGCATTTTCCATTCTGTGAAGGTGGCGCTGCTCTGCTGGTGACACGGAGAAGGGCTCTGGTTGCACGTCACTGTCTGTACTGTAACCTTCCCTTACTTCTCCCTTGTCAGTCAAATTTCTCCCTTGTGGAGACTAATAAATAAACCTTGAACCTTGAACCTTGAGAAAGGCGAAAGGAGGTAAGAGCAAGAAATGATATGCAATATTTTTTTTGGGTCACAATCACGTAGTATACAGTTTGATTAGTCAAGAGTTAATTATTTAAATGTAGCTGCAGAAAATTATCTCTGTACCCACTGTTTACGGTCAGAAAAAGTCAAGTTTTTTGTTTTTCATAAAGTAAAACTGTCAACATATTTTTTCCTCCCAAAGTTGTGGGGCTCTGTCACATTGTGCTGCAGAAGGGTGCCACATGGGAGCAGTTACAATCAGTTTAAGTTTTTTAAAATCCTCACACATTTCAAGTTTTTCGTGAGGTCATTTCTTCCCTGGGGGTTTTTCCAGACAAACATATACAGTGAATATATCAGGTTAAGTTGTGTGTTAGACTCAGAATATATGCACCTGACTCCACTCAAACTGTTTACCTCACTTCAACTTCTGTGAGCAGAGAGAAAGGAAAAGTCATTTGTGGCGATGATTCACTCCTCCTCCTCCGCCAGAACTAGATCAAAATGGGGACTTCCCTCTCTCCATCTCTCTCTCCATCTTTTTACATCTGTGTCTGTCTTCTCTCTCTCTCTCTCTGCTTCTCTAACTCTCTATCCTCCTCTTTATTGCTCTCTTTCTGTCTCTCTTTCTCCCCCCTCCTCTCCATTTCTGCATCTCTCCCTCTCTTGTTCCCTGTCTCCTAAAAGGTCCTACATTACACAAAATGGATTCTTGTGAAATATAGGACCTTTAAGGATCTACATTACACAAAATGGATTCTTGTGAGCTTTAAGCCATGCTATAATGTTGTTACCTCCTCAGAAACACACCCGGAGTTGTGTTTTGTTTCATTCACACGTGTTTGAATAATCCTGCATTATGAGTCTGCCTGCATCTCCAAAACTCAAAATGGCCTGTTCCACCGTGTGATGTCACAAAACAATAGTTTTCAATTTAACAGCTACCTTTCACCTTTAGTTCAACAGAGACAGGCAATTCCAGGGCTGAAATCATCCAAATGATTCATCCAAATGATTTCAGTGAAGGTTTATGGAGTTGACAATGTGGATTGGCATTCAGTTTATTTGTTTATATATATTTTTTAATATTATTATTATTATTATTATTATTATTATTATTATTATTATTATTATTATTATTATTATTATTAAATTTATTTTTTATGCTTTATTTATCCCTGTAGGAAAATTATTTCTCTGCATTTGACCCATCCTTCAGGAGCAGTGGGCAGCTCATCTTTCAGGTACCATCTTCATGATCTTATGGTAGGCTTGGTCAATCTGGAGGATTTTACCTATGGTGCATGTTTTTGGAGTTGATGGGGGAAACCGGAGTGCCCGGAGGAATCCCTCCCAGACACAGGGAGAACATGCAAACTCCACACAGAAAGGCCTGGGCATTTATCACTGACGATGCACATAAAAACACTGAGCTACGCAAAAAGGTCATATGTTTGTGCAGGTTATAGCAGAATTGTTCATTTCCACCTTCAGTCCCAGGACAGGTTGATGTCATAAATGGCGTGCATGCCAATAAAATAAATCCAATGTATATTAATACAATCATTCATCTAGTCAGTCAATAAATAAAACTCGTCCTATTCAGCAGACATGGGACCAAGTCACACATGTGCAAGTCTCAAGTAAGTCTCAAGTCTTCACCTTCAAGTCCCAAGTAAGTCCCAAGTATTTTTTTCTTAGGCAAATCAAGTCAAGTCAAGTCACAGGCTATGTCAAGTCAAGTCAAGTCAAGTCCTGTAATAGGTCAAGTCAAGTCCAAGTCAAGTCACCTTTGGCGTATTGTTGTAATTTTAGCTAAAGAATCTGATCTTAATAAAGTGAAAGGCAATATATAAGAAAGTGTAAGTAATCATCACTGGCTAATGATAAAAGGAGAAGTTCAATTTGTCAACTGGACAAAGTTTGTTTGGTTGAAAACATTTCGCCGCTCATCCGAGAGGCTTCGTCAGCTCTGGTTATTGTACTGGCTAGACACTGCTTATATCTCGCTGCCAGGAGGCGCGTCCTACCCTGAAAAAGCTCTGAAAACGAACCCCCCTAATCTGTCTCTTTGTTTTCCAAATTACTCTGGCGACTAGTTACGACCCCCTATTCAACGTCTAACGACCCTCTCCACCCCTCTGCCCTGGCTCGTCTGCCCTAACGTTTCTTTGTCTGTTTTGATGTGGTTTAAGAATGGAATTATAGATGGGAGACAAGTTATGTCTAACTCCACCATTTTCTAAACCACATCAAAACAGACAAAGAAACGTTAGGGCAGACGAGCCAGGGCACAGGGGTGGAGAGGGTCGTTAGGACTTTGAATAGGGGGTCGTAACTAGTCGCCAGAGTAATTTGGAAAACAAAGAGACAGATTAGGGGGGTTCGTTTTCAGAGCTTTTTCAGGGTAGGACGCGCCTCCTGGCAGCGAGATATAAGCAGTGTCTAGCCAGTACAATAACCAGAGCTGACGAAGCCTCTCGGATGAGCGGCGAAACGTTTTCAACCAAACAAACTTTGTCCAGTTGACAAATTGAACTTCTCCTTTTATCATGGATTCTACCTGGACGACTGGGGGACTTTTCACGCATCACTGGCTAATGTGCCCAACCTGTTATCAAATATTTGTATTGTAAATACTCATGTTCAGTAAAATACATCATAGACTCAAACAAAACAGTCATAATGTAATTATTGGTTATTTATTGGCAAAAGTGATCTGTACATCGAAAACCAAACTGTTTCACATGTTTTCAACAGTGTTTCAGCATTGAGCTGAAACCAGTAACAGCTAAAACAAACTTGTATTAAACTTTGTTACTCCCTAACTCACTCTGTCCCACACACACACACACCCACCCACCCACCCACCCACACACACACACACACACACACACACACACACACACACACACACACACACACACACACACACACCACTCTTCACGTACGTAATGGGTCAGGGGCGCTCCTCGAGAGCTCGTGTATTTAGACTACACCTTTGTAAGAGACTGACTAAGAGTAAAAAGTGATGAGAGTTTTGTTTATTATTATTATTTGAACGTAGACCCTCGGTCAAGTGATCTCCTGCATTCCACAAAACCAAGTCAACAACTGATCTGAGCAACGCCAAGAGACATTAACGCCACATAGTCCTCCACCACAAGCGCAAACACAGCGCAACTCTCACATCTGAGGGGACGAAACCAGGACTGGACCAGGTCTAGACCTGGACTAAACCGGGATTAAACCACCACGGGCCACTCTTTGCTGATTTTGTGCGGCTGGTTTGTGGCTGGGGCTGAGAGTACGCGGTCCGGGCGCCGCGGATCGTTTTCGTGCTCGCAGCCCCGGTGTACGCGCGGCCTCGTGCCGGTGGTGGTGCACGTGGTGCACGCGTTGCGTCCCAGGACATGCCAGTGCCGTTGAATGAGCACGAAAACATTATGTGACCACGCAAGTCATTCAAGTCATCGTGTCTCAAGTCAAGTCAAGTCCCGAGTCCTAGACTTCCAAGTCCGAGTCAAGTCTCAAGTATTTCATTTTTTGTCGAGTCAAGTCACAAGTCATAAAAACAGCGACTCGAGTCGACTCGAGTCCAAGTCACTAAGTCTCAAGTCCTCATGTCTGCTATTCAGTCCCGGTCATCACATCCATCCACACTATTTACATATTTACAGTTCATGATATGATTTCATGTGGGAGGGTGTTCCAGAGGGCTATGGTTCTGTAAGAGAATGATGACTGACCAAAAGAGGTTCTGCATTTTGGACCACTGACCTCTCCTCTGGCCTGGACCGTACAACTCGGCAGGTCTTTTCTAAAGTGAGCACTACAAACTTTCTCAGTGTGGGAGCAGCTGAATTATGAATGATTTTAAATAAGATTAACATTTGATTCAATTTAAGCAAGTTATCCAAATTGAACAACTTATATTTGACAAGTATTGCGCAGTGGTGGTACAGGCGAGACTTTGTATTATGGAAGTCACACAGTTCAACAAGTATAACCTATTTAACACTGTTATTACCGTATTTAATATAAGTGTCTTGTATCCATGGCAACATGAGCGAACAATGTCCTCTGCTCAAATAACTCGTACATCACTTCCCTCAGTGACTTCTGACTTATTCTGGGCTCATCTTTCTTTTTATTATTTAAATCTATCTAACAGTGCGCAGAATAGAGAGGAGGAACATGTGTCTCAGTCAAGCTTCAGCAGATGAAACGAGAGGGAGGGGAGAGAAGAGAAAGAGAAAGAGAGAGAGAGCAGGAGGGATGAGAAGAGAAGAATAGAAAGAATAGAATTAAAGGACCTATACTCTATTTTCTGATCTATGCTATAATGTTGTTTCCTCATCACAAACATATCTGGAGTTGTGTTTTGTTTCATTCACACATGTTTAACGCATATTTAGGCTGAGCTCTTCTCTCAGACAGATAACGCTCTGTTCCACCTTGTGATGTCATGTGGCAATACAGGAAGTGCTCCACTGTGTTTTTAAACTCCATACACCTTCACTAGAATCATTTGGATGATTTCAGCCCTGGAATTGCCAAACTCTACTGAAGTAAAGGTAAAAGGAGCTGTTAACATGAAAACTACCACTTCACGATATCACAAGGTGGAAAGGAGCATTTTGAGACAGACTAATAGTAAAGGATTACTCAAACGTGTGAATGAAACAAAACACAAGTCCAGGTGTGATTTTGATGAGGTAACAACATTATAGCAAGGCTAAAACCTCACAAGAGACTATTTAGGACCTTTAATATGATAAAAATGTATGATATGATGAGATAATTCACCAGTGAATTTCTTACATGATATTTTTTGCAGATTAGAAAGCTCCACAGATCCTCCTCAGTCTGCCCCAGTCTCACATTAGACACACTTGTAACTTAGTCATGAGCCTGTCCCACCCTGGGGTGCTGGTCCCGGGGTGTTGACTCTGTTTCTGCAGAATGAGGTGGGGCGGCTCATAAAGTGGAGATGAAAACAGAGGTAAACTCAACACTGTGGAGGGCCAACTCAAACATGGCTCCAATCTGGTTAAGCCTCAGAAATGTACTGCTCAGCACAATCTGATAAATATCACTGTATCAAATTTTGCAAAGTATTTATACAATTTATAACTGATATTCTTAAATTTTCATATTATTACCACTGCTACTTTTATTGGGTCACTAATTCTGTTGAATGAATACTTAAAGGTGCAGTGTGTAACTTTTCAGGTAGAGGGTCCGCCATCTGCTTGTCTTCATGGGGATGGTATTACTTTGTCTGAAATGTTTCACAGTGTGGCATTAAACTTATCCATCTTCCATTTATTCACTTTTTTTTATTCCCCAAAGAGTCACCAGGCCATCATCTGCACAGATCTGACTGGTATCTTGGTCTGGTGGCATCTCCTGCTTGTTTTCATGAAGTTTAGTATGATACTGTGAAACATTTCAAGCAATTACATCGTCATGGAGACAAAAACGTAGGCAGTCCCTCCACCAGAAAAGCTACATAGTGGAACTTTAATTAAGAAATTGTTTTGTTCACTCCATTTAGATTCTACAAAAAATGAAAGGTGCATTGTGTAACATTTCAGCTGGAGGATTCACCACCTTCGTGTATCCATGGAGATGTTTTTGCTTTGCCTCATCAATATCTACTGATACAAGCCAAGTTACAAGCCAGTCAGATCTGTGAAGAGGTAAGAGTACTGGTCCTGGTTTAATCTCAAATGTGTTGGTTTGGTCCTGTTCTAGTCCTGGTTTAGTCTAGGTTTAATTCAAATTGAGATAATTTTGTCTTTAAACGTTGGTGTAATGTTTGCCTGGATCCAGAATACACACTTTTTCAATACTTTACAAAAATGTGAGTCTGATAAGGTAAATCTTCCCGTTTTCAAGTAGCTGTGATTGACGGTTGGATTAGCCAATGAGGGACACACATGGTCAATTCTAACGGAAAAAAATAAACGAAAAAATATCACGGGGGGATGAAAAACATATTGATTTCAGCAGAATTAATGAGCGCAGCACGAAACTGAGGTGTGATAAATTTAGTTGTATTTGTGAATGATATGTGGCCAATGAGCTCCTTCTTTTCATATTATGCGTCACTGAAATTGAATCTGATTGCATGATCATATTTGGCCGGGCTTGAGATGCAACAGAGGGTGTGGGGACCAGGCTGGGATAGATCGGTATAGTGTCTGTATAATAGTCTAATGATAATGTGAACACAGTCATTGTTATAGTATTTACAGTCTCCTCTCATATTTTCATGCACTATATCGAACACATTCACTTCTTTCCTTTACAAAGACTTACAATCTTCCCCTGAATTTGCATCATTTTGTATAGTACCTGGTCAGTCTTGCTTCTTCACTCTGAATGGACCCAGCTGCCACTACTTTCTAACAAAGATAAACAGTATCATAAATCATGATAATGATTTTGGGCCACATAATGATAACGGATAGCTTAAGAAAAGCAGAGCACTCATTCGAGACATTGGGGATGAGCTGGACAAATAGCTCCTCTAACTTTCTGTGTTTCTGCATTGGCACTGGTATTGGCAGCAGCAGCACTAGAGCCTCTGGCAGGTTTCCAACAAGAGAAATGCACTTTTTGTCCAACATACCTGGCAACCCCTCCCTCACTCAACTCGACTGTGGAGCTGCATCCAGACAGTGCACTCAAACACTGAAAAACAATACAGTATATGATCATGGTGGCACAAACGTGTGTCAAAAATGTTTTAAGATGGTCTGAAAACTGAAGAAAAAATACCAAATGGATTTAAACACATTTTCAGGTGCCTGTGATCAATACAAGCATTCAGGGTCCTGAAAGATGAGATTGAAGTCTAACTCAGGTAAGAGAGCTTCAGACAGAGCAGTGTCTACAGTTAGCATCACAGCCCAGGGAATGTTGATGACATCAGCGGTGGAGTATCAGTACACTGAGTACATTAAAAACTGAACAATATCTTTCTTTAGATCAATGTAGATTGAAAAGACAACACACGTGTATTTTAAATGAATATTTCATTTTAAAGAGATATTCTCAGACCAAAGGGATTATCAAAACGTGATGATCAAATCGTTCTGCTTCTTATGTTTAATTTTCATCAAAATAACTTGAATAACTGAATTCCATTAGTCCGTTCCCTGTTGCTGCACTTAAGCTCAGCTGAATCAGTGATAACAACTACAATAGCTCCACCTGCTGGTCGAATTTCATGTGGCCATAATGGGAATACAATGAAAATAGATGATTAAACCAGATTTTACATATTATCGATTTATATGAACCTCTATTACGAATATAAAGAAAGTCATGTTTTTATTTGAACTGTAAAGAGCAAGAAATATACTAATAATGAAACCTTTCTGAACTTAACTGTGGGTGTCCTTTTTGTCTTTAGCTGTCACCTGAAAATAGTCAGTGAAAAAGCAACTGCTCCCTGTCCCAATGGCTATTACCCATGAGTACCTGGGGCAGGACACCATCACTTCCTGTCCCAGCACACTGCCTGTTCGACACGAGACGGGCACACGGGGGACGGGTGGAGGTCCTGAGGGGGGACTGTGTCATTTCAGTTGGTCTCTGGAGCTTCTTCAGGGGCAGATCCATGGGGCAAATGTGTGGAGGGGCTGAGACAGCAGGACAAGGTGAAATGTAACAGACGGAATAATAGCCATAATGCATTATTTTGTACTTTTACACTTAAAGGGACAGTGTGTAAGATTTTTACCTGTTAATTACTGAAATTGAAGATACCCATTCAAAAATACATTGTTTTCCAAGCCTTTTCACTTCCATCATGAAATCAAAGTATTCTTTTGGACTTAGATATAGTCACATAAAAGGGGGATCTTCCCCATATAGAGGCAGCCATTTTGAATACGAGAGCCGCAGAAGGACATTTGGGCTCATCCTTCGCCTCGGCTCCTGCTAACAGCTGCACAGCCGCGCTGTATATGGGTCCCCCCTTCCCCCCTCCCCTTCCCCTTCTCTCCTTCGGTCCTCTGCTCCCATATGCAGCCAGGACCGAAGGAGAGAAGGGGAAGGGGAGGGGGGGAGGGGGGAGCATGCTGCCGGATCACACATCGTAATGGATATAACACGTATTTTGGACTAAATTGTTTTACTGGATTTTATTCGCTGGATCCTTATGGACAGATTGAGACCAAGTTTATGATGAAATACAGAGTTTGACCTGTGCAAAGCCTTCAAAGGTAAGCTAAGTAAGCTAAGTTTTGTGCTTTTCTGTATAAAAGCCCCATGTGCTCGGGGAGTGATTGTTTTGCAGGGAAATGAATTGCATAGTCAAAAAGAGGAGACTGTAAGGTTTCATTTGATGTGTAGATTGTCATGAATCATGATCGGGATTGTGTGTTTTCATGCGAAAAGAAAAAAAAAAAGTGAACGGGGGACCGCGGTTTATGTATACAGCGGTGCGCGGTTCGTGCGCGGGCACGCGAGATTTCGGCGCTACGTCGCGTCCGGGTGACCCTCGAGGTCTGCCATAGCCAAAAGAGGAAGTGGAATAGCTAGTAACCACCTATGCGCCACGAATCCTACACACTGTCCCTTTAAAGGCCCGTATTACCTTCTTTTTTGCTCCATGATATAATGTTGTTTTCTCATCAAAAACCCAGAGTTTTGTTTCATTCACACGTGTTTGCATACAAATCTTTTTCTCTCAAACAGAAAACACTTTTCCACCTTCTAATGTCATGTGGTAATTCAGGAAGTGCTCCACTGTGTTTTTAAACAGTTAGACTGTCTAATCAGAGAAATTTTGTTCACATTCCCTGTAAGAAGATAACATCCAGTCCTACAAAAACTAATCTGAAAGTTGCTGTGCAGTGTCAGATCTTTATGTAACAAATGATTTTTAGATGTGTGTATAATCCCTCAGTTGTCCAGGTAGAATGGCAAAAGGAAAAATTCAATTTGTCAACTGGACAAAAGTTTATTTGGTCAAATACTTTTCGCAGCTCATCCAAGCTGCTTCTTCAGTTCTGGTCAGACGCTGGTGGACACTGCCTTATATCTGCCTGAAGGGAGGAGCTCACTATGAACTAACAATGAAGTTGAGGCTGCCACACCTATTTGTTTACAGTTTCTGTTAGTTAGGTGGGCCTATTAAATATGCAGTGGGAGTGGAGTGTGGGGTCTTGTTAGCATAACCATTCAGGGCCATAATGGGTGTTTTCACACCTCTGGACCTGACCTGCTGCCCTATTGTTTTCTTTGTTTGTTTTGATTTAGGTTTGAGGATAGAGGTATAAATGGGAGACAGATGATGTCTGAGACCTCCATTTTTGTTCAAGGAAGGATTCTCTTTCTTGACAAATATAGCCTCTTTAACTCCCCTCTCAAACCAGTTCTTTTCTCTAGCTAAGATCTCTACCTCACTGTCCTCATCAGTCGCGGTGGAGGCAGCAAGGCTTGATGTTTTTAACTGAAACATGGCCTGACAATAACACAGGTAATGCAGTGCTAGTGAAACCAACCCCTCCTACTTTCAAATCTGAATCTGAAACAAGAGCAAACAAAAAGGGTGGAGGTGTGTGTGCATTTTTAGAGAACACATGGTTACACACAGGTTGTCATTTGCTTTCAGCAGAGGTGGGACAAAGTCATTGCTGGGCAAGTCCCAAGTAAGTCTAAGTCTTTTGCACTCAAGTCCGAGTGAAGTCCCGAGTCAAGAGTATCCAAGTGCCGAGTCAAGTCCGAAGTCAAAGCTCACAAGTCTCAAGTCGAGTCCAAAGTCCTAGCATTTTAGTTTCGAGTCATTTCGAGTCCCCTTTACAAAGAAATAAAATTTCTACAAATCATATAATGTCTGCAAGATCTGTATTCATGATTGGATGTTGTGCAAGCCGCGCGCACATGCACATTTTCGCAGATTCACAGTACAACGAGTGCGGTCCTTATCAACATACTTTTAGAGTTTTTTTTTTTTCATTGGACGTATCAAGTCATCACAAGTCAAAAGGCCTAAGTCCAAGTGAAGTCACGAGTTACTGATATTGAAGTCCAAGTCGAGTTGCAAGTGTTTGTACATTTTGACGAGTCGAGTCTAAAGTTATCAAATTCGTGACTCGAGTCTGACTCGAGTCGAAGTCACATAACTCGAGTCCACACCTCTGGCTTTCAGTCATACAGCTCTGAAAAAAATAAGAGACCACTGCATTTTTTTCTGAAATCAGCATCTCTACATGTAGCTATTCCATTCCAGCGTCTGTTGAATTCCAACACAAACACAAAGCTGAGCTACTTCAGTTCTTGCACCACAAGTGGAATAAAGTCACCCAAGAACAATGTGAAAGACTTGTGGAGAGCATGCCAAGACGCATGAAAGCTGTGATTAAAAATAAGGGTTATTGCACCGAATATTGATTTCTGAACTCTTCTTAAGTGTAAACATTAGTATTATGTTGTTTTAAAATGAATTTGATCTTATTTCTTTGCATTGTTTGAGGTCTGAAAACATGTATCTTTTTTGTTATATTGACCATTTGTCATTTTCTGCAAATAAATGCTCTAAATGATTATATTTTATTTGGAATTTGGGGGAAATGTTGTCAGTAGTTTATAGACTCAAACAAAAATGTTCCTTTTGCCCAAACACATACCTATAAGTAGTAAAATCAGAAAAACTTTCAAGGACTTTGCCAAAAAAACAGCAGATTTGAGATGGGTCAGAAATTATTCAGTACTGTCGCATCAAGACTGACTGCTCTTCCTTAGGAGAGGCTTAATAATGGCAGTTTTCAAAGCTCTTGGGAATGTTCCAGATTGAAGTGACATGTTACTATGTGAGCAAATGGTGAAAGCAAACTGTTGAGGACGGACTTTAGAAATCCAGTGGGTAACACATCGAGGCAGCGTGTGGATGAACTCAGACTCGTGACAATCTCTAAGATACGGTGTTCATTTTAGGACATCCTCAGATCTCAGACTCAGGTGTCAGACTCAGACAAAACAGCCTCAGACTCAGATGAAACAGTGTCAGACTCAGACAAAACAGCCTCAGACTCAGATGAAACGGTGTCAGAGTCAGACAAAACAGCCTCAGACTCAGATGAAACAGCATCAGACTCAGGTGTCAGACTCAGACAAAACAGCCTCAGACTCAGATGAAACAGCATCAGACTCAGGTGTCAGACTCAGACAAATCAGACTCAGATGAAACGGTGTCAGACGAAACTGCATCAGAGTCAGATGAACCAACGTCAGACGAAACTGTGTCAGAGTCAGATGAACCAACGTCAGACGAAACTGCGTCAGAGTCAGATGAAACAGTGTCAGACGAAACTGCGTCAGAGTCAGATGAACAGACGTCAGACGAAACTGCATCAGAGTCAGATGAAACAGTGTCAGATGAAACTGCGTCAGAGTCAGATGAAACAGTGTCAGATGAAACTGCGTCAGAGTCAGATGAAACAGTGTCAGATGAAACTGCATCAGAGTCAGATGAACCAACGTCAGACGAAACTGTGTCAGACTCAGATGAAACAGTGTCAGACGAAACTGTGTCAGACTCAGATGAAACAGTGTCAGACGAAACTGCGTCAGAGTCAGATGAAACAGTGTCAGACGAAACTGCATCAGAGTCAGATGAAACAGTGTCAGACAAAACTGCATCAGAGTCAGATGAACCAACGTCAGACGAAACTGCGTCAGAGTCAGATGAAACAGTGTCAGACGAAACTGCGTCAGAGTCAGATGAAACAGTGTCAGACGAAACTGCATCAGAGTCAGATGAACCAACGTCAGATGAAACTGCGTCAGAGTCAGATGAAACAGTGTCAGACGAAACTGCGTCAGAGTCAGATGAAACAGTGTCAGACGAAACTGCATCAGAGTCAGATGAACCAACGTCAGATGAAACTGCGTCAGAGTCAGATGAAACAGTGTCAGACGAAACTGTGTCAGAGTCAGATGAACCAACGTCAGACGAAACTGCGTCAGAGTCAGATGAACAGGCGTCAGACGAAACTGCATCAGAGTCAGATGAACCTTTGTCAATATCCCATCATGCACTGCGCGGCGGCAGACAGATGTTCGAAAACACGCTTTTAACTTTAAGAAATCATCACTAACACAACTGTAAATGTAAAATACAGCCATAAACCACAAAACTGTCAAATACGTTTGTTTTTAACTGCGTAAACCTCTGAGCTTTGAGCTAAAAGTTTGGCTAGGTTTGTTTGGCTTAGCAGCTAACGTGATGAAAAGTCCGCTCAAACTTTCATATTTGGACAGATTTACATCAAAGACTGTTTTTTTTACTGTCAAGGAGAGATGTCTTCCTATATAAACTGACATTTCCTGTATAAATGTAATCCCTGGTCAATATAAAAATCCTTAATAATAATAATAATTATTAATGTATATCTCATCGCTGTATTTGAAACTTAATGGTCATTTAGCCTATTCTTTGATGTATCCCTGAAATATAACTTGTTTTGCAAAAGTTAAACATAAGTTCTTGTTTTAGCCACAAGATTTGGATGAGGATTATAAGGATAGCTTCAATTATGTATATACGTAATCTTTATTATTAATCCATGTGCGCAATTTGCGTGGTGCATGTTGTTAGCATTAGCGTTAGCAGCGTGCCTCGGTTGCTCATGAGAGGCTGATGCAGTTTCGTCTGATGCAGTTTCATCTGATGCAGTTTCGTCTGATGCCGTTTCGTCTGATGCCGTTTCGTCTGATGCAGTTTCATCTGATGCAGTTTCATCTGATGCAGTTTCATCTGATGCAGTTTCATCTGATGCCGTTTTCTCTGATGCCGTTTCGTCTGATGCAGTTTCATCTGATGCCGTTTTGTCTGATGCAGTTTCATCTGATGCAGTTTCGTCTGATGCCGTGTTGTCTGAGTCTGATGCCGTGTTGTCTGAGTCTGATGCCGTGTCGTCTGAGTCTGACGTTGTTTTGTCTGAGTCTGACATTGTTTCATCTGAGTCTGACTTTGTTTCTTCTGAGTCTGATGAAAACAACGTCAGACTCAGACAAAACAGCCTCAGACTCAGACGACACGGCATCAGACGACACGGCATCAGATGAAACGGCATCAGACGAAAAGGCATCAGACTCACATGAACCTTTGTCAATATCCCATCATGCATTACGCGGCAGCAGACAGATGTCCGAAAACACGGAGCGAAAAGCCCGGCGAAAACATGTGAGTACACGCTTTTAACTTTAAGAAATCATCACTAACACAACTGTAAATGTAAAATACAGCCATAAACCACAAAACTGTCAAATACGTTTGGTTTTAACTGCGTAAACCTCGGAGCTTTGAGCTAAAAGTTTGGCTAGATTTGTTTGGCTTAGCAGCTAACGTGATGAAAAGTCCGCTCAAACTTTCATATTTGGACAGATTTACATCAAACACTTATAATGTTTTTACTGTCAAGGCAAAAGAACACCACGGAGGGATTAATGAAGCAACGAGGAGGACGTTTTCACGTAAACACACCAGGTAAGATAAAAACACTGCCATGTCTTTGGGGTAAAAGACATTCATAATTCATAAGGTTAATGAGTTAGTTAAAGGTTACAAATACGTTTATTTTTGGTAAATAAGTTGATTTCATATTTGCAAACATCTTCACCTTTAGGGATCGTCTTGTTTTGAGTATAGAGTGAGCGCTCCTGTGTCATAAATGATCTTTGACGTTAAACTCCGGTCTGTTTTACCGTGAATTAAGTCTGAAAACGGTTCTTGTACACGCTGAATGTGTTCTAAACGTTTGCAACTTGGGAAACTTTCGCCTTTGTAAGTATTTATATGTTAACAGGCATTTTGATTAAGGTCATGTATGTATTTCTTTTGAACACGTAGGATGTGAACTTGTTTCACAGAGCTAACTGCGTACAAGTTAGCCACTTGTATTCTGTATACCACATGTATTGTGTAGTTAGTAATGTGCCTTCTTTTTTCTGTATGTTTCAGTTAATAAATATAGAATAAATATACAAGAGACCTCCCTAAAAACAAGAAATGTACGCCTTGTACAGAGATGTTCGGTGGCTGTCTAGACATAGTCACGTGTTGTGAGGACAGCACAAACACATTATTTTATGCAATACACATAAAAGACACAGTTTCACTATATCAAAGTTTATATTTACTTGTAAGTTTATATTTACTTGTAAGCCTCCACTGTACGCATTTAATTCTGGGAATACATTATCTGCATTTTACAATCTGCATGTTTGTGAAGTGAAGACTGAATAACATTGCCACAGGTCAGTTTTAAGATGGACATTGGGCTCATTTAACTTGTGCATTTAATTTGTGCAGATACTGGTGTAGATACTTGACACCTGTGTCTGTTATGCCTATCACATCTAATATAACAACGAGAAAAAAAATTTGAAATGTTTTTTATGAATTTTCTATTCTCATTTACAGCCTCCTGGAGTATGAGGGCACAACACTGTTGGGGCCACAGGACTGTTGGCTGATGAAATGCTCATGATTCATGAAATGGGTCAAATGCAGATGACAAAGTAAAGCACAAAGTAAGCACTGTTCTGAAGTTGTGCTGATCCACATTTCTGCTACTGATTAGGTATGGGGCAGGTGGCATTGAAAACTCCAGGGTTGCAAATTGATCATGCTCATATTTAAATCATTATTTAAATGGTGAAAATACACATTTCTCAAATGTGTAGGATTCCTCTATTAATTTATCTGGTTCGATTTATATAAACAGCCTTTGGATCTTAATTTACATGCACTGTGTGAACCTCATTTTCCTGTAATAGATTTGTAGTTTTCTTAAATGTGTGTAGAATCCCTCAGTCGTACAGGTATAATCCTCAGCAAAAGGAGAAATTCAATTTGTCAACTGGACAAAAGATTATTTGGTGGACACTGCCTTATATCTGCCTTAAGGGAGGAACTACCTAGCTCCCTTAAGGCAGATGTAAGGCAGTGTCCACCAGCACTCTGACCAGAACTAAAGAAGCACCTTTGATGACCAAATAAACTTTGGTCCAGCTGACAAATTGAATTTCTCCTTTTGCCATAGTTTTCTTAATATGTGTGTGTCATTACAGGTTTTCACTGTGCAGGACAGGACTTTGATTCAATCAGACGTAAGGTCCATTCTGCTCCTCCTCCTCCTCCAGAAGACAAGGGGTACATCACACTGAGTTAAAGATCTGTGGAGTCTCTGGATGCATCAGGCCTCCCTCCTGCACGTGCTGTCTGCGGCCGTCCCTAATGTGTCCTAATATTGATGTGTCCATAAAGTTTAGGTTTATCTTCGAATTTCCTGCCAAAGTAAAATGAGTAAAATGGTAGTTTATGATAAATGTGACATTTATTTGAGTCTCTTTTGATATTAACTAATTACATGTACTATAAGAATGTACTATTGTACTGCAATTAAGCAGTGGTAGAGTAGAGTGCGCAACATCCTATGGGACCAGCACCACCCTGCTCACCACCTCTTTCAACTGCTGTCCTCAGGGAGAAGCTACAGGGCCATAAAGGCCAGAACACAAAGACTGGCCAAAAGCCTGTACTCACAAGCTGTAAGGCTACTGAACACTGCCCCCCACCCATGGACAATAACCACACTTTCCACTCAGTAGTTCTGAACTGTTTTTTGCATTGCTGCATAATGTCACTATTCTCATGTATCTGTCTGAATTGCCCTGCTCTTTAATGCACTTTAATGATAATATTAATTACATGCCCTGATGCTGCTGCCAATACTGCTGTACTGATGTCAAATGTTTACAAATGTTTACACTGGGGTTATTTATTTCACTGGCTTTGCACTTTACTATTTCGCACTTTACGTATGTGGATGCTCCACACTTTCGTTCTTTCTTGTGCAATGACAATAAATTCTTGAAATCTGTTCCACCTGATCATATTTTGCAAAGATAATTTATTCATTGTGGATTGTCGCCTGCTTCAGCAAAAAAGACACAATGTGAGAGTGCCCTGACATACAACTGTTTTTACCCATCTATATGTGGCGCGGCGCACAATCGATCGAAGGCTAGACACTTAAATGAGTGGAAATTGTCCAACAATGCCACCCCAAATTTAATTGGGAAAAGTTAGTCTACATAAGGCACACAGGTAAATTTATCAATAAATTAAGAGAGCCAGGTTCCATATTTTTACAACTTTATTCTGCAATACATGTTAAAATGCATTATTTGTAAAAGAAACAGTGTAATTATGATAAACTCACCTCAGCCCCGGTCTTGGCCTATGCAGACTTCTCTCGTCCCTTCATTCTGGAAGTCGACACCAGCCACAGTGGCTTAGGTGCTGTGCTGTCGCAAGAGCAAGAGGGTGTGGTAAGGCCCATTGCTTATGCCAGTCGTGGCCTGCGACCCACCGAGCGGAACATGTCAAATTATAGCTCAATGAAGTTGGAGCTCTTGGGTCTGAAGTGGGCCCTCACAGAAAAATTCAGGGAGTATTTGCTTGGACACAAATGCATTGTCTATACGGATAACAATCCATTGAGCCATCTGCTATCGGCAAAACTGGGTGCCATGGAGCAGCGTTGGGCCGCTCAGCTTGCCTCCTTTGACTTTGAGATTAAGTATCGGTCAGGGAAAAGCAACAAGAATGCGGATGCTCTATCTCGGCAACCCTGGACATCACAAGCACTGACACCCTTTGCCCAGGGTACTTCACTGCCTGCAGCATTGCAACAAGCTCTGCAGGGCGAAGAGACACAGGCATCCCAATCAGTGGTAGCTGTGTTTCCCCATTATGCCCCAGCTGACCTCCATGCCCTCCAAAGGGATGACCCTGTTATCCAGGGGTTGCAAAATATTGGCAGCAAAAGAAACGGCCAAGTCACGAGGAGCGCCAGGGACTCTTCCATTCTTCCCTAGTCCTCCTTGGCCAGTGGGACCGGTTGATCGACCTGGATGGTCTACTGTATCGGCAGATATTCCGCTCAGATGGTGGGGGCACACTATACAAGCTCCTTCTGCCCAGGGTCTTGGTCAAGGATGTCCTCACACGGGTCCACCAAGACCACGGTCACCAAGGAGTTGAGCGGACGCTAGCTCTCTTGCAGTCTCGCTGCTACTGGCCAGGGATGTCTCAGGAAGTAGCCCAGTGGTGTCAAGCATGTGAGCGATGCCAGTTCTCTAAGAACAACCACCCCGGCTGCTCGCAGCTACATGGGGCACCTGCTGGCGTCAAGCCCAAATGAAATTGTGGCAATCGATTTTACACTGCTTGAGCCCACCCCCACCAGTTTGGAAAATGTCCTGGTGATGACAGATGTATTTAGTAAGTACACACTTGCCATCCCCACCAGGGACCAACGTGCCTCTACAGTGGCACAGGTCCTGGTTTCGGAGTGGTTTACGAAGCTTAGTGTTCCGGCTCGTATCCACTCAGACCAGGGCCGTAACTTTGAAAGTGCACTGATCAAACAACTATGCAGTTTGTACGGTGTGGCGAAGTCACCGACCACGCCATATCATCCAGCTGGTAATGGGCAGTGTGAACGTTTCAACAGAACACTGCGCAATTTGTTGCGTGCACTACCTTCCACAAGAAAGCGAAATTGGAGTTCTTGCCTGTCGGAGGTGCTGTTTGCTTACAACACCACACCTCATCAGTCGACTGGCGAATCGCCGTATTTCTTAATGTTTGGACAAGAACTCCGGCTTCCCATTGACTTCTTGTTGGGACAAGTCCCAGAGCCTGTGTCCGGTAGTGTTAGTGACTGGGTGCAGGAGCATCAAGCCCGGATGCGAGTTGCTTTTGAGGGGGCCAGAGCTCGCTTGAAGGCTTCTGCGGGTCGTAGAAAGGCAAACTATGATAAGCATGTGCAAGAAGCACCTCTTCAGGTAGGCCAGCTTGTGCTTCTGCGTGACCATGGCATCAGAGGGCGCCAGAAAACCCATGACTGGTGGAGTCCAGTGACCTATCAGGTTATTCAGGCACCAGAGCAAGAGGGTTCTGTCTATACTGTGGCCCCTGTTGATGACCACAGTAAGGTTAAAAGGATACATCGCTCCCTGCTGAAAGCTTTGGTTAGCCTCGGTACCCCTGCCTTAGTCATGGAAGACTCACCCTCTCCTCCTGGGGAACAGCCAGTGCTGGCTGGGGATGAGTCAGTCAGCTCCTTTGATGCTGACCTGTTCCGGTTACAAACACAGGAACAGTTTTCAGTGCCTCCCCCTCAATGGGTGGCTGTTACTCAAACTACTCCACCGCCTGGGGGGCCATCTTGTTCCACTTCCAGGGCCCAGGAATCTTCTTTGTCTCCTCTACCAAGTGCCAGCTTTCAAAACCTACCGGCAACCCCCAGCATTGATCCTGGCAGAGGAAACCTTGGTTTGCGCAAGTCTACACGCTCGACTGCAGGTCAGCACCCTAACATCCACCATCTCCCAAGGCCTGCAGGGAACTTGCCATCAGGTGGGCAAGCTTTATTGTTCTCTCCCATGTGTGCAATCTTTAGACCGTGGTGTTAGCCACGTCAATTAATCGTCGGGGCGCCGATGCCAGTTGGGGGGGTAGAATGTGGTAAGATGGCTGTTGATGCCAATGGAGTGCGCGTAGGCTTGCCTGGCACCCCGCGGCGCGGGCTGGTGGACTTTATAAGCGCTCCCTTTCTCGTTGCTCCCCCTTTTGCCCACACGCATTTCCGGGTCCCCGTGCAGGTTGCTCTGTCCTCCACGGCCAGGTAAATCCGATCCAATCCAATCCTTGAACCTGTATTTCGTATTATCTCCAAATTCTTATTCTATCCTCCTTTTAGTGCCGCCGTCTGACCGCGCGCCCAGCTCCATTCTTTTGCACGACGCTGAGCTTTACGGCGCATCCTCGTGCGCTCTCGTCGGTCGCAACAGGTAGTGGTGGTACCTTCTGCCCTGTCCCTTTCGAAACGTCCAAGTGGTCACAATGATTATTTTCTTTTAGCTTGACCGTTGGCCTGTGGCGTGTGCCTTGGCCTAAGTGCGTCGCTGTGCGCCCTCCTCCACAGCGACAGGTATACCCGCTCTCTCTCTCTTAATTCTCTCATTAATTCATTTAAAATACCCCAGTTTTTATACATCTGTCCCTTGTAGCCACGCTGTTCGGCTGTACCCGCCGTACCATATTCCGTTTATCCCTTGGTGCACCTTTTTAATAAATCGGGCCAGTGAGTACGGGGCGCAGCTTTGCGCGAGACATTCTGCGCCGGTGCGCAAACTAAGTGGCGCTCAGCTCCAACCTCTGCACTCGCCCCACTCCACCAGTGGTGTGCAGTGCGGTCCACAGCGGCACAGGGCACGTCGCTACTACTGTTGTTTTTGGCTCCGTTGCTGCTTTTTGGCTCCGTGATTTTATTATTGTTGAGTTTATCATAATTACACTGTTTCTTTTACAAATAATGCATTTTAACATGTATTGCAGAATAAAGTTGTAAAAATATGGAACCTGGCTCTCTTAATTTATTGATAAATTTACCTGTGTGCCTTATGTAGACTAACTTTTCCCAATTAAATTTGGGGTGGCATTGTTGGACAATTTCCACTCATTTAAGTGTCTAGCCTTCGATCGATTGTGCGCCGCGCCACATATAGATGGGTAAAAACAGTTGTATGTCAGGGCACTCTCACATTGTGTCTTTTTTGCTGAAGCAGGCGACAATCCACAATGAATAAATTATCTTTGCAAAATATGATCAGGTGGAACAGATTTCAAGTATTTATTGTCATTGCACAAGAAAGAACAACGAAAGTGTGTTTGGAGCATCCACATACGTAAAGTGCGAAATAGTAAAGTGCAAAGCCAGTGAAATAAATAACCCCAGTGTAAACATTTGTAAACATTTGACATCAGTACAGCAGTATTGGCAGCAGCATCAGGGCATGTAATTAATATTATCATTAAAGTGCATTAAAGAGCAGGGCAATTCAGACAGATACATGAGAATAGTGACATTATGCAGCAATGCAAAAAACAGTTCAGAACTACTGAGTGGCAAGTGTGGTTATTGTCCATGGGTGGGGGGCAGTGTTCAGTAGCCTTACAGCTTGTGGGTACAGGCTGTTGGCCAGTCTTTGTGTTCTGGCCTTTATGGCCCTGTAGCTTCTCCCTGAGGACAGCAGTTGAAAGAGGTGGTGAGCAGGGTGGTGCTGGTCCCATAGGATGTTGCGCACTCTACTCTACCACTGCTTAATTGCAGTACAATAGTACATTCTTATAGTACATGTAATTAGTTACTATCAAAAGAGACTCAAATAAACGTCACATTTATCATAAACTACCATTTTACTCATTTTACTTTGGCAGGAAATTAGAAGATAAACCTAAACTTTATGGACACATCAATATTAGGACACATTAGGGACGGCCGCAGACAGCACGTGCAGGAGGGAGGCCTGATGCATCCAGAGACTCCACAGATCTTTAACTCAGTGTGATGTACCCCTTGTCTTCTGGAGGAGGAGGAGGAGCAGAATGGACCTTACGTCTGATTGGATCAAAGTCCTGTCCTGCACAGTGAAAACCTGTAATGACACACACATATTAAGAAAACTATGGCAAAAGGAGAAATTCAATTTGTCAGCTGGACCAAAGTTTATTTGGTCATCAAAGGTGCTTCTTTAGTTCTGGTCAGAGTGCTGGTGGACACTGCCTTACATCTGCCTTAAGGGAGCTAGGTAGTTCCTCCCTTAAGGCAGATATAAGGCAGTGTCCACCAAATAATCTTTTGTCCAGTTGACAAATTGAATTTCTCCTTTTGCTGAGGATTATACCTGTACGACTGAGGGATTCTACACACATTTAAGAAAACTACAAATCTATTACAGGAAAATGAGGTTCACACAGTGCATGTAAATTAAGATCCAAAGGCTGTTTATATAAATCGAACCAGATAAATTAATAGAGGAATCCTACACATTTGAGAAATGTGTATTTTCACCACTTAAATAATGATTTAAATATGAGCATGATCAATTTGCAACCCTGGAGTTTTCAATGCCACCTGCCCCATACCTAATCAGTAGCAGAAATGTGGATCAGCACAACTTCAGCACAGTGTTTACTTTGTCATCTGCATTTGACCCATTTCATGAATCATGAGCATTTCATCAGCCAACAGTCCTGTGGCCCCAACAGTGTTGTGCCCTCATACTCCAGGAGGCTGTAAATGAGAATAGAAAATTCATATAAAACATTTCAAAAAATGTTCTCATTGTTATATTAGATGTGATAGGCATAACAGACACAGGTGTCAAGTATCTACACCAGTATCTGCACAAATCTGTTAAATGAGCCCAATGTCCATCTTAAAACTGACCTGTGGCAATGTTATTCAGTCTTCACTTCACAAACATGCAGATTGTAAAATGCAGAACATGTATTCCCAGAATTAAATGCGTACAGTGGAGGCTTACAAGTAAATATAAACTTACAAGTAAATATAAACTTTGATATAGTGAAACTGTGTCTTTTATGTGTATTGCATAAAATAATGTGTTTGTGCTGTCCTCACAACACGTGACTATGTCTAGACAGCCACCGAACATCTCTGTACAAGGCGTACATTTCTTGTTTTTAGGGAGGTCTCTTGTATATTTATTCTATATTTATTAACTGAAACATACAGAAAAAAGAAGGCACATTACTAACTACACAATACATGTGGTATACAGAATACAAGTGGCTAACTTGTACGCAGTTAGCTCTGTGAAACAAGTTCACATCCTACGTGTTCAAAAGAAATACATACATGACCTTAATCAAAGTGTCTGTTAACATATAAATACTTACAAAGGCGAACGTTTCCCAAGTTGCAAACGTTTAGAACACATTCAGCGTGTACAAGAACCGTTTTCAGACTTAATTCACGGTAAAACAGACCGGAGTTTAACGTCAAAGATCATTTATGACACAGGAGCGCTCACTCTATACTCAAAACAAGACGATCCCTAAAGGTGAAGATGTTTGCAAATATGAAATCAACTTATTTACCAAGAATAAACGTATTTGTAGCCTTTAACTAACTCATTAACCTTATGAATTATGAATGTCTTTTACCCCAAAGACATGACAGTGTTTTTATCTTACCTGGTGTGTTTACGTGAAAACGTCCTCCTCGTTGCTTCATTAATCCCTCCGTGGTGTTCTTTTGCCTTGACAGTAAAAACATTATAAGTGTTTGATGTAAATCTGTCCAAATATGAAAGTTTGAGCGGACTTTTCATCACGTTAGCTGCTAAGCCAAACAAATCTAGCCAAACTTTTAGCTCAAAGCTCCGATGTTTACGCAGTTAAAACCAAACGTATTTGACAGTTTTCTGGTTTATGGCTGTATTTCACATTTACAGTTGTGTTAGTGATGATTTCTTAAAGTTAAAAGCGTGTACTCACATGTTTTCGCCGGGCTTTTCGCTCCGTGTTTTCGGACATCTGTCTGCTGCCGCGCAGTGCATGATGGGATATTGACAAAGGTTCATGTGAGTCTGATGCCTTTTCGTCTGATGCCGTTTCATCTGATGCCGTGTCGTCTGATGCCGTGTCGTCTGAGTCTGAGGCTGTTTTGTCTGAGTCTGACGTTGTTTTCATCAGACTCAGAAGAAACAAAGTCAGACTCAGATGAAACAATGTCAGACTCAGACAAAACAACGTCAGACTCAGACGACACGGCATCAGACTCAGACAACACGGCATCAGACGAAACGGCATCAGATGAAACTGCATCAGACGAAACTGCATCAGATGAAACTGCATCAGACGAAACGGCATCAGAGAAAACGGCATCAGATGAAACTGCATCAGATGAAACTGCATCAGACGAAACGGCATCAGCCTCACATGAGCAACCGAGGCACGCTGCTAATGCTAATGCTAACAACATGCACCACGCAAATTGCGCACATGGATTAATAATAAAGATTACGTACATACATAATTGAAGTTATCCTTATAATTCCCATCCAAATCTTGTGGCTAAAACAAGAACTTATGTTTAACTTTTGCAAAACAAAAGTTATATTTTAGGGATACATCTAAGAATAGGCTAAATTACCATTAAGTTTCAAATACAGCGATGAGATATACATTAATAATTATTATTATTAAGGATTTTTATATTGACCAGGGATTACATTTATACAGGAAATGTTAAGTCAGTTTATATAGGAAGACATCTCTCCTTGACAGTTAAAAAAAACAAAGTCTTTGATGTAAATCTGTCCAAATATGAAAGTTTGAGCGGACTTTTCATCACATTAGCTGCTAAGCCAAACAAATCTAGCCAAACTTTTAGCTCAAAGCTCCGAGGTTTACGCAGTTAAAAACAAACGTATTTGACAGTTTTGTGGTTTATGGCTGTATTTTACATTTACAGTTGTGTTAGTGATGATTTCTTAAAGTTACAAGCGTGTTTTCGAACATCTGTCTGCCGCCGCGCAGTGCATGATGGGATATTGACAAAGGTTCATCTGACTCTGACGCAATTTTGTCTGACGCCTGTTCATCTGACTCTGACGCAATTTTGTCTGACGCCTGTTCATCTGACTCTGACGCAGTTTCATCTGACTCTGACGCAGTTTCGTCTGATGTTGGTTCATCTGACTCTGATGCAGTTTCGTCTGACACTGTTTCATCTGACTCTGACGCAGTTTTGTCTGACACTGTTTCATCTGACTCTGACGCAGTTTTGTCTGACACTGTTTCATCTGACTCTGACGCAGTTTTGTCTGACACTGTTTCATCTGACTCTGACGCAGTTTTGTCTGACAGTGTTTCATCTGACTCTGATGCAGTTTCGTCTGACACTGTTTCATCTGACTCTGATGCAGTTTCGTCTGACACTGTTTCATCTGACTCTGATGCAGTTTCGTCTGACACTGTTTCATCTGACTCTGACGCAGTTTCATCTGACGCCTGTTCATCTGACTCTGACGCAGTTTCATCTGACGCCTGTTCATCTGACTCTGACGCAGTTTCGTCTGACGCCTGTTCATCTGACTCTGACGCAGTTTCGTCTGACGTTGGTTCATCTGACTCTGATGCAGTTTTGTCTGACGTTGGTTCATCTGACTCTGACGCAGTTTCGTCTGACACTGTTTTATCTGACTCTGACGCAGTTTCGTCTGACGTTGGTTCATCTGACTCTGATGCAGTTTCGTCTGACGCCTGTTCATCTGACTCTGACGCAGTTTCGTCTGACACTGTTTTATCTGACTCTGACGCAGTTTCGTCTGACGTTGGTTCATCTGACTCTGATGCAGTTTTGTCTGACGTTGGTTCATCTGACTCTGACGCAGTTTCGTCTGACACTGTTTTATCTGACTCTGATGCAGTTTTGTCTGACGTTGGTTCATCTGACTCTGACGCAGTTTCGTCTGACGTTGTTTCATCTGACTCTGACGCAGTTTCGTCTGACGCCTGTTCATCTGACTCTGACACAGTTTCGTCTGACGTTGTTTCATCTGACTCTGACGCAGTTTCGTCTGACGTTGGTTCATCTGACTCTGACGCAGTTTCGTCTGACGCCTGTTCATCTGACTCTGACGCAGTTTCGTCTGACGTTGGTTCATCTGACTCTGACGCAGTTTCGTCTGACGTTGGTTCATCTGACTCTGACGCAGTTTCGTCTGACGTTGGTTCATCTGACTCTGACGCAGTTTCGTCTGACACTGTTTCATCTGACTCTGATGCAGTTTCGTCTGACGTTGGTTCATCTGACTCTGACGCAGTTTCATCTGACACTGTTTCATCTGACTCTGACGCAGTTTCGTCTGACGTTGGTTCATCTGACTCTGACGCAGTTTCGTCTGACGTTGGTTCATCTAACTCTGACGCAGTTTCGTCTGACACTGTTTCATCTGACTCTGACGCAGTTTTGACTGACACCGTTTCATCTGAGTCTGAGGCTGTTTTGTCTGAGTCTGACACCTGAGTCTGATGCTGTTTCATCTGAGTCTGAGGCTGTTTTGTCTGACTCTGACACCTGAGTCTGATGCTGTTTCATCTGAGTCTGAGGCTGTTTTGTCTGACTCTGACACCTGAGTCTGATGCTGTTTCATCTGAGTCTGAGGCTGTTTTGTCTGACTCTGACACCTGAGTCTGATGCTGTTTCATCTGAGTCTGAGGCTGTTTTGTCTGACTCTGACACCGTTTCATCTGAGTCTGAGGCTGTTTTGTCTGAGTCTGACACTGTTTCATCTGAGTCTGAGGCTGTTTTGTCTGACTCTGACACCTGAGTCTGAGATCTGAGGATGTCCTAAAATGAACACCGTACTAAGACTGTTTTGTCAGTTACAGGTGCAAAGTGACTCAACTCTCAGTGTCTCTGTGGCTGCATGATTGTTATTTGTGTTGTGGAATTGGCATTTTTGGCACTCAGATCTATGTCTCACTGACAGCAGGGGACTATGTTCCAGTGGACTTGCTCTGCCACTGCATCCAACAGATCAGTGTGTGGATGCAAAACAGCTTTCTCCAGCTAAACTCAGACAAGACAGAAGTCATAGCCCACATGTGGATAATGTGTGTGACAAAAATGCTAAAGAGCCCAGTGCTGCCCTAGAAACTTTTGATCTGATCTGACTCAGCATGTCAGTGAGCCCACACACAACAGGCACACTCTGGACCTGCTCATTACAAAGGCTGTAAAAATTCAAATGTCAGTGTGGATGATGTTGCTCTCGCTGATCATCTGTCTTTATACACTTTGAGATTGCCTCATGTTCTCATGTTGATGATTTGTTGAACTCTGTGTTTTGAATGTTCTGGACACCATTGGCTCGATGAAAGTTAAAATGGTTAAAAATAGGCAAAAAGCTCCATGGAGGAATGTTGACTCGGTCAGGGCACAGAAAAGGGAGTGCTGGAGGGCCGAGCAGAAATGGCACAAGTCAAACCTTCAGGTTCATTATGAGATCTACAGAGAAAAGATGCATATGTACAAGCACAGTTTGGGTAGATCAAGAGAGAGGTACTTTTCATACATTATTGGAAATTGCAGTAACAACTCTCATGTCTTGTTTGCAACAGTAAATAGGTTAACAAACCATCCAGCTCCACTGCCGCTCGAACTAATTTCCACATCTAAGCGCAATGTGTTTGAAGTATTTTTTAATGACAAGGTTCAGGGCATCAAAAATGCCATCAATTCCACAATGTAGCCACAGAGACAGAGCTGAGTCACTTTGCACCTGTAACTGACAAAACAGTCTTAGAGATTGTCACCAGTCTGTGTTCATCCACATGCTGCCTCGATGTGTTACCCATTGGATTTCTAAAGTCCATCCTCAACAGTTTTTCACCACTCGCTCACATAGTAACATGTCACTTCAATCTGGAACATTCATAATAGCTTTGAAAACCGCCATCATTGAGCCTCTCCTAAAGAAGAGCAGTCTTGATGCTACAGTACTGAACAATTTCTGACCCATCTCAAATTTGCTGGGTTTTTTTTTGGCAAAGTCCTTGAAAAAGCTGTTTACCAAAGGCTTACTAACTTCCTTCAAATGAACAACTCCTTTGATGTTTTCCAGTCAGGTTTTAGAGCCCACCACAGCACTGAGACTGTTCTTATCAAGGTGACAAATCACATCCGCCTGAACACTGATGCAGGCAAAGTCTTGATCCTGTTAGCTCTGAGTGCTGCTTTTGATACTGTCGATCATGGGATCCTCTTACAGAGACTAGAGGACTGGGTGGGCATCTCTGGTACTGCACTAAACTTATTCAAGTTCCTATCTAGAAGACAGGAAAAGTATTTTGTTGAAATTGGAAACTGTGTCTCAGATCACTGACAGCAGGGGACTATGGACCAGTGGACTCACTCTGTCACTGCATCCAACAGATCAGTGTGTGGATGCAAAACAACTTTCTCCAGCTAAACTCAGACAAGGCAGAAGTCATAGCCCACAGAAACAAAGAAACAGTGTCAGCAGTCACCTCCAGGCTCTAACTCTAAAACCTCCAAATCAGGATAGAAACCTTGAAGTAATAATGGACACAGACTTGAACTTCAACAGCCACATCAAATCAATAATATTTTCAGCCTTTTACCATCTAAAAACAGAATTGGAGAGACTTATCCATGCGTTTGTCTCCAGTAGGTTAGAATACTGTAATGGCCTGCTCACTGGCCTCTCCAAACGAGCTGTGAGACAGCTGAAGTACATCCAGAACACTGCAGTTCAGGTCCTGATTCGACCCAGAAAGTACGAGCACATAAGTCTGTGCTCATGTCTCTGCACTGGCTTCCTGTGACTCAGAGAATATACTTTAAAGCGGCTCTGTTTGTGTACAAGTCTCTCCATGGCCTAGCACCAAAATACATCTCTGACATGTTAGTGCCATATGAACCATCTGCACTCTGAGGACCTCAGGGACCGGCCTCCTGCCTGTGCCCAGAGTCAGGACTAAACACGGGGTTCAGTTTTATGCAGATAAAACCTGGAACAGTCTTCCTGAACATGTGAGAGAGGCCTCTACTTTGACTCTGTTTAAATCCAGGATCAAAACAGTTCTGTTTAGCTGTGCATGTGACTGAAAGGTTTTCATTCTGCACTCTTCTCTCTCATTTAATGTCTTCTCTCTCTCTCTCAAATTATGCTATACAAATAAACTTGCCTTGCCTTTAACTCCATACACTTTTCTAGAAATATTTGGATAACTTTAACACTGGAATTGTCAATCTCTACTGAACTAATGATAAAAGATGTTAACTTGAGAACTACCACTGCATGACATCACAATTGAGACAGACTAATAACCCAGGATTATTTAAACATGTGTGAATGAAACAAAACACAACTCCAGGTATGTTTGCAAACATTATAACATAGAGCACGAAATAGCATAATAAGTACAGATTTAGTAGCGGTTCCTTTTTAGTTTTACCTTTTCTTGAATATGTTGATGGAAATGTAATGTTAATTTAATTGACTAAATCCAGTATAGTTTTTTAATTCAATATAGTTTCCTTGAATGGATGGTTTCTGGTCTAGTTTGGAGCTATCAGATTGAAACTGGAATTTGGATGTATACGTATTCTCCACTAGTTCCTTTCGTTTGTGTTTAATTTTTATTATTTGATTAAAATATTTGTACTTTTAGTCAACACATAATTTTTAAGTGGGGTTTTGAAGAGGTGACATCAGTTTTGTCTCATGTTTTTCACATTTTTGTTGTGTAAAAGCACTTTGTTTGTCTCTAAAGTGCTCTATAAATCAAGTTGGATTGGATGGGAACAAATAAGGGCAACAGACTCAAATGCATTCTTTTAGCATTACAATTCAAAAAGCAACATTTTTAAAAAGCTTCCAAAACACATAATACCAACCAGAGAAAATATCTGTTAATCACATATAATGGCAATGATAACAGTATTTTGGGGGGGAAAAAAGAAAGAAAGAAAAAACACTTTTCAGTTGGTTTTGGTTTTGCTTTTAAATTGCTTTCCCCTTTTTCAAACACACTTCTCCACAAACAAATCATCCATTCTCTCAAATTCCTCACCCTGATTGTGTGGATAAATAATCACCTCCTCTTTCTACTGAACCCAGGTCTCATTCAGACACACAGGATGGAGCGTCGTGTTACTGTTGTCTTTTGTGGCAGCCATTTTTACTTTTCATTTCAACTGTAATTTTCAGATGTCCTGTGAAGAGAAAAACATGGTATTATAACAGCTAAAGTGGTAGGAGCAGATTCAGCCTACACCACAAGAAATATTAAGAAGAAAGGTCAAAGGATGAAGATCTGGACCAGTAAACAGCACCCATAGTATTTTATCTGTAGCTTCTTTAACAGAAATAATAAATAATAAGAGAAAACCTGCAGAAATATGTTGAAATAGTTGTTTGAAAAATCACTTTACGCAACTTTTCTGCTGGAGAGTATGCCACCTGCTTATATAGTTTGTATGGAATGTTACACAGTATGAAATTAAACATATCTATCTCCATGGAGACCAGCAGGTCAAGTCAAGTTACTGGCCAGATCTGTGGAGAGGCAACTCTGCTCATAATAACAATGCATGTGGTTCAAGGAATTTTTGATCCACAAAAAACACCCATAATTAAATGACTTTAATGCCATACTGTGGTACATTCCAGGCAAAGCAATAACATCTCTATGGAGACTAGCATGTGGCATAACCTCAAAAAGAAAGTTACACAGTGTACCTTTAAAAATAATGATAGTGATCCCTCAAACAGCCCTATATTATTAAGCCATGCTGTCACTGTCATGTAGAAACAGAGGGATGACCCAAAATGCAGGACTACTGTTTAAATTCTTTCATAACAAACAAAGAACTGACCAAAAATCCAAAATTCCAAACTGGCATGACATGACTAATAATGACAATGGACCAACAAAAGGCACAGGAGAACACAGGGTATAAATCCACACAGACACAGGTTTAACACATTAGGGCAGGAAAACAATCCACAGACAGGAAGTAAAACTAAAAGTAACGAGACAAATATCAAAATAAAACACTAAGGGCACACTACACTAAAGGAAAAAGATACACAAAACACAACTCCATGATGAGGAAAAAACATTACACTGTGTTCCAAGGTATTATGCAATTGATTTTCCCAAATTGTCAATATAAATGACAGTCATTGTAATTTTATATATATATATATATATATATATATATATATATATATATATATATATATATATATATATATATATATATATATTATAAAACTTAAAATGCACGGTTCCAAATTATTATGCAGTTTCAAACCATGTTATTGTTGTAAACTGAAAATGGTCATTTGTTTATTTTACAAGTAGAAGCATTAGGATATTACTGAAATCAAAGGCTATTTCAATCAAAACATCTTAACAGGTCAGGTTACATTTTAACATAGGACCCTTTATTTGATAGGAGTGTCATAATTCTTACATCCATTGAACTTGTAAGTTTGTGGAGAGATTCTGCTTGAATTTCTTTGCAGGATGTCAGAATAGCCTCCCAGAGCTGTTGTTTGGATGTGAACTTCCTCCCGCCCTCATAGATCTTTCACTTGAGGAGCTCCAAAGGTTCTCAGTAGGGTTGAGGTCAGGGGAGGATGGAGCCACACCATGAGTTTCTCTTCTTTTATGCCCATAGCAGCCAATAATGCAGAGGTATTCTTTGCAGCATACGATGGAGCATTGGCAAAAAAAAAAAAAAGATGATTTTGCTATGGAAAGCACGGTTCTTCTTTTTGTACCATGGAAGAAAGTGGTCAGTCAGAAACTTGACATTCTTTACAGAGGTAAAAGGAGAAATTCAATTTTTCACGGCACGGTAGCTGAGTGGTTAGCGCTCTTGCTTCACAGCAAGAAGGTTCCGGGTTCGATCCCCGGGTCGCCCAGGCCTTTCTGTGTGTGTTCTGTGTGGAGTTTGCATGCATGGTCTGGGTTCGATCCCCGGGTCGCCTGGGCCTTTCTGTGTGGAGTTTGCATGTTTCTCCCCGTGTCTGGATGGGTTTTCTCCGGGCACTCCGGTTTCCCCCATCAACCCAAAACATGCACCATAGGTACCTCCAGCTTAGGTCCTGACCAAACCAAAGCAAGAAGATCATGGAGATGGTCCCCGGGCGCCCTAATGTGTGTGCTGCCCACTGCTCCTAATATATGTATATATATATAGGATGGGTTAAAATGCAGAGAAGAATTTCTCCAGTGTGAGATCAATAAAGTCACTTCTTCTTCTTCTTCTTCTGAATTTCTCCTTTTACCATGGATTCTACCTGGATGACTGAGGGTTTCTTCACACATTCTTTACAGAGGTCATTTTCACACTTTCAGGGACCCTAAAGGGGCTGACCAGCTCTCTCCCCATGATTCTGGCCCAAAACATGAGTCCGCCACCTCCGTGCTGACGTCACAGCCTTGTTGGAACATGGTGGCCGTCCACCAAACGTCCACCACTCCATCCATCTGGACCATCCAGGGTTGCACGGCACTCAGTGAACAAGACCCACTGGAGCCGTTTCTGCTTGTGAGCTTTGTTTAAGGGTGGCTGAATAGAAATGCATAACTGCAACTCTGAAGGATCCTACACCTTGATATTTGCGGGACTCCAGAGACACCAGCAGCTTCAAATGCCTGTTTGCTGCTTTGTAATGGCATTTTAGCAGCTGCTCTTAATCTGAGGTATTTGTCTGGCAGAAACCTTCCTCATTGTGCCTTTATCTGCACAAATCTGTGTGTGCTCTGAATCAGCTACAAATCTCTCTAAGGTTTTCATACCTCGTTCAAGCTATTCAAATATTTCACGCTTTTCGGCACTAGAGAGATCCTTTTTCTTTCCCATATTGCTTGAAACTGTTGCTCTGCTTCATAATGTGGAAAGTCCTTCTTTAGTCGTTTTTCCTTTAATTGGACACACAAACTCACACAGCTGTGAGATGATTTCACTGAGACGCAAGACCAGCCACAAGTTTCACTGGAAAAATAAACATTTTAACTTTATGACACTTTAAACACAATTTGCATAATAATTTGGAGCTCGGTGTACAACATGGATCTGGGACCTGTAAAAAAAACTGCTATTTTTCCACCTTGTTAAAGATTTAGCAATTTACAAATTTTCCAATGTGATTCAGTAATTTTCTGTTTTCTATTCCTCCTTTCAGCAGTAATTTAGCAACTTTTTGTGTGACAGTTCCAGACAAAAATGCCATGACAAAAGACAAAACTAAACACAATAGAAAAGCCTTAATTGAAGATATGCAGCTGTGTGTCCCTGATAAAATAATCTGGTACAATTGATCAAAATGGAATTAACCAGCCTAAAGGCTCAGAAGCAGTGAGCTGACAGATTATACGGCAAGATTAATGTAAGAGCATTAAAATAACATTAAAACTACAAGAGGCCATTTGAGTGGGAACAAAACAATGCTTTGTTATTGTTCAACTGAAAACTATTTACTTTGTTGACAAACTAATTGATAGTAAAAACACATGTAATGTATTTGTAATGTACTTTTGTAAACCAGTTAAAGGGACTCAGAGTTTAGGGTGGTACTTGGGCCTGTCCTAAACCTCAATATATGGTGGAAATTGTGTCCTGGAATGTCACACTTTAAAATCATAATATAAAAGCTATATCACATTATTAAATTAGTTTTATGTTCATTGTTTAAAGAGCAACAAATTTAAGGCTAAAAAGTCACGCGTTGTGGCTTTAAGTTGGTTGGAAACTGGTCAAAAATGAATTATTTTACATTTTTATGCAATATATCTATAGAGTCACTGAATTAAATAGTACATTGTCTCATAAAGCCACAGTGTGTAACTTTTTAGACAAAAAAAAACCTTAGTGGGCATACTGTAATACTTCTATTCACCACTAGATGATGTCTTAGAGAAAAAAACAAAAAGAATTGCAAAAAGAATTACTACTTATACAGTTGTAATCAATCAGTAATAATTAAATTCACCAAAAATATGTAAGTCATTTGGTAGATCTTAATATCTATTCAGGTTTTGTTGCAGATTATTTCTTGTTGCCCCTTTAATGGACCATCCTATGTCCAGGAGGTGAAGGGCTTATGTCTAGAAGAGGGGGCGTGTCCCAGGACATTCTTAGACTTACGGGGCTAAAATCAGTAAGCCCTCGCTCCACCATAAGGATATTTGTGCTTCTACAGGGAGCAGAGAGGGACACAGCGAGGGCCAGTGAACTGAACTGTGGACTCTAATGCAGACACCACTTTAAGCTGTAGGTGAGCCAAAGGGCCTTGTCACAGGTCTATCAATGGCGGCCAAGGTAAGAAATGTTTATTACGTTTCATTTGGCTGTGTGAATGAATTAAGCTGAGTGCTGTGTATAGCTTGTGCGAGGGACTTTCAATGTCAACAGCATCAGCAGCTATAAACAAACTTGTCTAACTGTCAACAGGTATTTGCTCCATCTTATGCACATTTCAGCTTAGGTATACTGCAATTTAATACGTTTGTTGTATGAAATTTAATTAACTGTAACTTTTCTAGCAAAGGATCCCTTTAAGTCATGCTATAATGCTGTTACCTCCTCAAAAACATACCTGGAGCTGTTTGTTTCATTTACACATTTGAATAAAGGTGTATGGAGTTTAAAAACACGGCGGAGCACTTCCTGTATTACCACATGACATCACAAGAGTGTTTTCCATCTGAGAGAAGTCTGGGTATGTTTTTGATGAGGAAACAACATTATAACATAGTTTAACATAGTTTTGAAAATAGAATAATAAGGTCCCTTTAAACTTTGCCATGAAGGAACGTTGCCAGGCCAGGTTACAGGTCAGATCTGCGGAGAGGCAACAGTAAGACGGTGTGTTTTTCAAGGGGTTTTGAGCAGTACATACACCTGTAGCTAAGTAAATGTTTAACTTTAATGCCTAAGTGTGGAACATCACAGTCAAAGCAATAACATCTCCACTGAGACAAGCAGGTAGCAGACATGGCAAAGATATTCAATTATTATTCTGGTGAAACTGGTTGTTGGCCACTACAAAAATATTGTATGTAACATTACAACAAAAAGGTCTAATATACTGTAGGTCTAAGGTTAAAAATCTCATAATGAACGTATCCCTGAGTCATGATACACAAATACTACAAAGTTTATTCCAGCAGTTCTCGGACTTCTCAAACTCATAGAGACAAGGAGAACCATTTGTCAAAAACATCTTAAAATGCAAATTCAGATATTGCTTTAGTGGCTCAGCTCCAGCTCCTCTGACGAAGCTGACTGCTGATTTGCTGTTGCAGGACGAGAAGCCAAATGCAGCCAAGAAAGAGGACACACCAGCGGGTAAGTGCCCATTCATCGTCCATGCCACGAGTAGTGCTGCGGTGCCTTGGTGGGGTCGCACACAGACCCCTAATTCCACACAAGCAGGCTGAATATGCTCATTTGCCTCTTGAACAATGTGGGCAGGTGGTGAAAAGGCCCAGTCTCTATGTATTCGACAAACAAAAGGAGCTCAATGGGTGTAATCAGTTTTGTACAAGACAGAAATATCGACGCTCAGAAACAAAGGCACCAGGAGGCCACACAAATGAACAATCAGGGAACAAAGTTGGGAACAATTATACATTTCTATGGCAGTTCTGAGGAGAGTTTCAGAGCTCAAACGCGCCCAGCTGATTGTTTGTGTAACGATGAATCAGTCTTATATGTTTCTTTTATGTAAACAGCTCACATGACACGGGCTGCATTGAAAATAAAGTTGAGTAGAGTAGTTAAAGATTGTAACCAACTAAAAAAGATTAATATTCAATTACAAGTATAAAGTAGCGATCCAAGAAATTAAGAGTAAAAAGTATTTAGGAAAATTACAACTCAAGTAAGAGTTACTTAAAGCAGGGGTCTTCAACATTTTTCAGGCCAGGGACCCCCAAACATGGCGAACTGGGCCAGGGACCCCCTACTATATACACGGCATAGAATTGTGTTTTATATTAAATTGAGCTTAGTGTCATGTATAAACATTGCTACTCTGTTATGGTACATCCAATACAAGGAAATAATACACAGGTTAATACTGTATTTTACACTATAAAATATAAAATTATATTATTTTAAAGTGAAAAAAAAAAAGATTTCACGACCCCCCTCTCAGTAATTCACAAAATCTGCTATTTTCAAAGGATAGACACAAAAAATGAGAAAAAGTAAATCATATCTGAAGGAGCGGTACAAGAAACACAAATTATAAATGATTAACCTAATTAATGAATGATTATTAATTAAAACTGTTAGACTTAGTTACAGTGGGAAGAGTAACCAAACAAGAGTACTACAACTTGAATAAAAATGCTGCTAGAAAAGTACAATGTTGTTAAGATTCTTTCTGCTTCATCACAACTTGTCCTCATCATCTTATTGTTATGTACATTATTTTATATCATTAACAGTGATGGGGCATAGAAACTGTTTTGAGTAGAAAACAGTTTTGGCTATCTTTTACATAAATAGAACATAACAAGCTTTGAAATGAAACAGAAAAAACGTTTGTTAGAGTTAGAGCACAGTCTTTACAGAATGGGGCTGTTTCCTTTAATTAAATTGTAATGATCCATTAATAATTGTAAACTTGGCTTTTGTTTGTGTTCATATTGATTTGGTAGAACAGAAATAACCATTATTTTAAAAATGACTGAATGAATGAATATTGTCCAAACATATTTTTTCTCTGGTTTTCATTAGGCTGTCTAATTGACTTGTATTCATTAGCAAAGTGTTTATTTTTTTCATGAAGTTGTGGGGCAATTTAAAGGTCCTATATGACACTCAACAGCTTTTGTGAGCTTTAAGATGTGTTCTAATACTGTTTCCTCATCAATCAAAAAAAGAAAAAAAACCTGGAGTTGTATTTTGCTTCATTTACACATTTTTGAGTAAACCTGTATAAACCTGTGTTTACTTAAAAATGACCAAAAAAAGAGAGCAAAATAGCATTTTGACTACATCATGACATCATAAGGTGGAACAGAGTGTTTTGTGTTTGAGAGAAGAACTCAGCCTAAATATGCAGGGTGTTGTGTGTTAAACATGTGTAAATGAAACAAAACACACCTCCGGGTATGTTTTTGATGAGGACATTATAACATAGATCAGAAAATAGCGTAATATAGGCCCTTTAACTCATTAATTATATTATTTTTTTTACTTAATGTTTGTTTCAGGGGCAGCCCCAGCTGGAGCTGCACCAGAGGGGTAAGTCTTTCTACACACTTATAATTTACATATAGCTTTTGTGAACATTTTTAACTTAACTGAAATAGCATTTGAAACAGTAGTGTTAACTTTTATTTTACCAGTTCATTACAGAGGTTTTCCAATCCAAATACAGGCCTGCCAAGTAAGTGACACCTCAAACCAGAATTAAATAAATCTCCCAAAGTGTAATTAATGAGATTGGCTGGCAAGACGGCTGACAGCTAAAAGAGAGGAGCCAGTGATGCCAGATCGCTCTCCAGTCTGGTGCAACAGGCATATTAACAAGGGGACAAGAGCAAAGTGGATTAAAGGATTTTCAGATTTGAGCCCAAAGAAGCTCAGGGCACTGCTCCCATCACAGCAGCAAAAGTATGAGAAAGACAGGTGAAGATGATCCACCTACATCTATTCTGCCTGTGAAACACAGACAGAATAAATGCATATGCCTATAACATTTGAGAGAATTCAATTATAGGTAATTTATGGTAACAAGAGGAGTTTGAAGCTGGAGTTATTCACAGCAGTTTGTTTCATGTCATTTGTTTTATTCATCCATGCAATTTCAATGATGTATTTCAGCAAAAAAAAGAATAAATAATGAAATGCAGTTAAGAGAAGACATGGAAAAGGAAGACTCTTATTATATTATTTTCTGAGGAATAACATTAATACACAGACTTCCTTACAAGCTGAATTTGCACTGTTCCTCAACTAAAGTGTACTTTATGTTAATATGTCAAGTCAACATTATTCCTCCTATACATGCAATGTGAGAAATGTCCACCAGGGGACATCAGAGAGGGACAAATACATGAAGAGATTCAAAACTTTGATGACACTGTTTGCCCTTATGAAAATATCAAAATATACTAGGCCTACTTCTGGTTAATTTCAGGAAATGAACAATTGCATGGGCTATTTATTTATTTATTCATGATTCTGCCCTATCTCTAGGTGTTTGTAAAACTGCTAATAATAATAAAGTAAAAAAAATATATATATGACTATTGCTTCCCCCCCAACTCTTCAGCCAAGAAGCGGCCCCGCCTCCCACTCCTCCACCCATCGTCGTGAACAGATACTCGGATGACCAGCTCCGGGCTGTCGTCAAACTCATGAGAGAGAGACTGGAGATCTATAAAGAGAAAGTGACGGACCCATACGCCTCCTCTCCTGAGATCACTCCACCTGTCAGTGAGTACAGTAGAGGATTGTTTGAAACTGTTTGTTTGAATAGTAACAAAAACAAGAAGAATATGAATAGGTTGGATCTGATAGTTTTTTTTTTTTTTAACTTTAAGTGACAGTGTGTAAGATTTTTAATTACCGAAATTGAAGATACCCATTCAAAAATACATTGTTTTCCAACCCTTTTCACTTCCATCATGAAATCAAAGTATTCTTTTGAACTTAGATATAGTCACATAAAAGGGGGATCCTCCCCATATAGAGGCAGCCATTTTGAATACGAGAGGCGCAGAAGGACATTTCGGCTCCGCCTTCGGCAAGGCTCGTGGTATCACCGGAGGCAAAGCAGGCGGAGCGCAAGAGAGAGGGAGAGAGGTGCCGGTCGGGATGGGGGGGGGTTCGTGGTTTTGGGTAAACAACAAGCATGCTGCTGTATCACACGTCGTAATGGATCTAACACGTGTTTTGGACTAAATTGTTTCATTGGATTTTATTCGCTGGATCCTTACGGACAGATTGATACCAAGCTTGTGGTGAAATACAGAGTTTGACCTGTGCAAGGCCTTCAAAGGTAAGCTAAGTAACAAACCTCGTTTTGTGCTTTTCCATATAAAAGCCCCATGTGCTCAGGGAGTGATTGTTGTGCCGGGAAATGAATTGCATAGTCAAAAAGAGGAGACTGTAAGGTTTCATTTGATATGTAGATTGTCATGGTACACGATCAGGAATGTGTGTTTTCATGCGGAAAAAAACAAACAAACAGTGAACGGGAGACCGCGTTTTATTAATACCGTTGTTGTCGGCGAGGGCTCGCAGCACCGGGTGCGCGCGCGGGTACGCGAGCTGTCCGCTACGGCGCGTCCGGGTGACCCTCGAGGTTTGCCGTAGCTAAAACAGGAAGTGCCATAGCCACTATCAACCTATGCGCCATGAATCCTACACACTGGACCTTTAACTTTGAACTTGGACACTGCTTTTTATCTGTCTGAAGGGAGGAGCTAACTACAGTGAAATTGAGACTGCCACACCTACTGTACTGTTCTTACATGTCCCACCACATTCATCAGTATGAATGTGGTGGGACATTCATATTGTGTGTAAATGTCACAATATTCAAACAGACATTTAGTGTAACTTGTATTTTGGTCTTCTAATTGCCTCCTGAAAACACAGATTTATTCAAATATGTAAATAAATGATGTTTGTAAAATCCCTCATTTGTCCAGGTAGGATTCAAATCTGTCAAATAGACAAATGTTTTTTGATTGAATACGTTTTGCAGCTCATCCAAGCAGTTTCAGAATGGAAGAAGCAGCTTGGATGAACTGAGAAACGTATTTCTTTGCTGTAAATAAATGATGACTTTCTACAAAACATTGTCCATCATCTTTCAGTGGCAAAACCTCAACACAAATTTGAACTGTTTTAAGGATAAAGTGTGAATCAACAATATTTCTAACAAATATAATTCAATTGTGGCTGAGTGGCTAGCACTCATGCTTCACAGCAAGAAGGTTCCGGGTTCGATCCCCGGGTCGCCCAGGCCTTTCTGTGTGTGTTCTGTGTGGAGTTTGCATGCATGGTCTGGGTTCAATCCCCGGGTCGCCTGGGCCTTTCTGTGTGAAGTTTGCATGTTCTCCCCGTGTCTGGGTGTGTTTCCTCCGGGCACTCCGGTTTCCCCCATCTACCCAAAACATGCACCATAGGTACCTCCTGACCAAACCGAAGCAAGAAGATCATGGAGATGGTCCCCGGGCACAGTAAGGTGCTACCCACTGCTCCTAATATATACACTATATTACCAAAAGTATTCGCTCACCCATTCAAATGATCAGAATCAGGTGTCCTAATCACTTGGCCTGGCCACAGGGCTTGGCCCCTTAGTTCCAGTGAAAGGAACTTTGAATGCTTCAGGATACCAAAACATTTTGGACAATTCCATGCTCCCAACCTTGTGGGAACAGTTTGGAGCGGGCCCCTTCCTCTTCCAACATGACTGTGCACCAGTGCACAAAGCAAGGTCCATAAAGACATGGATGACGGAGTTTGGTGTGGATGAACTTGACTGGCCTGCACAGAGTCCTGACCTGAACCCGATAGAACACCTTTGGGATGAATTAGAGCGGAGACTGAGAGCCAGGCCTTCTCGACCAACATCAGTGTGTGACCTCACCAATGCGCTTTTGGAAGAATGGTCAAAAATTCCTATAAACACTCTCCTCAACCTTGTGGACAGTCTTCCCAGAAGAGTTGAAGCTGTAATAGCTGCAAAAGGTGGACCGACATCATATTGAACTCTATGGGTTAGGAATGGGATGGCACTTCAGTTCATAGTATGAGTCAAGGCAGGTGAGCGAATACTTTTGGTAATATAGTGTATATAGGATGGGTTAAATGCAGAGAAGAATTTCTCCAGTGTGAGATCAATAAAGTCACTTCTTCTTCTTAGAATTACCGGTAATTACTTAAAAAAGCCTACTATTAATTACTATGTACTCAATTACAAAGTAGTAATTTTAAAATAACTAAACAGGTCCATTATCTTCTCTTTGTTCCTTCAGCTCCTATTCTGGGTAAAGAAGAGTATGCCAGAGTGATCGAGGAGCGAAAACGCCAAGCTGAGGAGGACCGCATCAAGAAGGAGGAGGCAGAGAAGAAGAAGAAAGAGGAAGCAGAGAAAAAGAAACAGGAAGCAGAGCAGAAAAAGAAGGAAGAGGAGGAGAAGAAGAAAGCAGAGGAGGCCTTGAAGGAGGTGCCCAAAGTCCCACTCAAGACTAGGGCCAAGGAGGTGTTCTGGTCCAGTGTGGATATGGGGCTGAAGCCTGTGGAGGACATGATGGACTCTGTGCTCGGAGTGACCATAGACCCTTTCACAGGTAATACATACAGAAATCAATCAAGTTATCTATCTGTTTATTGTAGCAGCATCTCATTGTTGGCATTTTGTTGGAGTGGAGTTCTCTGTAAAGTTATTGTGATTTGGCCTGTAGATAGAAGGGAGGGAATACTAATTTTCTCAACTGTGGCATGTTTTGGAAGAACATGCAGAACATGCACTATGTCAATGTAGTTTTTAAGCATCTCCTCCTTGGGCAACTGTAGAGTAAAAACAATAGTAATAGATCAGGTAGTGGAAAAAAAGAGTTAAACGTGATGTCACTTCTGGGTCCAAAACAGGCTGAACTGTTGCTTGCCTGCTTGTCTCCATGGAGATGTTTTGTCTTAAATGTTCCACAGTATAGCATTAAACTTGTAGATCTTACTTTTATTCACTTGGAGGTGTTTTTACTCCTCTAAAATACATTGAAAAACAATAATGTGTACAGTGAGTGGTTCTGATTCTTGACCTGTTGGTGTTGCTTGTCTCTGTGAGATAGATACATCTAAAAATTTCATCCCATACTGTGGAATATTCTAATAAAACCAGGTGGCAGACCTTTAATTGCAAAAGTTGCATAAGGCAACTTTAAGATGAATGCACAAGAGTTGTTAATACTAAATACAAAGTTTAATGCCATAAACTCCTACCAGTATGTGTCTGTTTGTAATGAGTACCTTTGATCCTTGCAGATCGCCGGTACATCTCCTGGCTGAGTGTAGTGACCATCGCCTTTAACTATAACACCTGGTTCCTGACCGCACGGCTCTGTTTCCCGTACCACACTGATGGGGCCATTAAATACTGGTTTGCTGTGGACCTGCTCGCCGACCTCATCTACCTCACAGACAGCGTCCTCTTTCAGTCTCGCAAACAGTTCGTCAAAGGAGGAGACATCATAGTGAGTTTGAATTGTGTTAAAGAATACATTGTTGTGATTATGTCGTCTTAATTCATCATTTTGAATGAAACTCAAATTTTGAATTTGAATTTTGGACCAATTTAACACCTGCTAGATATTATTATGTAGCAGTGTAGTGGCTTGTAAAATAACAGTGGTTTTAACTAAATATTGTATAATTTCAGAAAGATAGAGTGATGACCAAAAAGCACTACAGAGAAACAGAGAGATTTAAGGTAAGTTACCATGCCAACCACTTGGTTGTCTGTCCATCTATATGTTTTTCATCCATATTTTAAAAAATGAATAATAAAAAATGAAAGAAAGTTTAATCGTTTTTTGTGTCTTATCATTCCAGACTGACATGTTGTCCCTGATGCCCTTTGACCTGTTGTACTACCAGTTTGGCTTCAAATCCATTTTCAGGTTCAATCGTCTTTTGAAGGTAAGTTTTATGCAAAATCACTGCTAACATTTTAATTCTGTACCAGATATAAAATACAAATATAAAATACTTAAGCAGGTAATCGCTGCACTTATCTGTTTTGTTTTCAAGGCAGAATCATTCTTTGAGTTCAGCGATCGTTTGGAAAGTATAATGGCGAAAGCTTACATCTGGAGGTAAGTCTTTGCTGATAACCTGAAAAATAAAAAACATGTTATTTCAAGTGTAATTAAATCCTTTTTTGTCAGAGTGATCCGCACCATTGGATATCTGCTTTTCATGCTCCATCTTAACGCCTGCATCTACTACGTGGCTTCAGATTATCAGGGCATTGGGCTGACCAAGTGGGTCTACTCTGGACAGGGCAGCGCGTAAGTCAGTATACAGTACATACACAGCATTTTTACATCGTCTTTAAATACAGTAGTAATAGTACACGAGAGTACAGGCTGAAAATCACAGGGTCCCTCATGATTTGACGATAGAGACATGGCTCACAATATGTTAATTTGCTATATATATATGAAAATGTATACATTGCACATGATATTTTGGAACATATCACTATTTGTTAACCAAATGCACTTTAAAAACAGTATTCTTTATTAAACTATATAAAATACACCCATTCTATTGTCTAAGCATCAAGACAGTGAATATTAAACATGGCACAAAATCTCATGACACAAGATCTCCATGTGTCCTCATCTTGTGGGAATTGGGTCTCGTCCAACCCCTTGTGAATATAATACATTTATTGCATATTCTGACATTTCAGTACTGGGAGAAGTGATCGCAAGGCTAGTGGACATTTTGTACTGTACAAATGATGTGGTCTGGATGTGTTGAAACATTATCACACGATTTCCTTGAAACTGAATTCAGAGAAATGGCTATTCTTACTTATAAATGGCATTGTGGCCTTTACATAGCCACAATGTAACTGTGTTTGTGCTGGTGCTGGTGCAGTTACCTCAGCTGCTTCTTCTATGCGGAGAAGTCCCTGCTGATGATCGCTGAGCTGCCTGTTCCTGACTGCATGTTCGGACAGATCTTTCAGATGACTAACTACCTTTTTGGGGCTTTCTTTCTGTCCGTCATTCTTGGGCAGGTAGTTTAACTGTTGTGTTGTGCTTTGTCATTGGCTTGGCTTATATCTGTGAATGTGTAACGCAAGTTTGAACAAGGAGCTCAATGGCAGTGTGTGGAAATAATACAGCTCTGGAAAAAAAATAAGAGACCACTGCATTTTTTTCTGAAATCAGCATCTCTACCTGTATTACAGCCATTCCATTCCAGCGTATGTTGAATTCCAACACAAACACAAAGCTGAGCTACTTCAGTTCTTGCACCAGGAGTGGAATAAAGTCACCCAAGAACAATGTGAAAGACTTGTGGAGAGTGGACGCATGAAAGCTGTGATTAAAAATAAGGGTTATTGCACCAAATATTGATTTCTGAACTCTTCTTAAGTGTAAACATTAGTATTATGTTGTTTTAAAATGAATTTCATCTTGTTTATTTGCATTGTTGGAGGTCTGCAAACATGTATCTTTTTTGTTATTTTGACCATTTGTCGTTTTCTGCAAATAAATGCTCTAAATCATAATATTTTTATTTGGAATTTGGGGGAAATGTTGTCACTAGTTTATAGACTCAAACAAAAATGTTCCTTTTGCCCAAACACATACCTATAAGTAGTAAAATCAGAAAAACTGATAATTTTGCAGTGGTCTCTTATTTTTTTATATGACTTGTAGTAAGATGATTGGTTGGATATCAGTGATTATTATTGGAAAAATAACTCGCCAAAGTAAAATAAAAAAAAATTTCCAGAGCTGTAATTAAAGGTACTACTACTATTCTGGCGGGGAGGTTTATCACCTGTTGTCTCCATGGAGATGTTATTTAGAAGCAACTTTATTGATCTCACACAGGAGAAATTCTTCTCTGCATTTAACCCATCCTGTTATTAAGAGCAGTGGGCAGCACATTACTGCGCCCGGGGACCATCTCCATGATCTTCTTGCTTCAGTTTGGTCAGGACCTCAGCTGGAGGATTTTACCTATGGTGCACGTTTTGGGTTTTATTTGCCTGGAATGTTTCACAGTATAGCATTAAATGTACCGATCTTGCATTGAATTCAATTTGATTTCTTTTGTGATGGAACTTACTTAGACGATTGAGGGATTACACAGACATGTTTAATGCCAAATTGTGAAACATTCTAGGCAAAGCAATAACATCTCCATGGAAACAATGTGGCAGAGGGACCTTGCACCAGAAAAGTTACATATTGAGAGGTTTATTCTCCATCAGTACGAGACAAGGAGACATAAATCACATGATCGTACAGCTCTGGAAAAAAATAAGAGACCACTGCAAAATCAGTTTTTCTGATTTTAGTACTTATAGGTATGTGTTTGGGCAAAAGGAACAGTTTTGTTTGAGTCTATAAACTACTGACAACATTTCCCCCATATTCCAAATAAAAATATTATCGTTTAGAGTAGTGCTGTCAGGTGAAATCAATTTAATTAATTACAGGATTTGTAATTAATTAATCTAATTAATCTCATTTTAAGAGTGTGTGTGTGTGTGTGTGTGTGTGTGTGTGTGTGTGAGAGAGAGAGAGAAAGGGAATGAGCGATCGAGCGAGCGAACAAACCCACTTCATGATTGAGTTTGTCGGTTTTTATGTGGTCGCTGTCCTCAATCATTTCCCAAATTCTGCGAGCGTGGTTTGGTGGTTTGGTGAAGTGCGCTCATGCTCGCTCTGTCACCGGTAACAATGGAACTTGTCCAGACGTGTTTATCGTTCAAATGATCCGTCAGGCTGGAGCAGCTTCGGTGATCAGAAAATTCTTTTTGACAAAAGTTCTAAATCACCGCGTTCTTGGTGATAGTCCCGTCTTCGTTCTTTTTATAAATAAACTCACCGTTCAAAGGCCCGAGCAGTGATTTGCTCGCCGCACACCAAATTTAAAATGTGTGCGCACTGAATTGCCGCTAACTTTATAACGCGTTAATTTGCAGTGTCAAAATAACAAAAAAGATACATGTTTTCAGACCTCAAACAATGCAAAGAAATGAGATCAAATTCATTTTAAAACAACATAATACTAATGTTTACACTTAAGAAGAATTCAGAAATCAATATTTGGTGCAATAACCCTTATTTTTAATCACAGCTTTCATGCGTCTTGGCATGCTCTCCACAAGTCTTTCACATTGTTCTTGGGTGACTTTATTCCACTCCTGGTGCAAGAACTGAAGTAGCTCAGGTTTGTGTTTGTGTTGGAATTCAACAGACGCTGGAATGGAATGGCTGTAATACAGGTAGAGATGCTGATTTCAGAAAAAAATGCAGTGGTCTCTTATTTTTTTCCAGAGCTGTATTGTCAAAGCTTCTATTGTAGGGAGTATTATACCCTCTGATGACTCAAGAACATGGACCACGCTCTCCAATGCATGCCAGTGGAAAATACCCCAAACCATAGTTTTCCACTTGCCAGTTACCCCTTTACCCCTCGTCTAACTGCCCCCCCTCTCCTCAGGTATCTGCGTTGTTACTACTACGCTGTCCGCAGTCTCATCAACATCGGGGGTCTTAACGAGCCCCACACCGTCTTTGAGATTGCCTTTCAGATGACTAACTTTTTCACGGGGGTCTTTGTGTTCTCCAGTTTACTCGGACAGGTAAAAGACAGGGCCTCAGGATCTGTAGCACCAGCTAGGCTCCCAACGACATCCTTAGCTTTCCAGATTGACCAAAAACTGTGCTTACTGTCTCTATAGTTAGTTTAGCCATGGTTACTTGCCTAGCATAAAGCTTCAGTGATTGTAGTTGATTCATTTAAGGTCCCATATTAGTCAACCTCAACCTTGAAAACCAAAATTTCTGTAGTAGTGTCAACCAACCAATACATCCCCTACTGTACTGTCTTTAAAAAGAACCCAAGAAGTTAAGGTTTGTTCACCAAATCTACAAAATTACCAGCAAAAGTGACATTTAATTCACGTAATCCAAGCATTATCAGTGCTGTAAAAAAAAACATGAGACCTTTAAGAGATTGTTTTATTGTGAACAGATAAAAACGCAAGTGTTGGTGTTGTCACAAAAAGGTTTAAGTAGGGTAATAATAAAAACACTTTTAATAGCCTCAATAAAGCATGAATTTATCATTTTGAACACATTTGTATTAACCTTTTTTATTATTATTAATCAAGTTTAGTAACTACTTAATCAGTACCCTAACCTAACCCAACTTCTCACCCCAACCCCTTTGTTGTGAATTATATTTAATATACTATTTGTTCATTCAATAGTTTTTGTTCATGCTATTCAGGCTAATTAAAGTGTGGTTATTATAAAGTGATATTGAAAGAAGATACTTTAAGTCTCTATTTCTGCAGTAAAAATAGACCAGTGATTTTACATGATCACAGAACAGCAGCACTTGTGAATATAAGAACATAAGGTAAATACAGGTTTTATTTCTCATTGTATTTCTCTGTGTCTCAGATGAGGGACGTCATTTGTGCTGCTACTGCTGGTCAGACGTATTTCCGAACCTCCATGGACAACACTGTGGCGTACATGGTCACCAACCGCATCCCCTCACTCGTCCAAAACAGAGTCCGCACCTGGTACACCTACACCTGGGACGCGCAAGGCATGCTGGGTAAGAAGGACTGATTTAGTCATTTCTAACGAACAAAGACAAAAATCCGAGGCACTCCAACCAATGTTCCCCCTAATTTTTCATGTGTCTGAGCAAACACACTAACTCCCTGAGCGTTCCTTGGACTCCTGTGAGCAACATCCGACATGCACACTGTGGCCACACCAGTATCACACCTGAGATCATGGCAAGTTACATAGCTTATGAATCAAATTACTGCTGTTATTTCTGTTAGATTGCTTTTAATATAACTGATTTTTTGGTCCACTTCTCAAAAATCTGTTCATGAACTTTGTACATGTTGTATGTCAGTGTGAGGGTCCTGCTGTGGTCAGTGAAACATTGAACATTACAATATTTTGAAAAATAACCTGTGTATATACCTGTGTATAAACCTGTAAAACCACATGAAGAGAGAATTTTTCAGCTTGATAAATATAGCCTACATGTAGCTGCAGATTTTTTAGGGATGATTGTAGGACACTATAAGATGGGTCTTTCTCAAAATAATGATCTCCAAAATAAGTATACATTTTTATCAGTTTATATCTTGCTTTTTAATCATTACCCAGTTTAAGTAATTTTGTGAGAGTGACAGAGCTCTGTGGTTTAACGCTCTGGGGAGAGGATTCACACTTCACACAGAAAGTCTCGTCTTTTTGCTCACAAAAACCTATGGCTTGGACAGAAACAAAGAAAACAGCCGAGGATTACATTATGGCTCTACCTGTCTCCTCTTCTGTGCGGGCGGCGCTCCCGTCGGCTGGTGCGGACCTGCCGCTCTGACCCACGGCGATGCGCACGACAACTATGGTCTTACTGAAGGAAGCGAGCGAAATGCGAGCGAAATGAATCTGTTTGTAGTTGGCTTGTCCCTAACGCATGTGCACATTCACATGTGCAAACTGAATCTATCAGACTGGAGTCCGTGTGTCAAACAAGCGCTGAGTTCAGGTTAGATTTTATTTTATGCGCTGAAAAGGATTTGATGTGCGCGCTGAACGTCTGGGGAGTGCGCGATTGCGCACGCGCGCACCTTAGAGGGAACACTGACTCCAACTATATTAAAAAGTCCTATAATGTAAAAGCAAGACTATTCCAAGTGTTTCGGCCATGTGGGGCCTTCTTTCATGGCAATCAAGAATAAAAATGTTGCATTGTGGCATATCTGTATCATCTACATCATGCCACACATTGTCCATCCATCCATTTTTCTTCCGCTTATCCGGGGCCGGGTCGCAGAGGCAACAGTCTAAGCAGGGACTCTTCCTCCAGCTCCTCCGGGGGGACCCCAAGGCGTTCCCAGCCCAACCGGGAGACATAGTCCCTCCAGCATGTCCTGGGTCTTAAAAAAACTCAAATATTGTCAATTCACTGGTCTACAAATTTTTGGACTCGATCTGCTTCTGAGATAAAAGTGACTAAATCCCATTTACATTGATAAGATGAACTGAAAATCAATTGATAACTGTGCTGGTTAGCTAATGTATTCAAGATATGTAATGATGTTTTACATCAAAATCACATCTGTTATACAAAAGATTTAGGCATTTTTGCTTAAAAATAATATTTATATTTTGAAAATATTTAACTTGCACTTCTTTATCCGTCAAGAAATAAACAAGAAATATCTTAAGACATCAGGTGCACACAATTTCGAGGCATCTCTCTTATGTGAAATAAAAAAATATTTGATGTTAAAACTGTAGACATATTTAAATGATTGTATTGGAATGTGCAGACAGGCTTTCAGATAGAACTGGTTGCTTATAGACACACTGTACCTTCTGATAAACTACCGTTTTTTTTGCCTTATTTTGCATAAATTTCCTATTTTGACCGAATACTATATCTTGAAAACTATAGCCAATCAGCACTCAACAAACCACGCTCTCAGGATTTGGGAAACGACTGAGCAAAGCAACCGCAGAAAAAAATTGACAAACTCAATGGGTTCGCTCGCTCGATTGCTCACTCACTCACAATCTCTCTTTCTCTCTCACACACTCTTAAAATGTAATTCACTAGCTTGGACCACGCCATCAACATAATGCAGTGAAGATATTTATTATTGAATGATAGTGGATGTCTGAGTGAATAGGCAGTAATGGCTGGGTTGAGACGATGGGTGGGGGCTCCGTCTCAATTTTCGATTGGCCCAGCGGAACGGGACCCCCCCTTTAGGAGATGTCTTGTGGCTGAAAGACAAACGAGATAGGGGTGGGAGGGAGGGGTCGAGTTAACCGAGACGAACTGGAATGAAGGGATGAGTGGCTATAAATAGCTCCGGGAAATTAGAGGTGTGGTTATGGTGAACTGTGATTCGCTGGTGAGGAGGAGAAGGTGGTTGAGGCGTGGTCCTGCTCCTGAATTTCAGTTAATCACATTAACTCCATTTCACTAGCTAGGACCACGCCATCAACATAATGCAGTGAAGATATTTATTATTGAATGATAGTGGATGTCTGAGTGAATAGGCAGTAATGGCTGGGTTGAGACGATGGGTGGGGGCTCCGTCTCAATCTTCGATTGGCCCAGCGGAACGGGACCCCCAAAAGTTTTGGAAAGAGCATAAAGTGGAATGGGTCTGGAGGAGATTGTTGAGGTCGTGACGAACGTACACGAGGTAGGTGCTGGAGACCCGACAACCAAGGGTTCGAATTTTTCCGGTCGGGTACATCTGCCCTGGCCGTGGACGTAGTGGCGCCAATGCGAAATAAATGAGTGGAGAATGGATGGGGTGTTATGCCAGAAGGGGTCCGTGAAAGGCGAGAGGTCGCCGGAGCGCAGAGTGCAACGGTAGAGAAGGTCCGAAGTAAGAGGTAGGCGTTTCGGAGGAAGGCGAGGTTCAGTTTTTGCAGTCCTTTAATCAGCATGGGAACATGAAGATAAGACTGGCAGTCTTCGCCAGAAGTCAGCTTGTATATGAGATTTATCCCTGAGAGGTAAGCCTGGACCTACCCCTGCGGGAGGATTCATGGGAGCCGGTGCATAGTGTTCTGGGCAGCAGATTTGCTGTCCCCGTGACCCAGAAATTGAAAAGCAGAAGATGGATGGATGGATGGTAAGCCTGGATGGTGGAGACGCACATATTCCTGGAGAGGGTGAGAGGTGAAATTGCAGAAGATGGTGACGTCAGATGAGCAGCTGATGAAGGTGGTGTTGACTGATCTATTATTGTTAGAATGAATGGGAATGCCTGGATTAATCAGACCCCCAAAGAATGGTGGAAAAAATAGGACGAAGTTCCGATGAAGCTGAAGGCTAATTTTGCGATTCGAGGGCTCTGGAAGCAATGCAGAATCCGACTACTGCCGAAGATTCGGATTGAACACTGGAGAAACTGGAGCTGCGTCGTGAAGGTGCTGTATGGCGAATGAGTCAGGAGTGATGTAGAGAAACCGTGACGTGGAGGGTCTTCTCCCCTGACAGAGGAGCTGGACCTTTGCTGGAGTGGGGTCACACGCGCTAGCGCAGATGGTTGACGGACATGACCATGATAATGCTGATGTGCGTCCTTCAGCTAGGGTGCGGATGGCAAGCGTAGGAACCTGTAGGTGAAGGAAGCAAGGCTCGAATGTTGAGGGTTGGATGGATGAGGGATGAGGGTTGGAGGGATGGGGGTGGTCTGAGGGATGAGGGTCGGAGGGATGAGGGTCGGGGGGATGAGGGTCGGGGGGGAGGGGGGACCTTTTGGGAGGGAGACCTGACGGGAGGGAGACCTGACGGGAGGAAGATCTCCCATCGTGGGTCAGGAGAGAGGCAGAGAAAGACCCGTTGTGGGTCGGGAGGGAGGGAGACCTGACGGAAGGAAGATCTGATGGGAGGAAAGGAAGCTATGCCTTTATTAGTCCCACAGTGGGGAAATTCCAGTTCTGCATTTAACCCATCCTGTTATTAGGAGCAGTGGGCAGCACATTACTGCGCCCAGGGACCATCTCCATGATCTTCTTGCTTCAGCTTGGTCAGGACCTAAGCTGGAGGATTTACTTATGGTGCATGTTTTGGGTTGGTGGGGGAAACTGGAGTGTCCGGAGGAAACCCACCCAGACACGGGGAAAGCATGCAAACTCCACACAGAAAGGCCCAGGCGACCCGGGGATCGGACCCAGACCATGCATGCAAACTCCACACAGAACACACACCTGAAGACCTGAAGACTTGTTGTGGGTCAGGACAGAGGTGGAGGAGAAAGAGACCCGTTGTGGGTCAGGACAGAGGTGGAAGAGAAGAAGACCCGTTGTGGGCGAGCCGTCGTGATAGCCGTACTGAGAGCCAAGCGAGCAGTCGTGAGAGCCGTCAAGAGAGCCAGGCGAGCCATTGTGAGAGCCGTCAAGAGAGCCAGGCGAGCCATTGTGAGAGCCGTCGAGAGAGCCAAGCGAGCCGTCGTGAGAGCCGTCCTGAGAGCCGTCGTGAGAGCCAGGCGAGCCGTCGTGAGCCGTCATGAGAGCCAGGCGAGCTATCGTGCCGTCGTTAGAGCCAGGCGAGTTGTCGAGCCGTCGTGGGAGCCAGGCGAGCCGTCGTGGGAGCCAGGCGAGCCGTCGTGGGAGCCAGGCGAGCTGTCATGCGGTCGTGAGAGCTGGGTGAGCTGGCGGTCATGCTGTCATGAGAGCCGGTGAAACGTTGTGAGAATCGGCCAGTCGTCAGTCGGCTTGGAACCTGTGGAACAGCTAAGGACCTGAGGGTGGAGGTGCATATTGGGGATGTTCACAAGGCGGGTATGGGTTGAATAATGTGACACGCGGTTATGATGGCTTAAGCTCGCTTGTAATGGATGACGTGAGCTGCCCGAGCTATAATAGCGTGAAACAGCAAGGGCCGGAATATGAATTGATGGCGAGCGGGTGTAAAGACAGCTAGCATACGTCAAAATTGCGTGAGCAGCACGAGCTGAAATTGAGTGAGTGACGCGAGTCGATGGGTGCTGAATATCGGAATAGCAGAGAGAGGGTGTAGAGACTGCTTAGCTAGCATGTGATAGAATGGTGTGAGCTAGCATGAGTTGCATGAGTTAGAATGGTCGGATGCGAGTCGGTAGGAGAGTTTGAATACGAGATGACAGTGTGCCAGTGCAGAGAGGAGTTAAGCGAACAAAAACATTGGTATGATGTTTCGGAGTGCGAACGAAAATAGTGTGAGTGGGCGTGGTGACTTGTGTAAGCTGCAACGACAGAAAAAACATTTGGGTGTTGGGGAAGGGGGGGGGGGTAGGGTGGGGGGAAGGGATAGAGCAGAAGACGGGAAATGGATTAGAGGCTCTACCTAATGTGGGTAGGGCGCGAGAAGCCATCTAGCTCATGATGACTGAAAAGAGAGAAATGAGAGACGGGGAGGAGATGCATGTGCATGGGGAATTGTGCAGCCTGCGAGACGGGGACAAGAATGAGACACGAAGGGTGCAGGCACAGGGGGGAGATGGCCTGCTGAAAGCAGGCTGAGATGATACAAGAGAATTCAAATGAAACTGCACAGTAGACAGAATACGTTTACTGGCCACTAGTGGTGATACTACTTAGCCCCCAGCAGGGGGAGCTATGAGGCTGTAGTGGAGGAGAGGAGGGAGTGACGTCTGCAGCTGCACGCGGGAAACTTGATGGGAACCCGGAAGCTCGTTCGTCTCGTTCCAGGGCGCCGGGGTTACATTCTTGATCTAAACTGTTGAAGGTCCCGTCTTGATGTGTCAGCCTGAAGGGGAACGGCGGGTGCTGGGCGGTACCGAACGCTGTGGTCGCTGGAGGCCGGGCCGCGCTGTGCCGATAGCCGTGGTTGCCAAAGCCGGTCTGCGCACCGAGAGCAGGGCTGCGCCAGGCTGCGCGCTCGCCTATACGAGGAGGAGGAGGTGACGAGAGGGACAATGTGGATATCCCGCATATGCCGCGAGCACAGAGATATTGACGGTGGGTGCTCCTTAGAGGTGGAGGTCCGCTGCGTGAGCGCGCGCCTGGAGCGTTCGCTGGGCGGCGCGGGCCGTGGGCTGGACGCCGGCCAGCTGTTCTTACCACGGAGCGGCTATGCGATGGAAGATCCTCCGGCTGCGGATTCCTTTTCTTTTTTTTTACTTGAAGATATGTTTATTGATTTTCAGCATTATAAAATGCAAGTACATTTGTAAAAGGTACAAACTCACTTGTTTTTTATCCACAAAAAAAATAAATAAATCCCAAACCCTACCACCCATCCTGCCACTGTTAAACAATGTACAGTATATCAATATGTACCATTCAGATAAACAATTGATTATAGAGCTGGAAATGCCCTCAAAAAGGAACCCCACATCTTCTCAAAAGTCTCAGGACTTTGATTCAGTGAACATCTCATCTTTTCCAATTTTAGACAAGACATGACATCCCACAGCCACTGTGTTTGAGACGGGGGGGTGGCATCTTTCCACTTCAATAAGATAGCACGGCGAGCCAGGAGTAGGGCAAAGGCCAAAGAGTGTTTTTTTGTAGAGCTTATATGTATATGGTTTTCCACCACCCCAAAGAGAGCCAGCAAAGGGTTTGGGTGCAATGTAATGTTCAAGATCTTAGAAAGTGTGGAAAAGATGCCTCCCCAAAAGGTATTCAAGTATGGACAGAACCAAAACATGTGACTGAGGGAGGCCTCTGCTTGGTTGCATCTAGTGCAGAGAGGACTAACCTCAGGATAAATAGAGGACAGCTTGGCCTTAGACATATGTGCCCTGTGCACAACTTTAAACTGGACTAGTCTATGGCGGGCACAGAAAGAGGATGAGTGAACCAGTGTTAATGCACTAGCCCAGGCATCCTCTGTAATAGTGATATTCAGATCTTCCTCCCATGCCTTTTTACATTTATCTACTGAGGGGCTTTTAAGCTCTAGTATCATGTTATACAAAGTAGAGATGAGGCCTCTAGATGGCTTGAGTGACAGAATTTTGTTAAGTATGTTTGTTTGCGGAGAAGATGAGAATTCAGATAGAAAAAAATGTCTAATTTGGAGATAACGAAAAAAGTCTGAATTAGGTAGTGCAAATTCATCCCTCAATTCTGCGAAAGGTACAATGGTCTCGTCTCCAAGTAAGTGCTTAAAACGGGTGATGCCCCTTTGGTGCCATCTCCGAAAACCTGCATCTATAACAGAAGGCTTGAAAAGGTGGTTCAAAATAGGGCTCCAGATAGAGAAGCTTGTAAGGCCAAACTGTTTCCTAAATTGACCCCAGATTTTCAAGGAATGTTTAACGACTGGATTAACAAATTCACTAACAGAAGGTCCGGGAAGGGCAGAGCCAACAGAGGCAAGAGGGTTAAGGTTGTTTGATGAAAGTTCCACTTCAATCCAGTCTGGACGATTGGGTTGTTCATAAAAATAAGACCAATGAACCATACATTGAAAGTGCGCTGCCCAATAGTAGAAGCGGAAGTTTGGCAAGGCAAGACCCCAAGAAGATTTTGACTTTTGAAGATGAGTTTTACTTAGACGTGCCCGCTTGCCTCTCCATATGTAGGAGGATATGACTGAATCAAGCTGATTGAAAAAAGTGTGAGGAATAAAAATTGGCAGTGTTTGACAGCATTCACGCGGCCCACCAAAGACATCGATAAAGGTGACCACTGTGAAACCAGTTGCTTGGTCTGTCCCAAGAGCACGCCCATATTTTCTTTAAACAGATCTTTGTGTTTTTTAGTGACAGTAACTCCGAGATATACAAACTTATTATTTTCAACCTTGAAGTCGAGGTTAGAGAAGTCCAGGGCCCTTGCCTTGGCATTAACTGGAAAAAGCTCACTCTTGTTAATATTGAGTTTATAACCCGAAAGAGCACCAAAGTGATTTAATAGTTGTAAGGCAGTCGGGAGTGATTCGGTTGGATCGGAAACATATAGTAAAAGGTCATCCGCATATAGGGAGACCCTGTGCTCCACACCTCCCCTCCAGATACCAGAGAGACCGCTGCAGGTACGGAGAGCTATAGCGAGAGGTTCTAGCTAAATTGAAGAGCATAGGGCTCAGAGGACACCCCTGGCGAGTCCCACGATGTAAAGCAAAAGGTTTTGATCGTTGAGAGTTGGTGCGGATCGTAGCAGTGGGATGAGAGTAGAGCAATTTAACCCATAAACTGAAGGATGGTCCGAAACCAAATTTGTTCAGCACAGCGAATAGGTACGGCCATTCGACCCGGTCGAATGCTTTTTCTGCGTCAACAGAGATGACACATTCTGGCCTGTCCTCCTGAGCAGTATAGAGAATGTCAAAAAGCCGTCTGATGTTAAAGTAAGACTGCCTGTTTTTAATAAAACCGGTTTGATCGGTAGATATAATAGATGGAAGAAGATTTTCTAATCTGTGGGCCAGCACTTTTGCCAGAATTTTTGCGTCTGTGTTGAGGAGGGATATGGGCCTATATGAGGCACAATTGGTCGGGTCTTTATCTTTTTTTTTAATTAAAGTAATACATGCCTCAGTAAATGATTTAGGTAATTGGTTCAATTTACAGGATTCCGAGAAAACACGGCATAGTAGCGGCGAGAGCACCTGAGAGAATATTTTAAAGAATTCCGATGGGAACCCATCAGGGCCGGGACATTTATTTGATTGCATTGACTTGATGGCCTTTGCAATTTCCAATTGGGAGATGGGCTCTTCTAGCTTCTTTGCAGAGTCCATGTGGAGTTTAGGAATGTTAAGGTTATCAAGAAAGTCACTTACTGTCTTTAGTGTTACGGTGAACTCCGAGGTATAAAGCTGTGAATAGAACTCTCTAAAGGCCGTGTTGATTTTTAAAGGGTCAGTGGTAGTCTCACCACTACTCTGCCGTATCTCCACAATAGCCCGTTTTGATCTTGAGCCCTTAAGTTGATTGGCTAGTAATTTATCTGACTTGTCTCCGTAACTGTAAAACATAGTTTTATTCCTTAAAAGCAATTGCTCAACACGATAAGTGGTGAGCAAATCAAACCTAGTCTTCAGTTCAACTCGCTTTTTATATGTATCAGGGGATTTGTTCTGAGCATATTGTTTGTCTAATTGTCCTATCTGAAGAATTAATTCATTTTGCTCTTGAACCGATTTACGTTTCATTCGAGCACTGTAAGCAATGATTTGTCCACGAAGGTAGGCTTTGAGTGTATCCCATAGAGTAAGATAAGAGATATCTGGGTTGGTGTTAGCATCAAGGAAGAAAGCGATTTCATTCTCCATAAAATTTACACACTCTACATCTGATAACGGGGTTGAATTGAAGCGCCATTGCCTACACTCAGGAGGAAGGCCAGGAAGCGACAGAGAGAGCGACACAGGTGCATGATCGGATATGACAATCGGTTGGTACTCACAAGAGCTGACAAAAGGTAAAAGTTGATTGTTAAGAAAGAAATAGTTAATCCTGGAGTATGTGTGATGTACCGGTGAAAAAAATGAGAACTCTTTAACATTTGGGTGTAGAAAACGCCAAGTGTCACACACACCAAAGTTGTTAAAAAGCCGTTAATGACACAGGCCGACCTACTCGCTGCACTGGGATTGCTCGAAGATCTATCCAACAATGGATCCAACCAACAGTTAAGATCACCCCCAAGTATAAGGTTATAGGTGTTTAGGTCGGGTAGTAATGAAAATAATCAGTTAAAAAAGCTGGGATCATCCACATTTGGGGCATATACATTGACCAAGACAACCAGTGCGTTATAAAGTTTGCCAGAGACAATTACATATCGACCATTATTATCTGTAGTTATATCATGCGGAGTAAATTGAACATCTTGATCAAGAAGTATTGAAACTCCTCTGGTTTTGGTCTGGAATGAAGAGTTAAAGCATTGCCCCATCCAACGCAGCAGGCGACTTAAATCATTAATACGTATATGGGTTTCTTGTAGCAAAATTAGTTTGGCTTTTAGTTGTTTTAAATGTGAGAACACTTTCTTGCGTTTTATAGGGTGATTTAATCCTTTTACATTCCAGCTCAAAAAAGTTAAGCTAGCCATTACTCGACATTAATAAAGGGTAGGTTTAGTACTGGTTGTGGTATTTTAGTTTGAAGACAAATAATTGCAGTACCCAGCACCTTACAGAATGTTACATTATCAGCAGTGACAATCCTCCCCCCACCCACCCCCCCAAAACAAGACAGCTGCAATAACAAAATGAGAAAAAAAAAAAATAATAATAAAAAATAAAAAAATAAAAAAGCAGCAAGCTCCAAGAAAAAAAACATTTTCGAACTCTTCTTCCAGGTGAAGCGAGACACTCAAAACACAAAAAAATATGAAGCTCCAGCGTGTACAGTATCGGTAAACAAGAATACTAACCCTTTTAAGTAACATACCCAGTATATAAAGGGAAGGAAAATAAAGCACGCTGTCAAAATTATTGTCCCAGCGAAAGTTTTTTATTTTTTTTCCCCACTATGAAAACTTAATAACGTGGGAGCAGCAATTGTCATAAATGAAATTTAAGCGAGGTAGTGCGCATAGAGATTCGCGCCGTCTCAGTCAAAGCCATAGCAAAAACAAAAGAATGAGTAGCGCATGCATACCAGTTATTGCACTGATGTCCAGCTCCGTATTAGCAGAGATTACTTGATCTGCGCAGTGTCGGGTTGGCGCGGAGGATGATCTTCGATGAACTTACGTGCAGCATCAACAGAGGAAATCCACTTCTTGGCTCCGCCGGGCAGTGTTAGACGTAGACGGGCAGGGTAAAGCAAGGCTGGTTTAAAACCCCTCTTGTAAAGCTCCGCCATCGCATCCCTATATTGCACTCGTTGACTCATCACTTCCGCGCTGTAGTCCTCCACAATGCGGATTTGTTGACCGTGGAAGTTAAATTTCCCTCTGCGACGGGCTTCCCAGATGATCAGCTCCTTCGCCTGGTACCGATGCATGCAGATGAGGACAGGCCGCGGGGGCTGCCCTGGACCCGGCTTTGGAGTCAGCGTACGGTGCGCTCTGTCAATCTCTGGCGGACTTGGTAAAATGTCTTTCCCGACAACCTCTTGGAGAAGCTGAGCGAAAAATTCAACTGGGCGACCGGTTTCAGTGGATTCTGCCAGGCCGATTATGCGTAGATTTGACCGCCTGCTTCTGTTCTCCAGGTCAGTAACTTTACCCCTGAGCTTGGCGTTTTCTTCGCGAAGGGTGGAGCAGGCCGCTTCTAAATCCAATACCCGCTGGCTAATGTCGTCTGCACACAGTTCAAGTGAGGAGATTCGTTGGTCGTGGTCGTCTGTGAGAAGTTTTGTCTGGTCCAATTTGGCCTCAATCCCAGCAAGCGATGCCTTAAACTCGGCAGATAGCTCTTCACGGTGTTTTTGGAGCAGAGTGGATATAGCATCGATGGTCAAGCTAGTGCTAGCGGTAGCATTAGCCCCGGCATTAGCGTCCTCCTTCTCAGCGGGTTTTCTGGGCATCTTGACAAATTGTATCCTTCTCCGGATGAATAAAGGGCTAATTTGTTATTTTACGCTTTCGTCAGGCGCAGAGAGATGGTTACGATGGGGTTAATAGGTGAAAATGTCATAAGTTTTCCTGGAGCACGCTCTTAACGCACCTACTCCATTCAAACCACGGAAAAAAAAAACCGGCTGCGGATTCCTGAATAGAAAACCGTCGCGGCGTAAGGAATTGCGAACTGGAAGGAACGAGGAAACGTGAGGCAGGTCGGTGTTTGAATGTGACGGGTTGTTAGCCCAGCTCGAGCGAGCTGACGCGGTTGAGCTGTCAAGTTAACCGAGACGAACTGGAATGAAGGGATGAGTGGCTATAAATAGCTCCGGGAAATTAGATGTGTGGTTATGGTGAACTGTGATTCGCTGGTGAGGAGGAGAAGGTGGTTGAGGCGTGGTCCTGCTCCTGAATTTCAGTTAATCACATTAACTCCATTTAATTAGATTAATTAATTAGAAATCCTGTAATTAATTAGATTATTTTTTTTTAATCGCCTGACAGCACTAATATTAATATAATACAATATTGTGTTATAGTAGGATATGTTTTGTTTTGTTTTGATTTGAATATGGTCACCATGGTAACGAAAACTGTATATAAGGGCACCACACTTCAGTTTGAATCATAACATCTCAGCACACTGGCAAAATCACACGCAAAAATGGACAGCTCCACGTCTTTTTCATCCAAGCCCTGGTACCTGTACACGTTAGAGGATGACGCTCACCTGTATGATGAGGGCTTCGACCTGGAAGCTCTGCTCAACCCCATACCAACAGGGAGCGCTCAAGAGCCACAGGAGACCCAACTGGTGTCTCCCCACATCCAAGAGCCCTCAAGCCCAGAGGAAGTAGGTCAGGTCCAGGACCTTCTACCTCTGGTCCAGGACCTTTCACCTCTAGTCCAGGACCTTTCACCTCTAGTCCAGGACCTTTCACCTCTAGTCCAGGACATTCCACCTCTGGTCCAGGATGTTTCACCTCTGGTCCAGGACCTTCCATCCCTGGTCCAGGACCGTCCACGTCTGGTCAAGGACCTTCCACCCCTGGAGGAGAGCGCTGTGGTCAGGGCGCTCCGTGACGAGTTGGCGCGAGCAAGGGCCAAACTTGCAGATCAGGAAAGGATCAACCAGAAAAAAGATAAGCAACTGCAAGACCAGCTTAATGTATATAAGGAGATCCGTTTCCTGTACAATTCCAAAGTACAGGAAAATGTGCAGCTGCAGCAGGAGCTTGTTAACTCCAGAAAAGTCATTGACTCGGAGATGCAAAAACTCAAAAGTGCTCTCCAGAAGAAAAATAAAGAGCTGGAGACCCAAATGGATACATATAAAGACATCAGATACTTGTATAATACTTCAGTAACAGAAAGTGTCCAGCTCAAACAAGAGCTATCCAGCTCCCTTAAAGTCCTGGAAAATTTGAAGGGACAGCTTAAAGCGCAGGAAAAGATCACTGCTGAGCTACAAAACACAAACAGGTCAGATCCAGAGGCCTGTAGAGACTCTGAAACCCCTGGCACTGGAGTTGGTGGAAATGAATCCCACAAAGAGAAAGAGAAAATGTCCAAGAAGGTGCAGGAGCTGTCTGCTGCACTCTTCTCAGCACGAGAGGAGCTGCATTTTCTAAAGTTTCATTGTGCAAGTGAAACAGCACAGCCGTCCAGCCACCCGGCCGTCCTGCTGTGAAGGAGCAGAGGAGGGTGCTCCAGTGCTACTACCAGCACAACAACTACCAACACTAAAGCCCCTCCAAACATGACCGTTTGCATTATAAAAAAAAATAAAACAATTTTTTTTTAATATTATCTTAAACGTCTGTGGGCAGTTATTCATGTTTATTGTTTCAGATGTCAAAACTTGAATTCACATGCCAGCCACAGATGCAGTCGCTTGATTTTTTTTAATAATTGGTAAAGTGGAAATAGAAAAAATAATATATGTTAAAACAAAAAAATTCTGGGAAAAAATACGTTTACTTTTAATGGTTCATTTGCATCACTGACCACCTCATTTTATATAAAAATCATGACAATATTTTCAGTGACGTTGGCTGATTCTGATCTCTGTTATAAAGTCACATCCTTGTTCATCCTCATCCTCATTTTGCGTACGGCCTTTAAAGGTGCATTGTGTAACGTGGAGGGTCTGTCAAACGCTTTTCTTCATGGAGGTGTTATTGCTTTGTCTGGAATGTTACACAGTATGGTATTAAACCTTTCTATCTTCACGGAGCCCAAACCAAACCAAGTTACAACTCAGATCTCTGGAGAGGCAAACCCCGCTCACTATCAGATTTTTGACAGTCAGGTATTTTTGAGCTACAAAACCACCTGTAATTGAATAAATGTAAGGTAGAGCTGTTTAATGTCACAATGTGGAACATTCCAGGCAGAGCAATGACATCTCCATAGAAACAAGCAGGTGATGGACCCCCAACCAAAAAGGTACACAGTGCACCTTTAAAGCAATTCACAAATTCTCTCATTGCTCTGGCTACACTGGTCTATACATTTTTGGACTCGATCTGCTGCTGAGATAATAGTGGCTAAATCTCATTTATATTGATAAGATGAACTGAAAATCAATTGATAACTGTACTGGTTAGCTAATGTATTCAAGATATTTAATGATGTTTTACATCAATATGCATCTGTTTATAGAATAGATTTAGGCATTTTTGCTGAAAAATAATATTTATATTTTAAAAATATTTAACTTGCACTTCTTGATCCATCAAGAAATAAACAAGAAATATCTTAAGACATCAGGTGCACACAATTTCGAGGCATCTCTCTTATGTGAAATAAAAAAATATTTGATGTTAAAACTCTAGACATATTAAAATGAATGTATTGGAATGTGCAGACAGGCTTTCAGATAGAACTGGTTGCTTGTAGACACACTGTACCTTCTGATAAACTACAGTTTTCGCCTTATTTTGCATAAATGTCCTATTTTGACCCAATAATATATCTTGAAAACTATAGCCAATCAGCACTTCTGACTAACTTTTTCTTTATTAGTGACCTAAACCAAGAAAAATTTCACTACTTTTGTTCTGGAAGCATTGTAGACCAGTGATTGCATAACCCTAATTTGTAGCCTGTTTTATCACAATGCATTTTCAGTTGAGTTTGTCATCATCTGATGATTTTAGATGAATCTGAGCTTCTGGATAAGATGCCGCTTGTGATGAGAACGGCCATCGCTGTGGACATCAACCTGGAAACATTCAAAAAGATTGATCTGTTCAAGGTAAACTGTTATAAATATAGTGATATAAATATAGTGATCAAAAAAATTTTGTGTTAATTTTCTCACACACACACGCACACACAAATTTCTGTCAACATTTTAGTCAACAACACTGTCTCTGTATTTTTGTCTTGGACTGACAATGACCCTGCTCCTAAATTATGCGTGTGATTTCTACCTGTATGCACTTATGAATATGCACGCACTTTTTAATATTGGATAATGTATAGAATTGTTTTGAGATTGTTTATTTTAGAATTGCTTATATTTTAAGATTTTATCCTGCACTAGCCTGTTAAGATTGTACCTTGTATTTGATATGCGATTTCTTTTTATTATATTGTATTGTATTTTTATTGTATTTATAATTGCACTTTATCGTATTTTTGTATTGTATTTTATGATGTGAGGACTGCAGATGGAAATTAGCTTTGAGCTAAATCTGGTGCAGACATCTTTTTAATGAAACTGCACACTGTCCTTAATAAACTAAACTAAAAACTAAAAAACAATTTCTTTCATTATCTTCTTCAGGGCTGTGACCTGCAGATGTTGGTGGACATGTTGCTGAGACTCAAGTCTATTATTTATTTACCAGGAGATTTCGTGGTCAAAAAAGTGAGTTTAATGACACTAAAGCTTGATAAACTGAAACATAAATTATTTTGAGTATTTGTCTTGTGTTTGTCCAGGGCGACATTGGTAAAGAGATGTACATTATAAAGAGCGGAGCAGTGCAGGTGGTGGGAGGACCTGACAACAGCATTGTGTTTGTGACTCTGAAGGCTGGATGTGTGTTTGGAGAAATCAGGTCAGAAAATAATACACGGTTTGGCCATTCAACCTATTCACAAGCAATTCAAATCAAAATAGTATTTTTATAGTCTTTTGAATGACTCATTATAGTCTCAGTGATATTGAAAAATGAACAGTTTTCATTTTAGGAGTAGTAACCCATATCTCTTGAGTTTTGAAATTGAGTATTTTGTATTGAATTTGCACAATTTAACAAAATATGCAGAAATGTATAAATATTTTAGAAGACTGGTATGAACAGCCTAACTTTAATGCAATGTCTGTTTAAAGTATGTGCATTGATTTTAAGTTCATACACTTCACATTAGTTGTTTAAAAAAAAAACAAAAGTTGAATATAGTCATAGCTTCTTGCAAAGTAACCTCTGTACAAAGTAACCTCTGATTTTCGTAACATTTTCACACCCTTTTCACAGTCTGCTGCAGTCATCCAAAGATGGAGGAAATCGGCGAACGGCGAATGTCAAAGCGTACGGCTTTGCTAACCTCTTTGTGCTCGAGAAGAAAGACCTGTTTGATATTCTGGTCCATTATCCGGAGTCACAGAAAGTCCTGGCCCGGAAGGGAAGGTGAGTTAATCAGAAATGGAAGAAAATCTTTATTATTACCACCAATACTACTACTGTTACTACTACTACTATTACTTGGGCTACTGTTATTACTCCTTGTGCTACTACTACTACTACTACTACTACTACTACCACCACTACTACTACTACTATTACTACTATTACCACTACTTGGGCTACTGTTATTACCCCTTGTGCTACTACTACTACTACTACTACTACCACTACTACTTCTACTACTACTACTACTACTACTACTACTACTACTACTACTACTACTACTACTACTACTACTACTACTACTACCACCACTATTACTACTACTATTACCACTACTTGGGCTACTGTTATTACCCCTTGTGCTACTACTACTACTACTACTACCACTACTACTACTACTACTACTACTACTACTACTACTACCACTACTATTTGGGCTACTGTTATTACTCCTTGTGCTACTACTACTACTACTACTACTACTACTACTACTACCACCACTACTACTACTACTATTACTACTATTACCACTACTTGGGCTACTGTTATTACCCCTTGTGCTACTACTATTACGACTACTACCACCACCACCACCACTACTACCACTACTACTACTTGGGCTACTGTTATTACCCCTTGTGCTACTACTACTACTACTACTACCACTACTACTACTACTACTACTACTACTACTACTACTACTACTACTACTACTACTACTATTTGGGCTACTTTTATTACCCCTTGTGCTGCTACTACTACGACTACTACTACTACTACTTGGGCTACTGTTATTACCCCTTATGCTGCTGCTACTACTACTACTACTACTATCAGAGTACACATTTGCATATGTCTGTATGCACTCATGTCTGGTTTAATTGTTCACTTACCTCAAGAATCGAGGCATGGGTGCATACAGATGTTGTGTCCTTGGGCAAGACCATAGACTGGACATACAGTATAAATGGACATAACCCACTAGCCCCGTGTTCCAAACAGTAAGTGAGCAGGGACTTTGTATTGACAAACTGTCGCCCCTCTCTCGTAACCGCTGGCGTCAGACTCGTCATTTTGATATTAAAATATTCGTGTTAACCCGCTCTACATGATCCTGGTGTGTTTATTTCACTAATTTGTTTGCTAATCAATTCCTATTCCTAATATGGAACTCAACTCCAAATTCGCCCCTTTAACTGCTAACATCATGAGCTTCATTTGACTGGAGCCGAACACTATGGGTGACGTCACACTGCCTTAGTCCACTTCTTTATGCAGTCGATAGGCAAGACACACTTCTCACTGATGAAAAATACGCAGCATAATAGTGACACCAGAGGCATTCACTTAATTCATAATTTAAATTGCATCGCTCACTAGCTCTATTTCCCTTGAAAACAGAAAACTCATGAAAGCCAAAGGTCCAGCTGCAGCTAAAGCAGAGGAGGAGAAGAAAAAAGGCCTGGCTCTGTTTGGACCCAAGCCCCCCACACCCAAACTGCTGCGTGCCATTGGAGGAACCATCAACAAATCGATCATTGACAAACTCAAGGTATGCATCTCTTTTCTGTCTTTACAACTCTGCTTTATCCTGAAAATTCATTGTAGCTAATAGTCACTTTTGTTTATTCCCATTTTCAGGCAAGCTCATGAACTGGACACCATATTTTCATTTATAACACCTTATGTGCTTCCTTTTGGGAGCGTTTTATTTTGGTTGTATTATTTTCCTGCACATTTTGTACACAGGGAAATTATATCTAAATGTCTATATATTTCTGAATTCAAGCTGTGTTACAAAACCACTGGACTTTATTTGCATTTAGCATTTTTCACAGTAGTTTTATAAAACAGATTGAAATTACTGTGCACTGTTGTATACTATAAAAGAGGTAATGCCGGCATTATTGTTTGTTTAATCTGACCATAAAATAAACCCAAAATTGACTTTTATTTTTGTATTTTCATGTTTAGTTTTGGTATGCAGTTTTACAGGTGCATTGTGATTTACTCATTTTAATTTGCTTTTTTTTCAATATTACCAAATCACCCATAACTAAAAACAAGAAAAGTCAGAAAAATAGAGAAAAGACTGGCCCATTCGTATAGACTTTTGAAACTTTTCTTAACATTTAAACTACAAATCCCAGTCACATTTGTTGTTGAAGCAAAGTGGGCGTGTCCTACTTAGAATTAATGAGTGTAAAGAATTAATGGGCTCAGTGTTTGGAGTGAGGTAAGGACAGGACAGGTCCAGGGGCAAACAGGAGGTTCTGGCTAAGAGAGAGGGGCTGTTGTTATTGTTACTGTAGCCCCTAAGGGTTATTACCTTTAGAGACGATGTTCAGCAGGTTAAAGCAGCTGTTTCAGCCCACCCAGACCCCGCCACAAGCTCCACCGGCAAACGTAAGACCCACACTTTTACTATAATTATGTGCCTTGTAGTGTACTATAACTCACCAGAACGTAACCCTTTTGTCCCATCAAAATGTAAACACATAAGGAAAAAAATCTCACAAGATATTTTTTTATGTGTGCAATCTTGTATCTCGTGAGATCTTATAGCACAAGATCTTGCCCCATCTCTACAGTCTATGCATCAGTACAGTCGTCAAGTACAGTCAAGTGTGAAATAACTGAAAACATGTCTTACATTCTAGTATCTTCAAAGTAGCTGCCCTTGTCATGCATAGAATGTAATCTCGGAATTTGGTACAAATCCGATAATGTTGACATTTCATGTCTATAGTAGGGGGCGCTAAAGTGCCACCCCAATTAAAGGGGTGACAAATGTGATTTCATACTGAGGAAAAAAATAATAAGAAGAAATCGGCGAAGAATAATAGCCCTCGGCAGTTCCCAATTACTCTGTTACTGGCTTGGGCCAATAAATAGAAAACATTAGCCATATGTAATAGTAATATTTGTCCATACTGTACATACACAGAGCAAACACATATTTTAAACAGATGAATGTAGATGATCTTAAATACTGTCCTAACCCTTCCCCAACACATGGATAATGATGCATTTTTAGTGTTTGGTGTCAAATTCATATTAATAATATAATATAGTGTTATGGTAGGATATGGTAAATAACATTTATTTACCATAAATGGTAAACTTACCATCTTACCATTTATGGTAGGATATGTTTTGTTTTGAATAGTATAATTATCATATAGAACCCTTGGCCACTGATCACCATGGAAACAAAAACAAACAAAAACTATAGTGTCAAGCAACACAGTTCAGTTTGAATCATAACCTCTCAGACTACTGATGTGATCACACACAAACATGGATAGCTCCACATCTTTTTCTAGCAAGCCCTGGTACCTCTACACTCCAGAGGACGACGCTCACCTCTACGACGAGGACTTCGACCTGGAGGCTCTTCTCTGCTCCACACCAACAGGGAGCAGTCAAGAGCCATAGGAGACCCAACTGGTGTCTCCCTTCATCCAGGAGCCCTCACGCCCAGAGAGCAGAAGTCTTGTCCAGGACCTTCAACCTACGGGCCAGGACCTTCCACCCCTGGTCCAGGACCTTCCATTCATGGCCCAGTACCTTCCATCCCTCGTCCAGGACCTTCCATGCCTCGTCCAGGACCTTCCACCTCCAGTCCAGGACCTTCCACCCCGGGAGGAGAGCGCTCTTGTTAGGGCGCTCCGTGATGAGTTGGAGCGAACAAGGGCAAAACTTGAAGCTCAGGAGAGCATCAACAAACAAAAAAGACCTGGAGCTGAAAAAAATGCAAGACCAGGTAAAGGTACATAAGGAGATCCGGTACCTCTACAACTCCACAGTGCAGGAAAATGTCCAGCTCAAGAAAGAGCTTGCAAATGCCAAAAGAGCCAGGAGCAAGACTGATGATCGAGAGATGCTCAAAGCTGCTCTTCAAAAAAAAGATAAAGATAAAAAAAGATAAATAGATCCGCTATCTCTATAACACTTCTGTAACAGAAACTGTGCATCTCAAACAAGTACCAGAAAAGTCCTGGAAAAGACAAAGGGACAACTTAAAGAAAAGGAAAATGTATTGACTGAGAGAAACGCAGAGGCCAGGAGAAACTCTCAAGACAACGAAGAGCTGTCCAGCAAGGTGCAGGAGTTGTCTTCTGCACTGTTCTCAGCACGAGAGGAGATACGTCTTGTCAAAGTGTACAGCCATTCAGCCGCCCACAAGTATGGGCTGCAGTGAAGGAGCAGAAGAGGGTGCTCCAGCGCTACTACCAGTGCTAAAAGCCCCACACCTTTTGCATTATGTAAAAATAAAACAAAAATTGTTTTAACATTATGTTGTTCTCTGTGTCTGTGATAGTTATTCATGTTCATTGTTTCAGATATATCTATATAATATATTAGAACAACAAACAAAAGTAGGTAAGTAGTTGAAGGATTGAAACAATAGTAATAAAACATGTCATTTAAAGGGATTTGCTCTTCCATATCACTGGTCTACAAGCAAAATGCTTCCGGAAACAAAAGTAGTGAAATTTTTCTTGGTTTGGGTCACTAATAAAGAAAAAGTAAGTCAGAAGTGCTGATTGGCTATAGTTTCTAAGATATAGTATTGGGTCAAAATAGGAAATTTATGCAAAATAAGGCAAAAATGGTAGTTTATCCGAAGGTACAGTGTGTCTACAAGCAACCAGTTCTATTTGAAAGCCTGTCTGCACATTCCAATACATTCATTTTAATATGTCTAGAGTTTTAACATCAAATATTTTTTGATTTCACATAAGAAAGATGCCTCAAAATTGTGTGAACAACTCAGATAACTTCTGTTACGTTTGTGGTGAAGTGACATTTCACAAAAGCGCAACATAACTGCAGTGGTTAAAAAGGCATAACAACATTTCTTTGGTTGCAAAGTTGGAGATCAGGACAAAAGTTGGGCTCCACATTATTGTTGTAACAGATGTGATACTCTAGCTTGTTTTTCATAAGATTTTCAATCACCTGGTGTCTTAAGATATTTCTTGTTTATTTCTTGACGGATAAAGAAGTGCAAGTTAATTCATTCATTCAATCCACTTGGAACCAAACATAAGTTAAGTCATCTCTTGAAGACATCCCAAGTGCCACGGATGACTTTTTATATCTGAAAGACTTTGTCAAATGCATGTGAACTGGACTTATAATAATAATAATGTAATCAGTTTCTTCTAGTTGGGCTGTGCAATATGACAAAAAATTCACTTTTATTTTATTTTATTTACTTGTATTTTTTCCTCCATAGTCTGAACTTCTAACCACATGCTTTTACTGACTAGCTGTGGACCTCAACAATAAAAAGGGCTGAGGTTGTTGACGATTAGACTTAGATTTAGACAAACTTGATTGATCCACAAGGGAAATTGTTTAAAGTTTGATTAGAAATGGCATAATCACAATATAAATTAAAACTCAAATTAACTGCATAGTCCTATTTGCACAGCCCCATCTTAAGCTATAAACGTGTTTATATACAAGAAGAAAAGCCTCCAGAGAAAAAGGATGAGTCCCTGAGAAAAGATGATGAGAAAAAAGAAGAAAATGAGACAGAACCAAAGAAAGAGGAGGAAAAAAGCAGTACATGCAATATTATATCTCATGAATATCCAAAAGTCCTTAAAAAGTCAGTCAGACAGATGTCATGTGTGAAAGAGTTGTTTTTGTTTGTTTTCATCATGCCATTGAATATGACGCTTTTTTTTTTTTTTTTACATTTTTCTTTCACTTTAGTGTCATGACAACACTAATATTCAATGAACCCATCACTACAAACTCAGTGCCCCTTATTATATATGTACAGCTCTGGAAAAAAATAAGAGACCACTGCATTTTTTTCTGAAATCAGCATCTCTACATGCATTACAGCCATTCCATTCCAGCGTCTGTTGAATTCCAACACAAACACAAAGCTGAGCTACTTCACTTCTTGCACCAGTGGAATAAAGTCACCCAAGAACAATGTGTAAGACTTATGGAGAGCATGCCAAGACGCATGAAAGCTGTGATTAAAAATAAGGTTTATTGCACCAAATATTGATTCATGAACTCTTCTTAAGTGTAAACATTAGTATTATATGGAGTTAATGTGATTGACTGAAATTCAGGAGCAGGACCACGCCTCAACCACCTTCTCCTCCTCACCAGCGAATCACAGTTCACCATAACCACACCTCTAATTTCCCGGAGCCATTTATAGCCACTCATCCCTTCATTCCAGTTCGTCTCGGTTATCTCGACAGCTCAACCGCGTCAGCTCGCTCGAGCTGGGTTAACAGCCCGTCACATTCAAACACCAACCTGCCTCACGTCTCCTCGTTCCTTCCAGTCCGCAATTCCTTACGCCGCGACGGATTTCTATTCAGGAATCCGCAGCCGGAGGATCTTCCACTGCATATCCGCGGCGTCCAGCCCACGGCCCGCGCCGCCAGCGAATGCTCCAGGCGCGCGCTCACGCAGCGGACCTCCACCTCTAAGGAGCACCCACCGTCAATATCTCTGTGCTGGGGGCATATACGGGATATCCACATTGTCCCTCTCGTCGCCTCCTCCTCCTCGTATAGGCGAGCGCGCCGTCTGGTGCAGCCCGGTGTACTGTCAGAGTGAGACGGCTCTCGGTGCGCAGACCGGCTTTGGCAACCACGGCTTTCGGCACAGCGCGGCCCGGCCTCCAGCAGCCACAGCGTTCGGTACCACCCAGCACCCGCCGTTCCCCTTCAGGCTGACACATCAAGACGGGACCTTCAACAGTTTAGATCAAGAATGTAACCCCGGCGCCCTGGAACGAGACGAACGAGCTTCCGGGTTCCCATCAAGTTTCCCGCGTGCAGCTGCAGACGTCGCCACTCCCTCCTCTCCTCCACTACAGCCTCATAGCTCCCCCTGCTGGGGGCTAAGTAGTATCACCACCAGTGGCCAGTAAACGTATTCTGTCTACTGTGCAGTTTCACTTGAATTCTCTTGTATCATCTCAGCCTGCTTTCAAGCAGGCCATCTCCCCCTGTGCCTGCACCCTTCGTGTCTCATTCTTGTCCCCATCTCGCAGGCTGCACAATTTCCCATGCACATGCATCTTCTCCCCATCTCTCATTTCTCTCTTTTCAGTCATCATGAGCTAGATGGCTCTCGTGCCCTACCCACATTAGGCAGGGCCTCTAATCCATTTCCCATCTTCTGCTCTTTCCCTTACCCCCCCCCTACCCCCCCCCCCCCTTTCCCCAACACCCAAACGTTTTATCTGTCATTGCAGCCTACACAAGTCACCACGCCCACTCACCATTTTCTTTCACACTCCGAAACGTCGTACAAATGTTTTTGTTCGCTTAACTCCTCTCTGCACTGGCACACTGTCATCTCGTATTCAACCTCTCCTACCGACTCGCATCCGACCATTCTAACTCATGCAACTCATGCTAGCTCACACCATTCCATCACATGCTAGCTAAGCAGTCTCTACATCATTTCTCTGCTATTCCAATATTCAGCACCCATCGACTCATGTCACTCACTCAATTTCAGCTCGTGCTGCTCACGCAATTTTGACGTATGCTAGCTGTCTTTACACCCGCTCGCCATCAATTCATATTCCGGCCCTTGCTGTTTCACGCTATTATAGCTCGGGCAGCTCACGTCATCCATTACAAGCGAGCTTAAGCTATCATAACCATGTGTCACACTATTCAGCTCCTCCCAGTTCCGCCCTCACCTGAGCTACACCATCTCGGCTCACCACCCCTTTCCCGATCGAGGATCCTACCATTGACGTCAGCTCACGACTTCACCATTCTATCCTATACGCGTCCTCAGCGATGCTCTCGCCATCTAATCCTCATCTTCTCCTGCTCATGCTACATCATTGCATTCTTTCATCATTCTCAGCTCTCATGTCGCGACTACTATTACGGTCTCCAAATTCGACCGCGCTCATCTGTCCAGCATTCAACCCGTACCTGCCCTGTGAACATCCCCAATATGCACCTCCACCCTCAGGTCCTTAGCTTTTCTACAAGTTCCAAGACGACTGACGACTGGCCGATTGTCACAACGTTTCACCGGCTCTCATGACAGCATGATGACCGCCAGCTCACCCAGCTCTCACGACCGCATGACAGCTCGTCTGGGTCTCACGACGGCTTGCCTGGCTCTCACGACGGCACAACAGCTCGCCTGGCTCCCACGACGGCTCGACAGCTCGCCTGGCTCCCACGACGGCTCGACAACTCGCCTGGCTCTCACGACGGCTCGACAACTCGCCTGGCTCTCACGACGGCTCGACAACTCGCCTGGCTCTCACGACGGCTCGACAACTCGCCTGGCTCTCACGACGGCACGACAGCTCTCCTGGCTCTCACGACGGCTCGCTTGGCTCTCGATGGCTCTCACGATGGCTCTCACGATGGCTCGCACGATGGCTCGCCTGGCTCTCTTGACGGCTCTCACGACGGCTCGCCTGGCTCTCACTACGGCTCTCACGACTGCTCACTTGGCTCTCAGGACGGCTCTCACGACTGCTCACGACTGCTCGCTTGGCCTCATGACAAGCTCTCACGACGGCTCGCTCGGCTCTCACGTCGAGTCTTCCGACCCACAACGGGTCTTCTCCTCCACCTCTGTCCTGACCCACAACAGGTCTTCAGGTGTGTGTTCTGTGTGGAGTTTGCATGCATGGTCTGGGTCCGATCCCCGGGTCGCCTGGGCCTTTCTGTGTGGAGTTTGCATGTTCTCCCCGTGTCTGGGTGGGTTTCCTCCGGGCACTCCGGTTTCCCCCATCAACCCAAAACATGCACCATGGGTAAATCCTCCAGCTTAGGTCCTGACCAAGCCGAAACAAGAAGATCATGGAGATGGTCCCCGGGCGCAGTAATGTGCTGCTCACTGCTCCTGATAACAGGATGGGTTAAATGCAGAACTGGAATTTCCCCACTGTGGGACTAATAAAGGCATAGCTTCCTTTCCTCCCAGCAGATCTTCCTCCTGACGGGTCTCCCTTCCTCCCAACCCACGACGGGTCTTTCTCTGCCTCTCTCCTGACCCACAACAGGTCTTCCTCCCGTCAGGTCGACGCCATGACAATACGCCTGGGTCTCACGACGGCTCTCACGACCGCATGACAGCTCGCCTGGCTCTCACGACGGCTCGCCCAGCTCTCACGTCGGGTCTCCCGACCCACAACGGGTCTCTCTCTCGACCCACGATGGGTCTCTCGACCCACGACGGGTCTTTCTCCGCCTCTCTCTCTCTCATGACCCACGACGGGTCTCCCTCCCTCCCAACCCATGACGGGTCTCCCTCTCTCCTGACCCACAACGGGTCTCACTCCTTTCCGACCCACAACGGGTCTTTCTCTGCCTCGCTCTCCTGACCCATGACGGGTCTCCCTCCCTCCCGACCCACGACGGGTCGACTCACGATAGATCTTCCTCCCGTCAGGTCTCGCTCCCGACAGGCCCCCCCCCGACCCCCCGACCCTCATCCCCCCGACCCTCATCCCCCCGACCCTCATCACTCCGACCCCCCATCCCTCCGGCCCTCATCCCTCACCTATCCAACCCTCAACATTCGAGCGTGGCTTTCTTCACCTACAGGTTCCTATGCTTGCCATCCGAACCCATGCTGAAGGACGCACATCAGCATTATCATGGTCACGTCCGTCAACCATCTGCGCTGGCGCGAGTGACCCCACTCCAGCAAAGGTCCAACTCCTCAGTCAGTGGAGAAGACCCTCCACGTCACGGTTTCTCTACATCACTCCTGACTCATTCGCCATACGGCACCTTCACGACGCAGCTCCAGTTTCTCCAGTGTTCAATCCGAATCTTCGGCAGTAGTCGGATTCTGCATTGCTTCCAGAGCCCTCGAATCGCAGTTAGCCTTCAGCTTCATCGGAACTTCGTCCTACCTTTCCACCATTTTTTGGGGGGTCTGATTAATCCAGGCATTCCCATTCATTCTAACAATAATAAATCAGTCAACACCACCTTCATCAGCTTCCCCTCTGCTCATCTGACATCACCATCATCTGCAATTTCAGCACCCTCTCACGCCACTCCAGGAATGTCTGCGTCTCCACCGTCCAGGCTTGCCATCCATCCATCCATCTTCTGCTTTTCCATTTCCGGGTCACGGGGACAGCAAATCTGCTGCCCAGAACACTATGCACCGGCCCCCATGAATCCTCCCGCGGGAGTAGGTCCAGGCTTACCTCTCAGGGATAAATCTCATATACAAGCTGATTTCTGGTGAAAACTGACAGTCTCATCTTCATGTTCCCGTGCCTGATTAAAGGACTGCAAAAAACTGAACCTCGCCTTCCTCCGAAACGCCTACCACTTATTTCAGACCTTCTCTACCGTTGCACTCTCACTCTGCGCTCCGGCAACCTCTCGCCTTTCACGGACCTCTTCTGGCATAACACCCCATCCATTCTCCATTCATTTATTTCGCATTGGCGCCACTATGTCCACGGCCAGGGCAGATGTACCCGACCGGAAAATTCGAACCCTTGGTTGTCGGGTCTCCAGCACCTACCTCGTGTACGATCGTCACGACCTCAACGATCTCCTCCAGACCCATTCCACTTTATGCTCTTTCAAAAACTTTTGGGGGTCCCGTTCCGCTGGGCCAATCGAAGATTGAGACGGAGCCCCCACCCACTGTCTCAACCCAGTCATCACCACCTATTCACCGAGACATCCACTATCATTCAATAATAAACATCTTCACTGCATTATGTTGATGGCGTGGTCCTAGCTAGTGAAATGGAGTTAATGTGATTGACTGAAATTCAGGAGCAGGACCACGCCTCAACCACCTTCTCCTCCTCACCAGCGAATCACAGTTCACCATAACCACACCTCTAATTTCCCGGAGCCATTTATAGCCACTCATCCCTTCATTCCAGTTCGTCTCGGTTACCCCTCCCTCCCACCCCTATCTCGTTTGTCTTTCAGCCACAAGACATCTCCTAAAGGGGGGGGGTCCCGTTCCGCTGGGCCAATCGAAGATTGAGACGGAGCCCCCACCCACTGTCTCAACCCAGTCATCACCACCTATTCACCGAGACATCCACTATCATTCAATAATAAACATCTTCACTGCATTATGTTGATGGCGTGGTCCTAGCTAGTGAAGTTCTTTTAAAATGAATTTGATCTTGTTTCTTTGCATTGTTTGAGGTCTGAAAACATGTATCTTTTTTGTTATTTTGACCATTTGTCATTTTCTGGAAATAAATGCTCTAAACGATAATATTTTTGAAATTTGGGGGAAATGTTGTCAGTAGTTTATAGACTCAGACAAAAATGTTCCTTTTGCCCAAACACATACAGTGGCTTGCGAAACTATTTGGCTCCCTTGAACTTTGTGACCTTTTGCCACATTTCAGGCTTCAAACATAAAGATATAAAACTGTAATTTCTTGTGAAGAATCAACAACAAGTGGGACACAATCATGAAGTGGAACACACTTTATTGGATATTTTTAACTTTTTTAACAAATAAAAAATGAAAAATTGGGTGTGCAAAATCATTCAGCCCCATTGAGTTAATACTTTGTAGCGCCACCTTTTGCTGCGATTACAGCTGCAAGTCGCTTGGGGTATGTCTCTATCAGTTTTGCACATCGAGAAACTGATATTTTTGCCCATTCCTCCTTGCAAAACAGCTCGAGCTCAGTGAGGTTGGATGGAGAGCGTTTGTGAACAGCAGTTTTCAGTTCTTTCCACAGATTCTCAATTGGATTGAGGTCTGGACTTTGACTTGGCCATTCTAACACCTTGATATGTTTTTTGGTGAACCATTCCATTGTAGCTTTTGCTTTGTTTTGGATCATTGTCTTGTTGGAAGACAAATCTCCGTCCCAGTCTCAGGTCTTTTGCGGACTCCATCAGGTTTTCTTCCAGAATGGTCCTGTATTTGGCTCCATCCATCTTCCCATCAATTTTAACCATCTTCCCTGTCCCTGCTGAAGAAAAGCAGGCCCAAACCATGATGCTGCCACCACCATGTTTGACAGTGGGGATGGTGTGTTGAGGGTGATGAGCTGTGCTGCTTTTATGCCAAACATAACGTCTTGCATTGTTGCCAAAAAGTTCGATTTTGGTCTCATCTGACCAGAGCACCTTCTTCCACATGTTTGGTGTGTCTCCCAGGTGGCTTGTGGCAAACTTTAAACGACACATTTTATGGATATCTTTATAGACAAAAATGTTCCTTTTGCCCAAACACATACCTATAAGTAGTAAAATCAGAAAGTGCAGAGCTGTATATACAGTTTGTTTACTTTCACTGTTACTGAAGGCTGTTTTTTGTTGCATCCACCTGCACAATGTGACTGGGCTGAGGCTAAAGAGGGAAAAGCAGATTAGAGGCTTACAGGTATTTGTGACCCTCAGTCCTCACAGATAGTAATAATACTCGTCTCTCAGGCCTGAATCAAACATGCTTCAACCATTGATTTTAATGCCTGTTTAAACTCTACCATGTTGAAAATAGCATATTTAGAATGTAGTGTGGTGGTTTATATAATTTTAATTAATTTGATTTGATAGTTCAGTTTATTTTTTCAGCATTATGTGTTGCTCAGAGTTGATTTAATTCAATAAAGGTTCTGTTTGGTTTGTTTTGGTTTGTCTATTCATCTACTGCTGTGCATTTCTCTTCTGCTTTTAATGTAAATGATTTCACAGGTAATGATCCATCTGTTGATGTACTTTGTGATGCGTTTACCTCTGCGTGTAAAGCTGCGTTAGATTCTGTAGCCCCTATAAAATCCAGGTCAGAACCCTGGTTGACTGACGTTACGCGTGCTGCCAGGCACGAGTGCAGGAGGGCGGAGAGAAAGTGGAAAGGGGATAAGTTGCAAATTTCCTTTCAGATGTTGAGAGACAGTTGGCATCGGTATCAAAAACTAGTGAAATCAGCTAGGGCCAGGTACTTTTCAGAGATAATTGATTCTAACAGCCACAACCCTCGTGTGCTTTTTAAAACTGTTAAATCAATTCTCACTGTCCCACAACCCAGTCCTGATGACCCATCCAAATTGTGTGAGGAGTTTTTACAATTTTTTATTAATAAGGTGCAGACTACTAGGGCCCTTATTAGTCCTCCTCTAAACAAGCCTGATATAGCTGTAACCTGTACTGCTGTCTTTCATCAGTTTGAGCCTGTTACTTTGTCATTTATAGAAAAAGTGGTTGGTCAGATCAAGCCTACGGGCTCTCCCACCGATGTTATTCCCCCTCGTCTTTTTAAAGAAGTGTTCCCCACATTGGCCCCTTATGTCCTAGATATTATTCATGCTTGCCTTCTCAATGGACTTGTACCTTCTAGTTTTAAACATGCAGTGGTTCAGCCATTGATAAAGAAGCCTGGCCTGGATTACACTGAGCTCTCAAACTACAGGCCAATTTCTAAGCTGCCTCTGATATCAAAATTACTTGAGAAATTTGTTTACTTGCAGCTGAGCTCTTTCTTAAATGAAAATTCAATCTCTGAAGTTTTCCAGTCTGGATTCATAAAAGGCCATAGTACAGAGACTGCTCTGCTGAGAGTTTTTAATGACATTCTTCTGGCCTCAGACTCTGGAGACACTGTTGCTCTGCTGTTATTGGACCTTACTGCAGCATTTGATACAGTGGACCACCAGATTCTCTTGTCTCGCTTGGAAACTGGGTGGGCATTAGGGGATTGGCTCTGTCCTGGTTTAGATCCTACTTGTCCAACAGAAGATTTTCAATTCAAGTTGGGGAGGCTGTGTCGTCTTCTGCTCCGTTGACATCTGGAGTTTCTCAGGGGTCAGTTCTCGGACCTTTGTTATTTTCCCTTTACCTACTACCTCTGGGGTCAATTCTACGTAAATACAAGGTGTCTTTCCATTTTTATGCAGATGACTGCCAAATTTATGTGCCTCTGAAGCAGTTAAAGGACCTTTTAGATTGTTTACACTACACACATTTTTAGATTGTTTACACTACACACAAGGGAGCATACAAGGCTTACCCCCTCCCCCACATAGGCCTCTCTGACCACATCTCTGTTGTGCTCAGACCGGCATACAGACCCCGTGTGAGGGTCTCCAGGCCGGCTCTGAAGCAGATCCAGGTGTGGCCAGAGGGGGCCTCGTCTGCACTACAGCACTGCCTCGGTACAACAGACTGGGCAGTGTTCAAACAGGCCGCCACATACAACAATCACACTGACATTGAGGAGTACGCAGACACTGTGACCTCCTACATCACCAAATGCATTGGTGATGTCACACACACAAAAACCATCACCACCAGGGCTAACCAGAAGCCATGGTTGACAGGGGAGGTTCACAGGCTGTTGAGAGCCAGGAACGCTGCCTTCAGAGCTGGGGATGTCCCCCATCTGAGGGCAGCAAGAGCCAACCTGTCCCGTGGCATCAGGAAAGCCAAACACAGATACACACAGAAAATAACCGGACACTTTAGAGACAGCAGGGACACACGGAGTCTGTGGCAGGGCATCCAGAACATCACGGATTACAAACCCTTGCCACAGACCTGTGACAATAATATCACCCTGCTCAATGACCTCAACAGCTTCTTTGCACGGTTTGAGGCAGGAAATGACACCCGGCCCCAAAAAACTCCACCACCTCCCCACGACCAGCCCCTGTGTGTGTCTGCAGCCAGCGTGAAGAGGACACTCTCCAGGATCAACACCCGCAAGGCTGCAGGCCCGGACAACATTCCTGGTCGTGTGTTGAAAGACTGTGCAGAGGAGCTCAAGGATGTCTTCACAGACATCTTTAATGCTTCTCTGAGCCAGGCTGTCGTTCCCTCCTGCTTCAAAACCACTACCATCGTTCCCGTGCCAAAGAAGCCCACTCCGGCCACTTTTAATGACTATCGCCCTGCTGCACTGACCCCCATCATCATGAAGTGCTTTGAACGGCTAGTCATGGCACACATCAAATCCATCCTCCCCCCACCCTAGACCCATACCAGTTTGCATACCGGGCCAACCGCTCTACCGAGGATGCAATCTGTTCTGCACTTCACCCGGCTCTCACCCACCTAGACAATAAAGACTCGTATGTGAGAATGCTGTTCATAGATTTCAGTTCAGCATTCAACACTATAATCCCACAGCAGCTCATTATCAAACTAGACCACCTGGGGCTTCAGACCTCACTCTGTAATTGGCTGCTGGACTTCCTCAGTGAGAGGCCACAGGCAGTGCGGGTCGGCAGAAACACCTCAAGCTGCATTAGACTGAGCACAGGAGCCCCCCAGGGCTGTGTGCTCAGTCCGATGCTCTTCACTCTGCTGACCCACGACTGCTCACCAGCGTTCAGCACCAATCACATAGTGAAGTTTGCGGACGATACGACTGTGGTGGGTCTCATCTCTAATAACGATGAGACAAACTACAGGAGTGAGGTGAGCCTTCTGACCCAGTGGTGCAGCAATAACAATCTCCTTCTTAATGTTGAAAAGACCAAGGAGATTGTTATTGACTTCCGGAGAGGCCCCACCCAGCACCCCCCACTGTCCATCAATGGTGCTGCTGTAGAGAGGGTGAGCAGCACCAAATTCCTGGGGGTGCACATCAGTGAGGACCTCTCCTGGACAGTGAATACTGTATCACTGGCAAAGAGGGCTCAGAAGCGCCTCTATTTCCTCCGCAAACTGAGGAGAGCTGGAGCCCCTCCACCCATTATGACCACCTTCTACCGAGGCACCATTGAGAGCGTCCTGACCAGCTGCATCACTGTGTGGTACAAGAGCTGCACTGAACAGAACAGGAAAGCCCTGCAGCGCATAGTGAATGCAGCTGGGAGGATCGCTGGTGTCTCTCTCCCCTCCCTCCTAGACATTTTTAACACCCGGCTCACCCGCAGAGCGTCCAGCATTGTGGGTGACCCGAGCCACCCCGCACATAGCCTGTTCAGCCTCCTGCCCTCGGGGAGAAGGTACCGGAGTCTCCGGGCCCACTCCACCAGGCTTTCAAACAGCTTCATCCACCAGGCTATCAGGAGGCTGAACTCACACCTGAACTCCCACCTTACCCATCTCCCACCCCCCACCCCCCATATTGGCATAACCTGTATTCCATAAAAGACATATCACTCTAGACACTTTAAAAAACTGCTGCTAAGGACGACCGTTGCACTGTTGCACATTTACATTTACTACTGGATTTTACTCCTGTTGCACTGTTGTTTACTACTGTTATTGCACACTTACATTTACTACTGGAATTTTTAGTACTGTTGTTTACTCCTGTTATTGATTTTTACCCCCGTTGCACTGTTGTTTACCACTGTTATTGCACATTTACTACTGGAATTTTTAGTACTGTTGTTTACTCCTGTTGCACTAGAATTACTACTGTTGCACACTTATTTTTATTTATCTTAACTCCAATGCACATTCTACTGCACATGACCAATTCACTGCTGTATCTTCCATTGCACATTTTGATGCACACTGCACACTTTGGAAATCTGTATATAGTATAGGTTATTTATTATGTTGCACTGTATTAAGATTTTAGACCGTAGACTTTAGTTTTAACTTTAGATCTCTGTCTTAGATAGTTTTTGTTGTGTTTTGTCTTCATGTTGTATTCTGTACACTGTCTTTTTGCACTACCTGGCCAGAGAGAAACGAAATTTCGATTCACTGTATGTTGAACACATATGGCAGAATTGACAATAAAGCTGACTTTGAACTTTGAACTTTTGACTTTTGTTTTAATGAGGTGAAAGCATGGATGGCTTGTAATTTTCTCAATTTTAATGAGAATAAAACTGAAGTTGTGTTGCTTACTCCTGGTGATTCAACTGCTGTTATTCCTCCTGAGTTGGGCTCCTTGACCAAGGCAATAAAACCTGTTGTCACAAACCTGTGTGTTAAACTTGACTCTGGTTTGAAACTTGATGCCCAAATAAGAGCAGTCATAAAGACCAGTTTTTATCAGCTGAGGCAACTTGCCAAAGTAAAATCGCTTTTATCTCGTCATAATTTTGAAATTTTAATCCATGCTTTTATCTCGACACGGTTAGATTATTGCAACGCCTTATACTCATGTCTCAACAAAACCTTGCTTTCCCGTCTTCAGCTAGTCCAAAACGCTGCTGCTCGTCTTTTAACTGGTTCTCGCAAATTCGATCACATAACTCCCATTCTTCAATCTCTCCATTGGCTACCTGTTCAGTTTCGCATTGATTTTAAGATTCTTTTATTTGTTTTTAATTGTCTCCATGGCCTGGCCCCACAGTATCTGTCTGACCTGCTCGTGCCCTACACGCCCTCCCGCTCTCTCAGGTCTGCAGGTCAGGTTCTCCTTGTTGTCCCTAAGACAAAAAGGAAACTTAGGGGTGATCGGGCCTTTTCAGTGGCTGCTCCAAGACTCTGGAATGCACTTCCACTGAATGTTATACAGGCCGAATCACTTCCTGTTTTTAAATCCCTTCTTAAAACTCTTTTTTTTTTAAGATTGGCTTTTAACTCAGTGTGAGCAGTTGACTTTTATCATGTTCTGTTTTTAATGTTACTGTGTCTCATGTTTTTGTGTTTTAACCTGTGTACAGCACTTTGGTCGACTGTGTTGTTTTTAAAGTGCTTTATAAATAAAGTTGGATTGGATTGGTCTGCATGGAGATATTATTTTGTTTGGAATGTTCTCCAGTATGGCATTAAAACAATCTGTCTTGCTTTTATTCAGTTAGAGGTGATTTTAACAATAATTAAAAAAAACAAAAACATGACATAGCCTGAATTCAAATTATATTGTTTATTACAAATAATAAAACTTATTCTGTGAGTCCAATTAATCTGGATTTCTATTATTATCCCTTGTAGCTTCCATATACCAGTCTAATGCACATGTATTCGGTAACTGCTTAAAGGAAAAGTAACGTTATTTTACAATCTGAGCCTTCTTTCGGTAATAAAACAAGTCGTTTGACTCACCCATATCACGTTCGTGTCATTTGGAGCTGTTTGAAGAAAGTTATGTTGTAGCGTAACCATTAGCATTTGTTTTCGGGGCATTACTTTGCGGTCTCCAAATAACACAAACTTTAGCACTTTTCAAATCATAGAAGCCCGATGTCTTAATGTAAGAAATCGTTTGAAGCAAAAGTGGCCTGTAATCTGAGATTTATCCATAGTTTTCAGCTTTGCGTTTCATGTTTGGGTCCCGGAGCAGTCCGCGCATGCGCACTGGCGTCCTCATCTACTCGAAACTATGGCTAAATCTCGGATTACAGGCCACTTTTGCTTCAAACGATTTCTTACATTAAGACATCGGGCTTCTATGATTTGAAAAGTGCTAAAGTTTGTGTTATTTGGACACCGCAAAGTAATGCCCCGAGCAAATGATACAGCACCATGTTAAAAGATACGGGATCATTAGTAGAACAGAACGGCTCAACATAAGTTCTGCGATACTGCTCCAATTGACAGAAAAATGCTATGGGTGAGTAAAACTACTTGTTTTATTGCCGAAAGAAGGCTCAGATTGTAAAAAAAACGTTAATTTGCCTTTAAGATGGTAGGCATACCTGTACAAGCACTTACTTAAAAGCTGCTGCGGTCCGGCCCGCAGGAGGTCAGCACTAGGAAGTGCAATCGCGCAACGTAGACCTTAGACGCTCGTCCAATGGGAGCATCCCCTCATCTACCGTCGTCTACCTTCCCGGCCAATCGCGGCTCGGGACCGTCTACCGTTCTCCCCGGTGACTTGGGCTTCCGGCCAATCGGACGCGAGCTGGGGGGGGGCCTCCCGTGCCGGGACCTGCGAAATTAGAATCCTCTCAGATAGCGTTTACCACGGAGACGAGCGATTGATTCGTTTTTCTTGTCCTGTCCGTTCCCTCTGTAGATACCTGCGGTGTTACTATTTTGTGGAGCGTAATCTGATTAACATCTGCGGTCTCCCCGAGCCCACCAACATCTACGAGATCTCCTTTCAGATATTGAACTTCTTCATCGGGGGCCTTTGTCTTCTCCATTTTGATTGGACAGGTCAGAGGACAAATGGCAATATTTAAGTGTTTTGTGAAAATTGTTTAGTACAAAAACAGAGATACATGGTTAGTATTATGTCACATTTATTCAGTTATACTTCAGTAACTTTTCAACTGGTGGAGGATATTTTGAGGAAAATATTCAGTAAGATCTAGTTTACTGAAAATAAGACCCCTCTCTTCTGTAAATGTTTTGTATCTCATGTCAGCAAAAGGAATAAGAAATTTAAACCTGGCTATGCATTGTCAGATTCACATGTTATATGTGCAACTGTGTCAATTTTTACACAAAAACTGCTTATTTACATATAAAACATTACATGATGACATTGTTTTACATTTATGTAAGTAAACTCCAAGGTATTAAGTTACATTGTCAAATTGTCAATTGTCTAAATATCAGATTTTTTTCTCCAAATACTAGCAAAAAATACAAAAAATACTAATAATAGAAACATACAATCCCTGAATAATATGTCTTGACATTATATGAATATGAGTATAATTTATATACATCTTCATTGTTTATTTTTCCAGATGAGAGATGTGATTGGAGCAGCCACAGCCGCACAGACGTACTTCAGAGCGTCTATGGATGACTGCGTGGCCTATATGAACACGTACCACATCCCCCAGAATGGTACAGAACAGCTACACATGGGCTGCACAAGGTATGCTGGGTAATTTTGAGCAAACAATCAATTATTTCATGCAGTTTTTTTTGTCTATTTGTTGCCTGTTTCTTTTTTGTCCTCAGATGAGTCCAAGCTGCTGGATAAGTTGCCTTTGGTGATAAAGATGGCCATTGCAGTCAACATCAATTTAGCGACTTTCCAGAGGATGGATCTGTTCAAGGTTGTTCGAAAGCACTGCAGCCCAAACAAACCAAAGGTATCTATTACTCACACAGTATTGTATTTTTGTTTTTCCTTCAGGGTTGCGGCCAGCAGATGTTGGTTGACATGTTGCTTCGACTCAAGTCTATCATCTATCTACCAGGAGACTTTGTGGTCAGAAAAGTGACTCCTGGTATAAGACTCACCCAAGACTTCCTCCAGCTCCTCCTCTGGTGGGACCCCATGCAATTCCCATACCAAATAAGGATAATAAATAGTATGTATTTATAGTATGTAGTATGTAATCATTAAGACCAAGCTATACTATGTAATGTAATTAAGCTCAGATTCAGTCAACTCAGATTCGTTCGTTCGTTCGTTTTCTTCCACTTAATCTGTGTCTGGGTCGCAGGGGCAACAGTCCAAACAGATCTGCCACCCAGAACACAATGCACCCGCCCCCATGGATCCTCCTGCGGGTGGTGGGTCCACGGGAGGACGGCCCCACGTCGCTCTTTCGGGCAAACGGCCTTGATATTTCTTGTCATGGGGGGCTCTCTACCAGTATCCGCAGACAGTGGGGGCGAGGTGGGTTAAGTGTCTTGCCCAAGGACACAACGGCAGCACCCACCCGTGGGAGCTGCAACCGTGCCACCAACCCGTGGGCCAGTGGAGCCGACTGCTTGACCAATGATTCAACTCAAATTGTCTGTTATAGTTGGAGGAATAAAAGTCACTATTTTTGTGTCAAATAGCACTAAATGAGAACGTTTCTTTTGTATTTAAGACAATAATAGGCTATTTGATGCTATATTCAATCATTAAAGTAACTGATCATAGTTTTATCAGTTTTTTTAAGTGTTTTGTTTTTATGTTGCCAGGGCGACATTGGTAAAGAGATGCACAGTACATTATAAAGAGCAGAGCAGTGCAGGTGGTGGGAGGACCTGATAACGGTATCGTGTTTGTGACACTGAAGGGTGGATGTTTGTTTGGAAAAATCAGGTCTTTAATTCATTACATAAAGTTAATTCACATTTACTTAAATATAAAATGATTAACATAGACCTATACCTCTACTCTAATTTACTGCGGTCTGCTAAAGATGGAGGAAATAGACGTACAGCCAGTGTAAAGAAGAAGAAGAAGTGAACTTTATTGATCTCACACTGGAGAAATTCTTCTCTGCATTTTAACCCATCCTATATATATACACATATATTAGGAGCAGTGGGCAGCACACATTAGGGCGCCCGGGGACCATCTCCATGATCTTCTTGCTTTGGCTTTGTCAGGACCAAAGCTGGAGGTACCTATGGTGCATGTTTTGGGTTGGTGGGGGAAACCGGAGTGCCCGGAGGAAACCCACCCAGACATGGGGAGAACATGCAAACTCCACACAGAAAGGCTCGGGCGACCAAACTCCACACAGAACACACACAGAAAGGCCTGGGGGACCCGTCTTCGAGAATAAAGACCTGTATATCCTGGTCCATAATCCTGAATCTCATAAAGTGTTAGCTCGGAAAGGAAGGCAAGTAGTGACATCAAATAATAATACTAAAAATATATATTTGATAGGAAATATATTTTTTATGTGATTTATAGGAAACTTAGGAAGGCGAAAGCTGCTACTGGGGATAAAGCTGAGGAGAAACCCAAAGGAATTACGCTCTTTCAGGAAAAAACGCCAACGCCGTAAATGTTCAAAGCTCTGCGGAAACTCAAGGTACAAAATCCCTTTAAAAGCTACAAGCCTTCACAGGGTACAATAGTGTCCTAAAGGGAAAGTGATTAGTTCATTCGAGAGTATAATGTCAAAGCCTAAGATGGAAGCGTGAAGAGTCCCTCAGTCGTCCAGGTAGAATCCATGATAAAAGAAGAAATTCAATTTGTCAACTGGACAAACTGGACGTTTCGCTGCTCATCCGAGAGGCTTCGTCAGTTCAGAACTGACGAAGCCTCTCGGATGAGCGGCGAAACGTTTTCGACCAAACAAACTTTGTCCAGTTGACAAATTGAATTTCTTCTTTTATCACCTAAGATGGAAGGCAATTTATTACGAAAATTATGGTACTGGTGAGGAACTATTTTGCATATTCAAAATGGGACAAGAACTTCTGGTGTATTTTCACTGCTAGCACAAAGAATGTTAGTGCAATTTAATATTACCACCCATGTTCCTCACTTGTAATAAAAGTTATGTACCTAGTTCATTTGAGAATGTTTTTTGTATTTTAAAGAGTGCAATACATAAATAATACATAATACAAATAAAAATAAATAGTTGACATAATTTGACAGTACATCCCATAATAAACCTTGATGTGGATAGAATATTTTTTAAGAAGTGAAGAGTGAGGTTTTCCATGAATATGCATTTGAAATGTTGTCTCCACAGCACTCATCTACAGAGAAAAAAACGACATGGACTTTTTACTTCTCTCATGTAGTCAAATATGTGGTGTATTAATTCCCTCAGTATTCACATTTTCAGTCTAAATGAGAATAACTAAATGTTAAATGTTAAAATGTGAGGTTGCATTTCCAGTATACAGCTCTGGAAAAAAAAAAAAGACCACTGCATTTTTTTTCTGAAGTCAGCATCTCTACATGTATTACAGCCATTCCATTCCAGCGTCTGTTGAATTCCAACACAAACACAAAGCTGAGCTACTTCAGTTCTTGCACCAGGAGTGGAATAAAGTCACCCAAGAACAATGTGAAAGACTTGTGGAGAGCATGCCAAGACGCATGAAAGCTGTGATTAAAAATAAGGGTTATTGCACCAAATATTGATTTCTGAACTCTTCTTAAGTGTAAACATTAGTATTATGTTGTTTTAAAATGAATTTGATCTTGTTTCTTTGCATTGTTTGAGGTCTGAAAACATGCATCTTTTTTGTTATTTTGACCATTTGTCATTTTCTGCAAATAAATTCTCTAAACAATAATATTTATATTTATATTTGGGAAATTTGTCAGTAGTTTGTAGACTCAAATGAAAATGTTCCTTTTGCCCAAACACATACCTATAAGTAGTAAAATCAGAAAAACTGATCATTTTGCAGTGGTCTCTTATTTTTTTCCAGAGCTGTAGGTTTCTAATAAAATATGAATGTGTGTCTTATAAATTACATATTTCATGAGTATATTAAATCGTAAATACACATAGTAATACAGTAATGCATTCTTCTCAGTTATCTTTACTTGAGCAGCTTATTGATGAAATTGTAGTTTTCTGATCCTTGCAATTCTACTTGAGTAATAACAGTTTAATGTAACAGCACTTTTACTTTACAGCTGAATTTAATGTAAAAAAAAAAAAAATCCAGTATAATTTATTTCAATCGTTAATACCTCCAAAAGATTTAGAGATGGAATAGAATAGGTAAAGAATTGTTAAAGGCTGCCACCTACAGTTCAGATGCCAACTATCCAACCATATCTTTTTGCAACAGTAGAAATTGTTGAAGTGTTATTTATATACGAAACAGAAAAACACAAGTGATATGTTTTCAGGTCACTGTATCACACCTGGTCACTGAATCACACCTGAGTATTTAAAAGACTTTAAAAGCACAATACATAGTTACACATAATACATAGAGACACAAATTATAACATTAAAAAGCAGCAAACAGGTTAAAAAAAAAAAAAAAATGACATGATGGTCTCACAATTTATATCGGACGAATAACAAGGCAAAATGAAAAGGCAATTTTAAGGTAGACAAAAAGTCCTACATGATGTCCTGCTCCTATGCACAGCCAGGGCTTGATATTAACCTAATAAAGTGTATTTCTCTAAAGTTACCAGCATAATTACAATAGCAAGTGCTGTCTTAAATGTTGTGGCGTATAACATGTATAGTTATAATGTATGTATGTATAAGTTATGTTAAAGTTATTTCAGGTCTGTTAAACTAAAATAAAATACATTCTGGTTCACAACCGCACAGGTAGTTCTGACAACAGTTAATCACTGTTCTGTATCACTACGCTGTGAGAATCACCATAGCAACAGGTAAACAAATGAACTACTGTTAGGAGGGACTAGCTTCAACTAAAACAGAAATAACTAATGCTTTAAACATCCATACAATTTGAGTGAATAAACAGCTAGAGCAAATGAATTGTATTAGCAAGATCTTACACAGCTCTGGGAAAAAAATAAGAGACCACTGCATTTTTTTTCTGAAATCAGCATCTCTCCATGTACAGCCATTCCATTCCAGCGCCTGTTGAATTCCAACACAAACACAAAGCTGAGCTACTTCAGTTCTTGCACCAGGAGTGGAATAAAGTCACCCAAGAACAATGTGAAAGACTTGTGGAGAGCATGCCAAGACGCATGAAAGCTGTGATTAAAAATAAGGGTTATTGCACCAAATATTGATTTCTGAACTCTTCTTAAGTGTAAATATTAGTATTATGTTGTTTTAAAATGAATTTGATCTTGTTTCTTTGCATTGTTTGATGTCTGAAAACATGTATACTTTATTTATGTTATACTATACTGTTATTTTGACCATTTGTAATTTTCTGCAAATAAATGCTCTAAACCAGGGGTCTTCAACGTTTTTCAGGCCAGGGACCCCCAAACAGATGGCGAACTGGGCCAGGGACCCCCTACTATATATACAGCATAGAATTGTGTCTTATATTAAATTGAGCTTAGTGTCATGTATAAACATTGCTACTCTGTTATGGTACATCCAATACAAGGAAATAATACACAGGTTAATACTGTATTTTACACTAGAAAATATAAAATTATATTATTTTAAAGTGAAATCAAAAGATTTCGCGACCCCCCTGCAGTACCTCCCCTGTACCCCCCTGTTGAAGACCTCTGCTCTAAACGATAATATTTTATTTGGAATTTGGGGGAAATGTTGTCAGTAGTTTATAGACTCAAACAAAAATGTTACTTTTGCCCAAACACATACCTGCAAGAAATCAAATCAGAAAAACTGATCATTTTGCAGTGGTCTCTTGACTTGTAGTAAGATGATTGGATGGATATCGGTGATTATTATTGGAAAAATAACTCGCCAAAGTAAAATTGTGTAGCTAAAATGAAAATCTAGTATTTGGCTTTGGGGTCTCAGGTTTCAAGCTATATCAACAGTTGCAATCGCCATAGCATTTAAGAACTAAAAACTAAAATATAAAATAATCTGAAAGAGAAAAAATCCTCACAAACTCCTTTAGGATAAGGACATGCCTGAAGTCCATGAACGTGGTTAATATCAAGCCCTGTACACAGCAATAGCAGGACCATTTCAGACTTATTTTACACCCGTGTCATGATACAGTACATCCAACCAGCCAGACTTATCCTGAGGTCTCTAGGACAGTACCTGGGTCTCTTTTGTAACAAAGTCTTTCTCCATAGAGAGGCTGGTTCAACTGTAAAGCCTCCAGAACATGATCTGTTTGTCGTCTCCTCCCGTGATCACGGTTGTGTAGAGCTCGTTCATCCACATCGCTGTAACAGGACCTGAGACCAAATAAAAGGATATTTGATAACTATGCACTTTGTGTTATTAAATGAATAAATAAAGCCTTCATTTTCTGGTCAAACTCTGTCAACCTCAAGGCTTTTACTTATTTATTTTTACTTTTTACTTATTATACTACACCAGGAACAAAACAAAACATGACTACAGCCATAAAAACAAAACAAAAAACGCCCTAGGTGAATTGGTGCGAAATTAGCATGTGAGCATAAAATGAATGCTCCTTTTTCCTTTCTTTCTCCTTTTTTCCTGTTGAAATCTAACAGAAAATCCCTCAGTTAGCTCCACACAACAGTCGCTTCAGTAAAATGTGTAGCTATTTTAACAGTAAAAAAAAAGCTGTTGAACTTTAAGCCAGTTTTAGATCCACGACGATATATAGGCCCAGTATTCACAAAGATTTAAATGTCCTGATTTCCCATGAACACAGCCTGTTGTTTACCTGAGTGAGCCGAGATCCTCTTGGTGACTGTGCTGCTCAGGAGGTCCCACAGGAGGAGGTCTCCAGACTGACCCCCGCACAGCACCGAGCTCCCATCCCAACAGAAACACCTGAATATACAACAGGTTCTCTATCACTGAAATTAGCATCTTAAATGTGCCGGTCAGATACATATTTAAAGACAATCCCCAAAGAAGGTGGTGTACATGTTAAAGTATCTTTCCACTTCAGTAAGGGTGCATTCACACGTGGTTTGGTCGTGGTTTGGTCCTGTTCTAGTCCTGTTCTAGTCCTGGTCTAGTCCTATTCTAGTCCTGGTCTAGTCCTGGTCTAGTCCTGGTCTAGTCAGGGTTTAGTCAGGGTCTAGTCAGGGTCTAGTCAGGGTCTAGTCAGGGTCTAGTCAGGGTCTAGTCAGGGTCTAGTCAGGGTCTAGTCAGGGTCTAGTCCTCCTGATGGTAGTCCTGATGTAGTCCTGATGTAGTCCTGCTTTGGTCCTGTTCTAGTCTTGTTCTAGTCATTTTCTAGTCCTGTTCTAGTCCTCCTGATGTAGTCCTGATGTAGTCCTGCTTTGGTCCTGTTCTAGTCTTGTTCTAGTCCTGTTCTAGTTATTTTCTAGTCCTGTTCTAGTCCTCCTCATATAGTCCTGATATAGTCCTGATTTGGTCCTGTTCTAGTCTTGTTCTAGTCCTGTTCTAGTCATTTTCTAGTCCTGGTCTAGCCCTCCTGATGTAGTCCTGATGTAGCCCTGCTTTGGTCCTGTTGTAGTAATTTTCTAGTCCTGGTCTAGTCCTGTTCTAGTCCTGTTCTAGTCGGGGTCTAGTCAGTGTCTAGTCCTCCTGATGTAGTCCTGCTTTGGTCCTGTTCTAGTCTTGTTCTAGTCCTGTTCTAGTCATTTTCTAGTCCTCCTGATGTAGTCCTGTTCTAGCCCTGTTCTAGCCCTGTTGTAGTAATTTTCTAGTCCTGGTATAGTCCTGGTCTAGTTCTCCTGATGTAGTCCTGGTTTGGTCCTGTTCTCGTCCTCCTGATGTAGTCCTGATGTAGTCCTGTTCTAGCCCTGTTCTAGCCCTGTTGTAGTAATTTTCTAGTCCTGGTATATACCTGGTCTAGTTCTCCTGATGTAGTCCTGGTTTGGTCCTGTTCTCGTCCTCCTGATGTAGTCCTGATGTAGTCCTGTTCTAGCCCTGTTCTAGCCCTGTTGTAGTAATTTTCTAGTCCTGGTATAGTCCTGGTCTAGTTCTCCTGATGTAGTCCTGGTTTGGTCCTGTTCTCGTCCTCCTGATGTAGTCCTGATGTAGTCCTGTTCTAGCCCTGTTCTAGCCCTGTTGTAGTAATTTTCTAGTCCTGGTATAGTCCTGGTCTAGTTCTCCTGATGTAGTCCTGGTTTGGTCCTGTTTTAGTCCTGTTCTAGTCAAGGTTTAGTCCTGGATTTAGTCCCAGTTTTAGTGTAGGTGCTAGTGAGAACGCACCCTAAATGGTTCATGTTTTGATTGCAAAGAGTCCCACAACTACAGAACAATGTAAAAGTAAATATTATCACAAATAAAAAATATATGTTTTCAAAAATATAGGAGTAAAGAGTAAATTATTGAAGTCATAGTGTAGAGAGGTATTTTGTGTTACTGTACAATATAAAATGCTTGTGTGGAACCTCACCTCAGCTCCTCTTCTGCTTTCACTGAAGACATGACCATCCCAGTCTGCACATCTATGATCTTCATACAGCAGTCTTCTCCCACACTCAGTACATGTCTACTGTCTGAAACCAACAAGAACCAGCCCTTTATACAGTCAGGCTCATGGGGAACCACCGCCTCCACACATTCTTTCAGCTCGTGTTTGGATCATTGTCCAATAAAACTACTATACAACAAGACTGCTTTGTGTATGTCCAATACTTTTGTGTAATTTGTGTAGGTTTTTGTCTGTAAATGCGGGGGCTTTTCAAGGGAGTGGCCCTGAAATCTGATTGGGCACACCACTGAGGATGTATTTGGAGTAAATAACAATTTTTTGTGAAATTTGACCCGTAACATTGCAACAAATAATAACAGAAAAATGGAAATAAAACCAAATATTTATGTTGCATCCCATTTAAAATTATTTAAGGTTACACATCAAATTCTCAAAGTTATCACCTTAAAAATTTGGCCCATATAAACTTCAGTTATTAAACTTCAATAACTGTTGATTTTAGAAGTGGCTTTAAAAATATAATGAGAGTTACACACGTTTTATTATTATTAACTAGAAAAAAAAGTCACTGAGCATTTGATTTAATAAAAGTCAGATGTTTATCTGTCAAACAATATGCCTCAAGTGTCATCACAATATTGGACAGAATCTTCACAGTAAAACCTCCCTGTAGAGGTATTCTTTATCCTGTGTTATGGTCACATCTTTATATAGCGCTTTTCCACCTTCAAGGAGAATTTACGTTTTTTACAATCTGAGCCTTATTTCGGTAATAAAAAAAGTTGTTTTACTCACACATAGCACTTTGGTGTCATTTGGAGCATTTCCGGAGATGTTTTAGATTTGCGATATCCATAACGCGAGCTCTCGGGGCATATGTTTGCGGTCTCCAAATAACACAAACTTTAGCACTTTTCAAATCATAGAAGCTCGATGTCTTAGTATACACTTTCGTTTGAGTCAAAAGTGGCCTGTAATCCGAGATTTAGCCATAGTTTCGAGTAGATGACAGGACAGTGCGCATGCGCTCAGTCACAGCTGAATTCGCTCTCAGCTCTCGGGACCCAAACATGAAAGGCAAAGCTGTAAGACATTTGGACCATTGTGTTTGCAGTACCCACTTCAGTCAGGACGATTTTTTACCAGCAAAGGAAAAGAAAGAAGGCCAGCGGATTCAGCGCGCGATTCTGAGAAGTAATGCGATACCGATGGCTGTTCTCTGTGCTGCTCCTAAAACTGTCTCCTCTTCATTCTTTCCGTATCCATTCTGTCTCCTCATCCGTATACTCCTCTTCAGTCCTCAGTCCTCCATAAGTCCTCTTCAGCCTCAAAGTCCGAATCTTCTGCCATGTGTCACTCGCAACAGAAAAGTTATGAGCGTCTTCTTAATGTTATTGTGGTGTTAAAATATGTATTATTATGTACCTAAAGTATGTGTTATTATGTACCTTGAAATAATAAAAGATTTTTTTTTAAAAATGAGCGTCTTCTTATCTGCAAATCAGCTGTGAATGAGCGCATGCGCACTGGCCTCCTCATCTACTCGAAATTATGGCTAAATCTCAGATTAGAGGCCACTTTTGACTCAAACGAAAGTGTAGACTAAGACATTGAGCTTCTATGATTTGAAAAGTGCTAAGGTTTGTGTTATTTGGAGACCGCAAACATGTGCCCCGAGAACTCACGTTACGGATATCGCTAAACTAAAACATCTCCGGAAATGCTCCATATGACACCAAAGTGCTATGCGTGAGTAAAACAACTTGTTTTATTACCGAAATAAGGCTCAGATTGTAAAAAAAAATTAATTCTCCTTTCAAGGCACCGAAAGCGCTTTACAACAAGGAACCACTCACACATTCACACACCAGTGTACGCAGACACCGGGGGTGAGGTGTCTTGCCCAAGGACACAATGGCAGCACTCATCTGTGGGAGCTGGAATCATACAGCTAGTGGACAAATGCTCTGCCAGCTGAGCTACTGCTGCCCCGTGTTGTGGTACAGACCTGGGCTGAAGGCCGTGTGGTGGATGGTGCCACTGTGACAGGGCACCTGCTGCAGCGCCTCGTGGCTCTGAGTGTCCCAGATGGAGACCGTCCCGTCTTTACAACCCGAGACCAGCAGAGTCCCAGCAGCACTCAGGTTTATGCTGTTCACCTGAGAAACAGAGGGAATGCATTTATCATAAAACACTGATACATAGATTTTAATAAGAATATATACAAATAAAAGACATGGAAGCCAATTTGATGCCAGTATTTCATTTCTCACTAGTAAAGAGCGCATATAAGGTTTATTATTGTACAGGGTGTGCAAAAAGTCCCTTTACAATTTAAACAAATTATTGAAAAGGCAGTTGATGAGGTATCTTAACCAGATTTGTTTTATTTTAATCAGTGTTTATTAAAGTTTTTAGTCACATTAAATTTTTTTGATGCAAGATGTTGCAACACCACATTGGGGACTGCATGTTCGTCACTTCTTCAATCAAACATTTCCAGACCGATGGATTGGTAGGGAAGGGCCAATTCCATGTCCACCGCGTTCACCTGATATCACTCCTTTGGACTTCTTTTTATGGGGTTATGTAAAGGATATCGTGTATCAAACAAAGGTACGGGACATTGCTGACTTGAAGCAAAGGATTTGTGAAGCTATTGCCACCATTAATGAGACTATCCTACAGCGAACATGGCAAGAAATTGAGTACCGTCTTGATGTGCTTCGTGCAACTAATGGTGCCCATATAGAGGTCTATTAAATGAAGTGAAAAAAACGTACTAATAAATACTCATTCAAATAAAAATCTAAATCTAGTTAGTATATCTCAACACCTGCCTTTGTAATAAATTGTTTAAATTATAAAGAGACTTTATGGACATCCTGTACATGCAAAAAAATAAAAGAAATATTTTAAAGATCCCATGACATGGTACTTCTTGATGCTTTTATATGGCTCCTTAATGGTTCCCTAATACTGTAAATGAATCCTTCTTCAAAATCAAGACTCAGTGCATGAGAAAGACCCATGAACACAGGCAGAGTCAAAAAATATGTCTCTGAACACCTCATTCTGGGCATTGTTGCTTGAATGCAAATGAGAAGGACAGAGACAGGCCAGAGCAGCAGGTGAGGGGGGGCCAAACTCTCCGCTGTTTCCTCGTTTTAGCGGTGCACTGGTGCGCTGGCTCCACTTCCGCGTTTTATGCGCAAAGGAAGAAAGAGGCGTTTCAATGAAAAAACACATTTTCACAAAAAATAAAATTAAACCACTGCTGTTTCAAAGGTCCAGAGGCTCAGATAAAGGACATCCGAGCCTGGAAACATTCTCACGTGCCTCCAGGCAAATAAAAAAAACGCATTTCGCATTGTGTAGCTCGTTTGCGGTCCAAACTCTGGTGGGTAGATATCCAGACGGGAGGTGGAACTGCATTTGCATGTTTTCTTCAATGTGACGTCGCATAGTTTCCTTGTTCAGAATCGCCCGTTTGAGCTGTCTTTTTTCAAATGCAGAAAAGGACCGCAAATGCTCAGTTTACACATTTCGCAACTTTTAGCCATGGGGGGGCCTAAACAGCGTAGGGGAGCTCACATTAACGTTCAAAAACCTCAGAAAGTGAAAATTTCATGCCATGGGACCTTTAAAGCACTTTCTACTATTTAAAGGTGCACTGTGTCACTTTCTGATAGTGGTCATGAGTATAACACAAGATGCCATTAAATCTATCACCATGGAGTCAATAATGTGACATCACCAGTTACAGGTCAGATCTTTGGATGTTTTTTAAGCCAAGACTTAGACTTAGACAAACTTTATTGATCCACAAGGGAAATTGTTTTGGGTACAGTATCTCGCTCATCAAATATAATATATAACAGAGGGGAACAAAAAATAGATGGAACAGCAACCAAAGAGCAACAGACCAGTATCAGATGACACATAATTATAAAAGTTAAAAAAACAAAATAACAGTAAATGTATACGTACAAATCAGAATTAAATAGAAAAGTAAGTAATAAAGTATAAAATACAATATCAAATAAGATGTCCAGTCCCAGCTATATACAGTTGTAGGGAGTATTATCTGTTACATAATAAAAAGGCAATAGAAACATGTGTAAATAAATAAATTATAGAGATAGATAAGTTTAATGCCAAGATAGATAAGTTTAATGCCATACAGTGGAACATATAGACAAGCAGTAGTGGACCTTCTAGAAAAGCTAGAATGTTATACATGGTGTTTTAAGGGAAGCAGAGAATTATATACCAAGTCCTAACACTAAAAACAGGATAAAAGAATGAAAAGTAAACACAGACTCACCCCAGCGTCATGTTCTAGTTCAGCCAAGAGTCCAAACTGAGATCTCTTATGAGTGTTTTCAGCAGCACAGTGCCACACCTGTAAACAAACATTTAGCGTCTTCCTATTTTAATCAATGACTTAACAAAGTAATGACAAACAAATACCATATATCACAGAGGATTTACCTTGACGGTGGAGTCCCATGAAGCCGTGTACAGTCGATCATCAAACCAGCGAATTGCACTGACCGCATCGTCGTGACCCATGAGCGTGTCCTGACGCCTGCCGAACGGAATGGAGTAGAAATATCTGAAAAAGACGACAGTTTAAGTTACAACGAAGGAAAGGGCTGATAATTCACTGTGTCTGAGCTATGATATGTTTCCTCATCCCAAACATACCTGGGGATGTGTTTTGTTTCATTCACACATGTTTAACACACAAATCCTGCATATTTAGGTTCCTCTCCCAAAGAGAAAACACTCTGTTCCACCTTGTGATGACATGTGGTAATACAGGAAGTGCTCCACTGTATTTTTAAACTCCATACACCTTCACTAGAATCATTTTCAGCCCTGGAATTGCCAATCTTTACTGAACTAAAGGTAAAAGAACATGAAAACTACTGCCTTGTGACGTCACAAGGTGGAACAGAGCGTTTTGAGACACAGGCAGACTAATAATGTAAGAGTACTCAAACATGTGTGAATGAAACAAAACACAACTCCAGGTATGTTTTTGACGAGGCAACAACATTAAAACACAACTTCAAGGTCACAAGAGTCGATTTTTGCATAATATACAGCTCTGGAAAAAAAATAAGAGACCACTGCATTTTTTTTCTGAAATCAGCATCTCTACATGTATTACAGCCATTCCATTCCAGCGTCTGTTGAATTCCAACACAAACACAAAGCTGAGCTACTTCAGTTCTTGCACCAGAAGTAGAATAAAGTCACCCAAGAACAATTTCATGACAAGACGCATGAAAGCTGTGATTAAAAATAAGGGTTACTGCACCAAATATTGATTTCTGAACTCTTCTTAAGTGTAAACATTAGTATTATGTTGTTTTAAATTAATTTCATCTTGTTTCTTTGGATTGTTTGAGGTCTGAAAACATGTATCTTTTTTGTTGACCATTTGTCATTTTCTGCAAATAAATGCTCTAAACCAGGCATGGGCAAACTACGGCCCGGGGGCCATATGCGGCACGTTAAGCTTTTTAATTCGGCCCACGTTGAATAGAAGGAGCAGGACAAGTAGCTCTGCATCTCCTTCTGTTTTTGAAAAAAAGACAGTCAGGAGGAGAGCGGTGATGATAAAAACCTGAAGGAGAACAGAACTTTCAGTGCTTTAAAGGTCCCATGACATGGTACTTCTTGATGCTTTTATATGGTGCCTTAATGGTTCCCTAATACTGTAAATGAATCCTTCTTCAAAATCAAGACTTAGTGCATGAGAAAGACCCTTGAATGCAAATGAGGAGGACAGAGATAGGCCAGTGCAGCGGGTGGGGGCGTGGCCAAACTCTCTGCTCTTTCCTCTTTAGCGGTGCGATGTGCGCTGGCCCCACTTCTGCGTTTTTGCGCGGTGGAAGAGATGAGACGATTTCCATTGAAAAATAAACACATTTCCACAGAAAATAAAATTAAACCACTGCTGTTTCAGAGGTTCGGCGGCTCGGATAAAGGACATCCGAGTCTGGAAACACTCTCACGTGCCTCCAGGCAAATAAAAAAACGTATCTCGCATTGCGTAGCTCGTTCGTGGTCCAAACTCTCTGTGCGGTGGAACTGCATTTGCATTTTTCCCTGAGTGTGACGTCAGAAATCAGCCTTGTTCAGAATCGCCCGTTTGAGCTGTCTTTTTTTTCAAATGCAGAAAAGGACCACAAATGCTCAGTTTACACATTTCGCAACTTTTAGCCATGGGGGGTGGGGGGGGCATAAGCAGGGTAGGGGAGCTCATATTAACGTTCAAAAACCTCAGAAAGTGAAAATTTCATGCCATGGGACCTTTAATATAGTTATTGTTAGAATAAAAAAATATCTGTATTTTATTGATTAAATTTTCTGTGTTTTAAGAATCATTTCAATAAATAGCTAAATACCGTGGAACTTGAAAGATGGACATTTTGTTGTAAAGCTTTAGTTAATTTTTAATTGAAATAAAGCACATGTTTTCTACATATCCCATGTTATTTTTTCCTCTTATGAGGTGGATTACCAAAACACTAAATCCACCTGCTCCTGGTCCGGCCCTTCTGTCAAATTTTAGAACCCTTTGTGGCCCACGAGTCAAAAAGTTTGCCCACCCCTGATCTAAACGATAATATTTTTATTTGGAATTTAGGGGAAATGTTGTCAGTAGTTTATAGACTTAAACAAAAATGTTCCTTTTGCCCAAACACATACTTATAAGGAGTAAAATCTGAAAAACGGATAATTTTGTAGTGGTCTCTTATTTTTTTCCAGAGCTGTAGACTATTGACAAACTATCGAAAATTATTTGGACACAGTAGCTCACACATCACAATATTTTATTATAATAACAAAGAGCAAAAATATAAACTGTAATAATAAATTCGAAATAAGTAGCAAAGATAGCAAGAGACCAAATCATTTCCCTTGTGGATCAATGACGTTTGTCTAAGTAATACAGGACATTTAAAATAGATCTAAACCAATACTATACAAAAAATGACTTACACATTGTTGTCCCACGAAGAGCACACAACAGTTTTTCCATCAGCGAGCATCAAACAGGAGGATAACGCCTTCAAAGACAGCAGTTGGTGGTTGGTTAGGCGAGAATTAGACAAATATTTAAGGATTAAAAAGTCTGTTTTTACCATGTTTGAGAATGACATGCTTCTCTGGAAATCCTTCAGCTCTTTAGAAAACATTTTTAAGGTGGAGTCTGGGAAAAAACAGCTAGTTAGAAGATACAGAGAGACCTATTGTTATATTGATTGTTATATTGAATTACTCCTATCAATATTAGTTTAGAGAACAATACTTGGGTGTTTTTGGCTCTTTTAGGCAATAATAGACTATGCAAAAAAATAAAATAGTCAGTTTTTCAATATACAATCTTACTTTTGTCTACTTTCAATTGTAAAGCTTTGATATCTGTAATATTTTAGGCAATGAGGTACTGCTACACTAATATACCAAATTTTAATTATAGAGCAAATTGCAAACGTTTGGTACTTTAATATATTTTTGTATAAGTTTATATTATGTAGTGTTGTGTCAAATCAATTCTACTTTAAATTAGGATTTTTTATTTTATTTTTAACAATTTAAATAATTTGTTATACATGTTTTGTATATATTTTTTTTCAGTTTTATTTATTTTAAAACATTTTTGTTGCATTATATAGACATGTATTCGTTTCTAACCTTGAGATGTGGAGAAAATGGCAGATCCATCTCGTGTAACAGTAATGCCAGTGACAGCCCTGCGAATTTTAGAAGACAAGCTAAATTAACTAACAATCTAAGCGTCTTTGTATAACTGAATAAGGAAACAGATTCAAATAAAGGCAGCACAGATCTGAAAATACATGAACAACATAAAAGGATTGACTGAAGTTAATCCCTCATGAGAGCAGGAGATGGATGAGCAGCTCCTTTTATAAATGCAGCCATCTGGACGCTGGACTCACTCTTTATGGATTTTGTGGCTAGACGCGAGTTTCAGATTTCCCATATTTGCCCAGGCCAGCTTCCTGCTCTCCTCTGTCAAGTCTTCAAACGAGGAGTTAGCGCTGGGAGAGGCTATGGGAGAGTAAAGGAGCAATGAGTAAAATATATATTACAATACAACAAGACAATACATCAAATGGACATGGTTCTTTAGTGTTTTGATTTGAGCTTGTTTTTCATTTATACATGTATTTGTTGGTTTCTTGACTTCATCTTTAAAGTGTCTTTAGGTATCTTTAAAACCCCATTTAAGAATTCTGTTAGACCCACATGAAGCTTAAAAGGTGCAATGTGGAACTTTCCTGGTGGAGGGTCCGTCAAATGCTTGTCTCCATGGAAATGTTATTGCTTTGTCTGGAATGTTTCACAGTATGGCATTAAACATTTCTATCTTCAGGAAAACCAAACCAGACCAAGAGGCAGGTCAGATCTGCGGAGAGGCGACCCCGCTCACAGTCAGAATGCCTGTTTTTCTAGGTATTTTTGAGCAATGAAACCAAACGTAATTGAATAAATGTAAGGCCGAGCTGTTTAAAGTCATACTGTGGAACATTTCAGGCAGAGCAATGACATATAACAAGCAGGTGGCAGAACTTGTTTGGTTGACAAGTTACATAGTGCACCTTTAAGTGATCGCTGAGATTTTTCAAATTCCAGATTAGTTAATGATTATCTCAATAATTGATTTGTTGTGATTAATCAGTAAACTAGTTTCAGCCCTAGTTATCGGAGTACCAGAGAGTCATTTGCCAATATGTGCCCAGCCACGGAAAAACAGTCACATGTCATCCCAGCGGCATTTTGAGTTATTTACAGATTCTAAAAGTGTAGATTCTAAGCTTTCCAAAGATGCCTTACACATGGAAATCTAAGAACATTTGAAGAATTTGTGGCCATTTAAAAACAGCACACCGGATTTTAGAAAGCTCTGAAAACGGCTTGTGAAGTTCTCTAACTCCAGGCCTTCTGGGCTCATCTGCATGACATGAAGCTAAGCCCTCACCCTGCAGATCATCATCACTGTGGTGTTAGCCTTTAGGGCAGGGCAGAATTAGAAGGTACTGGTACTGGTTTAGTCCTGGTTTAGCCCTTGGTCTAGTCCTGTTTTAGTCCTGTTTTAGTCTCTGGTTTAGTCCTGGTTTAGTCCTGGTTTAGTCCTGGTTTAGTCCTGGTTTAGTCCTGGTTTAGTCCTGGTTTAGTCCTGGTTTTGTCCTTGGTTTTGTCCTTGGTTTTGTCCTTGGTTTTGTCCTTGGTTTTGTCCTTGGTTTAGTCCCGTTTTAGTCCTGTTTTAGTCCTGTTTTAGTCCTGTTTTAGTCCTGTTTTAGTCCTGTTTTAGTCCTTGGTTTAGTCCTTGGTTTAGTCCTTGGTTTAGTCCGTGGTTTATTTAGTCCTGTTTTAGTCCTTGGTTTAGTCCCGGTTTAGTCCTGCTATAGTGTCGGTTAAATTTAAACCTTTGTCAAATAAAAACAAATCACTGCATAAAAAATATGATTGATACAAAGATAGAAAATGATCAATTCAGTTTTACCTGGAGAGAGCTCACTGCCGGGGGAGCTGATGCTGGGGCTGCGGGTGATGTTGTGAAATCGGGGGGTGATCCTCTGCGGGTGGGGGCTCGTGAACAGTTGGGTGGGTGTCTGTCCAAACTCCAGAATCTGAGTCAACATCGCTATCCTCTGGTCTGGGTCCTCAATGCTGTAAACAAACAAATTACAATGCCAAAAATGACATTATCACTACATGATTTTATTATGGACTCACCTGTCACAGTCTATCCCGCCCTCATATGTCAGTGGATGAAATACTGAAAAATATTAAGATGATTTTAGGTTACAGTTGTTTTTTTTGTATTCAGTATTTGCATAGCTTGTAATAGTGTACCATTGTGAGCTGCTATTGCTTCACTGCCTCTCTGCTTATAACCAAATATTAAATCGATCCACTCGTGAAGGTGCTCAGACACGTACTGACTCTCCAGTGCAGTCCTGTGCTTCTGAAGGAAATCATTGGCATCTGTAAATAAAAACACAACAATGCAATAATAAAATAAACAGCACACACAATTTCCTTATAGTAAATAGTAATAATAGTTATTTTGGGCAATAATGACAAACTTTTATCTCAATACTCTGACTTAGATTACATTATAAGGTCAATTATTTGCTGTCCATCAGAAAAGTGATAAAATGTGCTTGCTAATTCAAGTTTACATAGCACACAAACGTGAATGGAGAGTCAAATTAAAACCACAAGCACAGAAACACTGTATAACAATCAATTTATATATTTTTTTCAATCAGGTACTGTATAATATTCTTATATGGGTGATTCTCCAACTACAGTCAGTCAAATTTGGTCATATTTTTCAGAAAATCCAACACATATTTTTAGAAATATTCTGATTTGTTCTACTTCATCACAATGTGTAGAAACATTAACTGATAGTGGTTGTAATGAAGTTACATAAATATTAAATAAAGAACAATAAACAATAACAATAAATAAAGTGATGGAAAGGAAAATGTTTAGCATTTCTTTTAAAATCTCATGACATATTAGCATGCTAATCTCTGTTTTAGAGTTAGCATAAAATATACTCAAAATACACAATATAAAATGGTATTTTTCTCATTATTTGTACATTCAAAGGAAATATGAGGTGTTTGGAAATGACGACCAATAAACCTACTCTTGGTTTTGCAAAACTTGACCTTGATTTTGTTCTTGTTTCCCTTCCTTCCATGGAGCTAACGCTGCTATCCTGCCATGAGCTCCTGTCACATCACAACTGATGTGGTTCAAGGAGACAAAGGTTTAAAAAAAAAGTTAAAAGTTACATTTTGTGGCGGGTGGTGGAAATGAGAGTGATCCCGAGGGACAGGTGTTCCTTTTATGAAAAATAAATAAAATACTAATATATCTTTCAAGCACATGATATTTTTCATTAAAATAAGGAATTTCTGTGCCATTTGTCAATGAAGTTACTGTTGAATCAGGGCTCTCAAGTCTCACGCATTGAGAGTGTGACACATGCAATTCGACGTGTTCACACGCTCACACGCCACACATGGCATTTCTCACGCTGATTTTTTTTTTTTTTTTGGTGCCCAGAAAATCGGTCTGTGTGGCTCAGTTTATGCAGGCACCGCGCGTTTCCCCCTTCCTCCCCCCCTTCCTCCTCGCCCCGCTCCCTCCTCCCCGCGCCGCTCAGCGAGTCAGTAGGGTGACCACCGGCATGAAACAGGAAAGGAGGACACTTGTGTCCAAAAAGGAGGACAAAGGCCCTAAAGTGAGGACACCTTGTTTTTTGTTTTTTTTCCCTTGGGGGGGCTGTTGTAATGCTGGATATTACAACATGGATATAGCCATGTCCAACGTTTACTGTAAATCAGGGATGAAAGAGCTTTTAGCGGATCTCCGCTTTTTATTCAGCCGCGGGGTCATTTTTTTTATATCTGCAAAGTGCGAGCCGCGCGGTGGGGGGGGTCGGATGTCGCGCACAGGGCTCCAATGAGCGCTCAGGGAGTTAGTGTGTTTGCTCAGACACATTAAAAATTAGGGGGAACATTGGCCATGTCCCAATTCCAAGTATTACTAGTCGCAATAGAATAATATTTTTGTCTTTGTCTTTAGGGAACAAGGAGCCGACCACCCGGCTCATTGAGCTGAGGCGGGATCTGTTCCATTTCGCAGACGCCCATGTGATCCCCGGACTGCACTCAGGGCTCAGCGAGTATGCACCGCCGACTGAGACCACACTCCGAACCGTGCATTCGCTGAATTGGGAAACGGCGAACATCGCAGAGTAGCAAGTGTAAATAATGGGTGGGGATTTATGACGATTTATGCAACGGTGGCCGACGAGGGTCCGAAAGGAGGACAAAATGTAAAAAAGGAGGACACGTGACAGACGGCCGGACAGACAGCTCTAAAACCGGACTGTCCGGACGAAATCCGGACGAATGGTCACCCTAGCTGTCAGTGAACGACAAAACGGAGAACCATCAGGTAATAACTTAATTTATATAACTCTCATTAGTTGCTTTGTAGTTTAAGTTTGCTCTGTAGACAAACATTTACACAGGGCTCTGTGTAAATGCAATCGCAATTCGATGTGTTCACACGCTCACACGGCATTTCTCACGCAATTCAAGCCCCCCCCCCCCCCCTCCTCGGAAAAAATGCCCCCCCGCTCTTCGGAAGAGAGCCCTGGTTGAATCAAATTTAATTTCAGTCTTATGAGGGACTGAGAGTCCAAAACCTGGCCAAGGGACAAAGGACATATAGCAAAAACACTCAATATAAAACCATATTTTATATAATAAAAATAGTAATTTATCTATCGTAAATTTTTTGTAAGTTCATCTTTGTGTCTAGTAAGTGCATGAATAAAGCAAGTGCATGAATAAAAAATGACAAACGTGTTTTTGTTTTTCTTATTTCTGCCTGGGACACAAATTCTTTGATAGTTGGAGAATCACCCATATACTCTTGACACCTTTACATAACATTACCCAGCGTCTTTAATAATAGTATTAGTAATCTACCTGAAGCCCACGGAGGTAGAACAACATCTCCAACATAACTCCCATTTTGTCGTCTCCCCAAATCCAAACCCAGTCGATTTTCCAGGAAAGTGAAGTCAGTGCCATAAAACTCTGGTATAAGCTGCAATACGAAGGGGTTTAGTATAAAACAAGAGATTCATATAGTTACAGTGTATACCATGTTTATTACTACTGCAGTCCGCACCTCTTTAAAGTCTGTGGCTCCCTCTAAACAGTTTCTCCAAGTTTCACTGATACTGTCAAGAGTTAATTAATAACAGACAATAAAAATACTTAAATGAACAAGTATTTCAAGTTAGGAATCATTTTAGTGCGTTATCAAGCTAAACCACAGATAAATGAGATGAATTAACATTTGTATGAGTTGGCCTTTTGTATTACCTGTTAAACATGCGATCTGCGTGGTCATAGCGTCCATTCTGTAAACACAACATGTGCTCTGGAGCTATGAGAAGATACGAGAGAAATACAGGTTAAAAAACTAAAAATGTTGATTATTTTCATCTTATTTTTTTCTTCAGATGTTCGTACAGTTACAAATTAATTGGCATATTTGTTATATGTGTGTTTGCTAGTAAAACAATATTATAAATTAAAATTAACTACAGATCTGCGCCTCACGACCAAGCACCACAGCTAAAGGTGCACTGTGTAACTTTTCTGGTAGAGGGTCTGCCACCTGCTTCTCTTCACGGAGATATTGCCTGGAATGTTTCAGAGTACAGATTCAACCTCTCTATCACAAGAGAGTCAAGCAGGTTACAGCTACATTACAATTCAGATCTGTGGAGAGATCTGTGCCCCTTTTCACAGAAGGTTATTACTGTATTTTTGAGCAATAGAAACACCCGTAATGGATAAATGCTAGATGGAGATGTTTAAGGTCATCCCACGGAACATTGAAATGTATTGACATCTCCATGGAGACAAGCAGCTGGTGGATCCTAAACCAGAAAAGTTCCACAGTGCACCTTTAAAGAAACACACTTAAAGACTTGAATCTATTCTCTTCATAATCTGATGAAAATACTAATAAAGTACAAAAAAATATAAAATACAAAAAGACAAATGATTCATGCTGACCTCTGAATGGATAAACCAGTAAAGATAGTGCTGTATACCTATTGAACATTTAGTCAGTCCAGGCAAAGGCTAAAAACCATGATACACTTAGGCTACGTTCAGACTGCAGGGCTTAAAGCTCAATTCGGATTTTTTGTGAAATCCGATTTTTTTGCGAGGTCGTTCACATTTTAAATTAAATGCGACTTGTATGTGATCTCCAGTGTGAACTTTAAAGGCCCCAAAAGTGTCCCGCATGTGCATTGGAGGACACGACGACGTCACATGCAGCGAGCGTGCTCAGTGTTTACAGAGGTAGCCTAAACATAGACACTAATATTGAGCGCCTGGTGATTTTAAAGTTGCTGTCGTACCAGAGCCAGAACATGTACAACTTATTTCTTTAAAGGATGAGATTAAGAAGGAGAAGGTTTTTGGCCTTGGCGTTTTGTGGGGCAGTGGCAACAACGTCCGTAGTAAGGAACGGAATTGCTATGTGCTTCGCTGCTTCACTGACACGGACTTCATATACAATTTTGTATGACGAGAAGAACGTTTGTGTACATTTGTGAGTGCCTACTTGTACCACTCTCACTTGCTGATGACGTGTAGGTTGGATGAATGCGACCTGGCCGTTCAGACTGAAGTCGCATGCCAAAAGATCAGATATGTATCGGTTTTAGGACCACATATCCAAGTGGCCTGGGTCGCATTTGAAAAAAATCGTATCTATGTCGTTCAGACTGTCATTAAAAGATCAGATACAGGTCGCATAGAGGCAAGAAAATCGGATTTAGGTCACTTCAGGCTGCAATCTGAGCCTTATTTGACTGCAGTTATGTACAAAATGAAGCATGTTTATGACCTGTAAACAAAAGCTTTATGTTTTAGTTGAATCACTGCATTCTGTGTTTGGACCCTAAAGGTGTATATGACTCACCGACTCTCACCAGATAAAACAGGACATATCCAGGAGAGGAATAATGGCTGCCATACATAAAACTGGGCTCAGGCATTCCCCTATACCGAGCCTGAGCAAAACAATAAAGTTATAGTGTATTAAAACGTTGCTGTGGTTGTTTAAATGTAAAGTCAGTTAAGTTTTACCAAAAGTCTGTCCAGTCGCTCCTTGTTCAGAGCTCCCACAGGTTTACTCAAGTCTCTGAAAGTGGCGGCGTTTGTCAAATCTGCAAGAAGTGAAAACAAAATTCAGGAATTATTTTTTGAACTTCCCTTTTTCAGATTTGCATCAATAAACACATTGATTTGCTAACATGAGTGGAAAATACATGAGAAAAGCTAAATTTTAAGTTATTGTTTTCATCATGGGTAACTCAAGATCTACATTTGACAAAAGCTGTTAAAACTGTTAATAATACATGCTGGGAAAATACATTTTTTTACTGTTTTCCGGTCCCAGTGTCATTTTACAGTGGTTTAAAATATTTTAATAAAATTGCATCATGTTATGTTTTTTTGATACTTTGCAGTCACATCACGCTGGGGGGGGGGGTTCTACATGTACGCATCTCTAATGGTGGAATGTGTAGGAGTTACCATGGAGACACAAAGCACACATTATTAAAAATCATCAAAAAAGTTTAAAGACTGTCTGAAAACTCAAGAAAAAACACAAAATGAATTTAAACAACACATTTTCAGGAGAGTGCGATCAACACAAGCATTTATGGTCCTGTTTACAGCTCTGGAAAAAAAAAGAAATAAGAGACCACTGCATTTTTTTCTGAAATCAGCATCTCTACATGTATTACAGTCATTCCATTCCAGCATCTGTTGAATTCCAACACAAACACAAAGCTGAGCTACTTCATTTCTTGCACCAGGAGTGGAATAAAGTCACCCAAGAACAATGTGAAAGACTTGTGGAGAGCATGCCAAGACGCATGAAAGCTGTGATTAAAAATAAGGGTTATTGCACCAAATATTGATTTCTGAACTCTTCTTAAGTGTAAACATTAGTATTATAGGCGCCTAATAAATAAAATGTATAATAATAATAATAATAATAATAATAATAATTATTATTATTATTATTATTATTATTATTATAATTATTATTATTATGTTGTTTTAAAATTAATTTGATCTTGTTTCTTTGCATTGTTTGAGGTCTGAAAACATGTGTCTTTTTGTTATTTTGACCATTTGTCATTTTCTGCAAATAAATGCTCGAAATTTGGAATTTGGGGGAAATGTTGTCAGTAGTTTATCAAACAAAAATGTTCCTTTTGCCCAAACACATACCTATAAGTAGTAAAATCAGAAAAACTGATCATTTTGCAGTGGTCTCTTATTTTTTTTCCAGAGCTATAGGTGTGTTTAAAAAAACAACCACACACAAACACACACACACACACACACAACAGTAAGCGTGATTAATGCTAGCAAGCTTATGACTGTAATGTAATGTTATGTCAGCAAAAATCTCCTCACCTGCTGTAGTTCCAAATAAAGCTAAGATTAAAGCTAAGATTAAACTCTAACTGGAGTAACAGAGCTTCAGACAGAGAAGTGCCTACGGTTATCATCGCACCCCCAGGGAATGTTAATGACACCAGCTGCAAAGTATCAATAGAGCAACTGTGTTAAATAATGTAGATGTTTTTGCTGTGGCTTTACCGAGCTGTGGGCTGCTGTAGTCGGAGAGGACCCAGGGGAACACGGGGTACTGGGACAGGTCATTACAGGAGCGGTCTGCCAGGTTGTTCAGGTGCAGGAGGTACTGGTAGTTACTCAACAGCCCACGCTGCCACTGTAACATGTAGCTCTCGGCTGTGTGCTCCGTCATGTGGTTTTCTGACAGATAAACCAATGCACAGGTTAAAGAAGACATATTTCCTGTTTGTGTCTAATCATAGAAAAAAGCTCATGTGGCTTCCTGTTCAAAACTGCAAAACTAATTCTCTGTAGATCTCACTTTCACAGCAGACTTTCTTTCACACGATTATGCAACATTATTGAACCCTTTGTTTTATCACAAGTCCAGAGCAGTGAGCGAGGATAGGGAGATAAAGACATTTTCAGAGAACTCATGCCTCAAATGAGTTACTGAACATACATGAATGAACTAAATACTAAAACTATTAAATAATGAAGGAAAACCATGGTTAAAAAAAGAAAACTTAGCATTTTACTACAAGTTTATGAGGAAACATAACACACTTACCAAGAAAAGTGGCGATATAGTAATAAATTTCATCCCTGTCTGCTGTGTTATAAAATTTCAGGTAAATATCTGAACAGAAGTCATTCTCTGTGCAAAAGACTTCAAGACCCTGCATAAATATACAAATACAGTACAAATGAATACGTATTCACATTTTGAATTACGTACTTAACATATTGATACTTTGCAGTGACATCATGCTTTTACGAAAACTCAATACAAAATTGAATAAAACAAGCCTCTGATCGATACGAGCATTCATGGTCCTGTTCAGGAGTTTGATTTTCAACAAACATGGTGGAAAACAAATCTGATCTATCAGATTTTTTCTGGTCAGATTGTGTCAAAATAAAGCTGAGATTAAAGTCTAATAAAGTCTCAGACAGAGCAGAGCCTACAGTTAGCATCACACCCACAGTTATGTTGATGACATCAGCTGCAAACTATCAATACTATAACATGCAGTTAAAAAAAAAGCACATTTACTCACTAATGGCCTAAGTCCGTGTCTCCTTTTGTAGATTCTTCTGACACTGTGAAGTTTAATTTGAATAACTCGCTCCTGTTACAAAAAAACAAACAAACAAAAAAGCTTTATTTTGACATTTTAAGTGTACATATAATTAAAAAGGTTCACAGTGTAACATATTGGTGGATGCTCAGTGACCTACTTCTCTCCATGGAGATGTTTGTTTTGCCTAGAAAAGGGGTGTCAAATATGCGGCCCGGGGGCTGGATCCAGCCCTCCAAGACCTTTAATCTGGCCCTCAGTTGATTTTCTATTAAAATATTTTAATTGTATTTAAATTTTCGATTAAAATATTGGTAATTTTCTGCGCAGCTTAGCATAGCAGCATCTCCAGTGCCTCTGTGCGTGGCCCCTCCCACCAGAGCAGCACAAACAAAGACTAAAACATGACTAAAAATAGATACGTTGGATACGATATATGTTAAAACATTGTGTTGAAATTGCATTTTTCTTAAGGTTTCAGCTTCTTCATAATATTATATTTTGTAAAAGAAATAGTTCATCAAATAAAAAAGACTTCTGTAATAGATTTGCATTTATCTGCACAAATATTTGGACTTATTGCTGTTTTTTGGGGTATATCTGCTATGAGTTTTCTGATCTGGCCCCTTTGGGATCAAAGTAGAGATACAGCCCCTGGACCAAAATGAGTTTGACACCCCTAGTCTAGAATGTTCCACAGTATGGCATTAAACTATCTCCATGGATAAAGCTAGAGAAGCCATTAGGCTAAGTTACAAGTCAGATCTGTGAAGTGGTGACCTGACTCAGAACAACAATGTTTTTTTTCAAAGCAATTAAAACGGCTGTAAGTATATGCATGCAAGACAGATACGTTTAAAGTCATACTGCGGAACATTACAGCCAAAACAATAACAAATCCACTGGGACCAACAGGCGCTGTATCCTCCACCAGAAAAGCTACACCTTTAATACTTCTTAGATGATATTCTTACTGGATAACCATTGAGAGGTTGGAAGTACAGGTTTTCGTCAGTGATACAGACATGACCAGGGTTGGACACGAGGGGCGTCACCATCTCCACTGCACACTCCATATGGGGCTTCTCTGCAACGCTCTGAAAACTACACAAAACTACTCAACTCTTTCTATTGTTAGCGCACATCATTTCGGTTTTTAAACACATACCAGTTTTTATCAAACGAGGTCCTTGCCAGACGGGACTGTAGATTGGCCTCAATCTGAAGAGATGTCATGAGAAAAAAATGAATAATTAAATAAAATAATACATTAGAGGTGTGTGATAGCCTGAAAAAAGTAATATTATGTCAATCCAACAGAAATGTGTACATGTCTTTGTGTTAGTTAAGGTTTAAGTTTCGGACAATTGTGAAATAAAAAAAAAAAAAAAAAAAAGTCACGTTAAGCCCTTATTTTTCTTCATTTGAATTTTAACCATCTCCTTTTGCAGTATTTTTTGCATAGTTTAAAAACAACATTCACTACATAATCCTTATTTTAATAATCTGCCCGCCTCTATTTTACATTACAAATCGTAGTAATAGTTTGTTTATGTCGGATGCACCAACTGACCATGGCGGTCTGATCTCCGAGCTTATCCAGACAAGACGCTCTGTGGAGCTGTGAAATAGATTAAACAAATTAGTAATTATTTGTAATTATCTCGAGACAATTATCTTAATGAAAATCCTCTAACAAATGACGTACCTGTAATAATGTTTGAACAACATCTTCCGTTTTAGTCCAGACCTCCAATTGAAAAGTGAGTCGTTTTGTCGCCTGCAGAGGAAACACATTAAATGTTACAAACAACATTCACAAACAAGAAAAATGCAGTGCAAAATATGTAAACTTACCCTTTCTGTTCTATGTGGTGCTATAACATTGCTTTCTTTGATGTAAATAGCCTGTAACAAATGCATCAAAGTTAGCAGGAAAAAATTATCAGGCTTAAATAAATTATATATATATATATATATATATTAATGAATTCATCGATAATTTGCATCCCTTATATATATATATATATATATATAGATATATAGATATAGATAGAGAGATATATATGTATATGTATATATGTGTGTATATATATATATATATATATACGTGTGTGTGTGTGTGTGTGTGTGTGTGTGTGTGTGTGTGTGTGTGTGTGTGTGTGTGTGTGTGTATATATATATATATATATATATATATATATATATATATATATATATATATATATATATATATATATATATATATATATATATATATATATATATATATATATATATATATATATATATATATACACACACACACACATACAGGGGGTCCTCGAGTTACGACGTTGATCCGTTCTTAAGACGCGTCGTAACCCGAATTTCGTCGTAAACCGGATTTTGCCTTTGATCTTCCAACCAAAGCACCAATAACCTTTCCATCTCAATAATTAGACCACTACGCTGCTTGGTTATCACTGTCGCTTTCATAGGAGCAGATCAGAGCCCACATCAGGTACTTCCGCCCACATTGGGCACGCACACGAGGCCGTCTTCTCCGCCCTACAACCACAACAGAGCGTATTCTTCCGCCGTGCGCCGCGCGCCGCGTGCGTTTGTTTACATCTCTTACCACGCTAAACCGCGTAAGACGGAATGACGCGTAATATATACATATTTTTTTTAATGGGGGCGCGTTCGTAACCACGAAATGATCGCGAACAATTTTTTTAATCGCGATCAGAGTTTGCAAGCATTTTCCACAATTCTACCATCCATATGCAGCTCATTTGGTTGTATTAATTAAACTCATTGTCGGTTAAACGCGCTATTTTGAGTTTGCTAGTATTTTGTTCCTTCTACGCATCCGTAGGCAGCTCGAGCGGGCTTCAATCGAGTCGTTGGCATTGGCAAGGAAGGACACGCTGTTGTCTTCAGTTTAGCCAACTTTGTGTAATGGACAAGCAGCGGTTTTCTGGAACTCTGAATGGTTTGTTTGAATATAAAAAAACATCCAGACGGACAAATTGACAAGACTAAAGTAAAATGCACCCTGTGTCAAGCAGAGTTTCAATACCACCATATTTTAAGTTATGAAGTGCTTTGTATTGTTATTTTATTTTATTTTATTTATTGGTTATTTATGGTTATACTTATCTGAAGTATAGACAACTGGGTCTACATGGCACTTTTTCAGATTTTTTTGTGTGTTCATTTATTTACAATTTCTCAAAGTAAGCACTATTACTGGTTCATTGTTACTTTTTCCTTTCTCTGCACTTTTTTGAAATAAAAAAAATGGTGAGAAATAATTTGCATTGTGAGTTTAACTTTAGATTTGAACGGTCTTACTGCAAGATATCAATTTTAAACATGCAAAATAAATCACGATTAATCGCGATTAACTATGAAATTTCTGAGATTAGTTGCGATCAAGAAAATTAATCGTTTGACAGCCCTAATATATATATATATATATATATATATATATATATATATATATAGATATAGATATAGATATATATATATATATATATATATATATATATAGATATAGATATAGATATATAGAGAGAGAGCAATATAACACTCACTTGTGCACAGGAAATGGAAATTGCAGATGGCTTAGGCCTGAAATATGAAACAAAAAAAACTTGATTTAAACTGTATAAGAAGGAAACACAAAACTTGAATGTTTTGAAAAGCAAATATTTGACATACAAGTAAAATTAAGAGTCACATGTAAAGTCACCAAACTAGTTTAATAAAACCAACGTGTGAACGGCCGTGTCCTGCCGATCAGTTCATCAGCTAAAAATGAGGCGTGCCAAAAGCTCTCAAAACTAATACATATCTCTTTGTATCTGACCAAACTGAACTCATAAGACTACACCAGCACAGGAGTTCATACAAAGCTGTATTTACACAGACAAGTACTAGAAAACAATGTATATAAATAAAGACTTGTCTTTTTACATATACAGCTCTGGAAAAAAATAAGAGACCACTGCATTTCAGATTTTTTTTTTCTTCCTGAAATCAGCATTTCTACATGTATTACAGCCATTCCATTCCAGTGTCTGTTGAATTCCAACACAAACACAAAGCTGAGCTACTTCAGTTCTTGCACCAGGAGTGGAATAAAGTCACCCAAGAACAATGTGAAAGACTTGTGGAGAGCATGCCAAGACGCATGAAAAAATAAGGCTTATCAAGGGTTACATTACCAAAATATTGATTTCTGAACTCTTCTTAAGTGTAAACATTAGTATTATGTTGTTTTAAGATGAATTTGATCTTGTTTCTTTGCATTGTTTGAGGTGGTCTCTTATTTTTTTACAGAGTTGTAGACTAAATCACAAAAAATAAAAATCTTCAGCTAAATCACTCACAAAATAACTTCTCCTTTCCATTTTGTCCCATATAAATCTGTATAATCTAAAATAAATAAATAGTCGACTTATGCAAATTTTGGTCAACTAAAAGCTGAATCAACCAATTAATCGATTAATCAACACTTACGGCCTGCAATCCTAGTGGCCACTAAATTAAAATGTGTAAAACTCACTCATTGAACGGATTGGTGTCTTTCTGCACAAACTCTATTCTTTTGCAATCACGAAGGGGGATCTGTACATGAAACAAAGACCACACAAATCAGCATCAACAGTAAAACAAACTACATATAATAGAATCATCATCACCTTTAAAATTGGAGTTTCAAAATCATCCGGGTCAAAAATTACAGATTTCGAGCAAATCTTGAATGATCCTCTGACTTTTCTGAAACAAAAAGGTGAAATATCATGACTTCTATGGAGGTTTTTCTTAAGAATTAATTGTACTGCCAATGTTGCATGCAACTAAAATCATACTTGACGATTTTGATTATATTTTTGTAATACGATCTGTAATTAACATCATTAGTCTAACACAAACATTTGCAATAGATACCACAAACCAATGGGCAACCAGTCAATACTCAACTATAATATTGTGTATATTCAAGGCCAGACACACCGGGCAGAATTATATTTGAACAGCTGCAGCCCAAGATCAGATAAAGTAGCACAACAATTGTAAAATATATATTGTATAATTATTTCCTTTTATATCTTCTAAATCACCTCCCACAACAAAGTCAAGTTAAGAAAGTGAAATAGCAGAACTGAGTTTTCATTGGATGTGGTCAGAAATGCAAATGTGTGTTTGGCTCACAGTACTTTTCTTTACAATTAGGCCTGTTACTTTAATTATTACAGTATATCGACTTATCGTTCAATACGTTCAATAGTTTTTGGGGTTTATTTATCTTGCAGACTTTTTCTTTGCACTAGCAGAGGATTTTTTTCCTTATTTTTCTACACTCTACAATAAGATTTGAACTCTAGAAGGTTGAATTATGAATTTCTATGATTCATTATAGACACAAAATAATCAGTGTTGTATTCTGTTATTTATATTTATTGCAGTTCACACTTTTGTGGATAATTCTGCTTTATTGTTTCAATACTATAATTTATTGTCTATATTTATGTTAGCATTACTGTATTGTTATTGTTTTTGTGACAGGTCTTTTTACAGTACCTTTCTTTGGGGGATGTGGAGATCACGTGGTACACAGTGTGCTGTTCAAAATAATACTCTTCCAGATCCAGCAACAGAAGGGAAAACCTGGAGAGAGGATGCATGGTGTAAGGTGCTTTAGAAAACAGTATTATAGAATATCCTAACTTTGATGGGCAAACAATAATATGAAGCACAATTGTATTGTGAACCCCTTAAACATTCCGGTTGGGGGTCCATCACCTTCTTGTTTCTATGGATATTTCATTGAATTGAAAGGTTTAATGCTATAATATGAAACATTTTACACAAAGCAATAACATCTCCATCGAAAAAAGCAGGTGGCATACACGAGAAAAGTTAGTTACCATTGCTATCCTCCCGAAATCTTGAAATTGAGTGACCTGAAAAGACTGTCTAAAATTATCCCAGTCCACGTTTGGTTTTCTGCATATTTACAACAATATTATACAACTGCAGAGATCTTGTTACTGAAGACAGCTATAAGCCATTAACAAAACATTAAAGCCTGAAATCCACTTACGCTGGCTTGAGTCTGTTACTTAATGTGATCAAAATATACATTACTTCATAAGCAGAGAAGTGCAAAGGGTGGACACCACTTCACACAGATATTAAAAACATGTCATCATCTCTTAAACATTTTCTCAGCAGTTTTTATGTGAATATGTGCAGATAATGCATTTATTTTATGTGTAATGCAGTTTACATTGGCCTGTCAGCATCTAAATAATAAAAGGCTCGATCTGGGGTCATTTTGTTCTTTCATTCAAGCTGAAAGAACAATCACATTCCTGTATTTCATGAAGGCAAAAAAAAAATGAAAGCATTATCACCAGCTAAAATCCACGACACTACGTTTATTTAAAACTCTAGGTGTGATGACAAAGCGTCCTGGATGAAAACCCCACAAAAATAAGCCCAGATGTTTACTTTTTGATGCGTTCTTTTGTTATTCTCTATAAAAGTGACATGATGGTTGATCTGGGTCGACACTGCAGGATCATTTTATTATTAAAGTCGATGCCAGACCATATCTAGGAGACATCTTAAAGCGGTGAGTGAAGAACCATTAGTAGAATAGCTCTGTCAGTCGATATTCATGGGATTCATCCACAAGCATTCATGTTAAACAGAGAAAAACAACCTTCCATAGCTGCGAAAAAACAACTCCACACCACAAAACAAAACCGTGACAATATTTACGCTTAGAGATGAACAAACCTTTCTTTTGATCGCTCTTGGGTGTTTAGAAAGGCCATGATTGCGCTTTTACATCCTCGTCGGAAACAAAACACCGTTGTGCTTCTGTTAGCTTCAGTCAGCGCTCTGTAAACACGGAAACTCGCGGCGCACCACGTGACTCCAACTGAAACACGGAATCGTTAATGAAGACGACGTAACGAGGTACCACTCTGACCACGTCGCTTAAACAAACGCTTTTTTCTGCCAAATTATGGGATTATTATAATTGTTATAACTTCAATTAAATACGCCACACATTTGTATGTTCAATATATCTTAAACTGCTATAATATTATAGAGTAATGTATCGGGTAATTTATTCAAAATAGTGAGAGCCTTAGCAGTATACGATCGTCACCTTACGACGTCTTGACGTGTCCTCGAAGGCACTGAGGGAAGTTTTCTCTCTTCCAAAATGTAGCAAAAAAATCATTAAATGCACCAAATCGAGGCTTTAATATGAACAATGCCCGTCTCGTATGCCAGCCAAAATGCAACTGAAAAACCATGGCACTGGTTTCCTCTTTAGCTTTATTTTTGTCGCATCGTATTTCACAAATAAGGTGAGTACAAATCCATCATTCATATTTGGGTTTTCCTTGTTTTCTTTATTTACAGTCAATCAATGTAGAAAATGCAGCTTTAGGTCAAAGGTCAGCAGTCTTGCCCTCACATCACTCACTGTACATTATGTATCCTTTTATTCAAACCAGGAAAATTACAATTTAACACTTCATGCATCAAGCAAACCTTGGGCCAAATTAGGTCAGCCACTAAGAGTATTTTAATGACAAGTTTAAAAACTTGTTTTAAATAGTTTGAAGGACTACAGCTCTGGGAAAAAAAGACACCACTGCAAAATTATCTGTTTTACTACTTATAGGTATGTGTTTGGGCAAAAGGAACATTTTTGTTTGAGTCTATAAACTACTGACAACATTTCCCCCAAATTCCAAATAAAATATTAGTATAAAATATAGTTTTCAGCCCTCAAACAATGCAAAGAAACCAGATCAAATTCATTTTCAAACAACATAATACTAATGTTTACACTTAAGAAGAGTTCAGAAATCAATATTTGTTGCAATAACCCTTATTTTTAATCACAGCTTTCATGCGTCTTGGCATGCTCTCCACAAGTCTTTCACGTTGTTCTTGGGTGACTTTATTCCACTCCTGGTGCAAGAACTGAAGTAGCTCAGCTTTGTGTTGGAATTCAACAGACGCTGGGATTGAATGGCTGTAATACATGTAGAGATGCTGATTTCAGAAAAAAAATGCAGTGGTCTCTTATTTTCTTCCAGAGCTGTATATAAACCATAGAGTTAAATAAAATTATGTTACTAATTCACAATGTGCAGTATAAAGTATAAGTATTAACTATGATTGTAAAACAGGAATTAATAATGAGCCAGGGAAATTTCTAAAACAACTCACCAAACAAGCATTTTTATAGCTGTGATAATGTGATTGGAATACAAAAAGGTACTGTTGCTTTAACTTAAGATGGCATTCTTGAACAAGGCTTGAAGGTATCCCATGACGATTTGGACGTGCATAGACTTCTAAGAATTTGAACTTCCAAACACTATTACTTTTTAATTACATCCCTTTTTTCCCTTAGTTTGTCCTATCTGTATTGAAATTCACATATCCAACACTTTTCCAAGGGTAAGTGTTTTTCCTCACAACTTAAAAGGCCCATATTACACCATTTTCTGCTCTGTTATGTTTCCTCATTAAAAATGTACATGGAGTTTTATTTCATACACACATTTAACACACAAACCTGTATATTTATTCCTAGTTCTTTTCTCAAACTCTGTTCAGCTTTATGTTAATACAGTAAGTCACTGTGTTTTTAAACTCCATACACCTTCATCAAAATCATTTGGATAATTTCAGCTCATTTCTACTGCACTAAAGGTAAAATGTAGCTGTTAACTTGAAAACTATCGCTACATGAATGGCATCACAAGGTGGAACAGAGCATTTTGAGCTTTGGAGATGTAGACAGACTAATAATATAATATAATATAATATAATATAATATAATATAATATAATATAATATAATAAATATAATATAATAAATATAATATAATATAATATAATATAATATAATAAAATAAAATATAATAATATAATATAAAATAATATAATATAATATAAAAATAAAGGGTTACTCAAACATGTGTGAATGAAATAAAACCACTCCAGGTTTGTTTTTGATGAGGTAACATGGCTTAAAGCTCACAAGAGTCAATTTTGCATAATATAGGACCTTTAACTTACTATTATATCAAAGCATTTATATTCAAAGTATAATTAAATAGAGTTGTTTTCATCAGATGGCAGACTCTTATAGGTGCTGTGCTGCTGCTGCTCTGTGTGAAGCTGGGCTGGTTGGAAATTAGCCATATAAACAGGTGATTCCTCTGCCCACTCATTCACAAATATCGTTACGAAATAGCTACCAAATGTAAGAATCGGATTATGTTACAGATCGGCTGCTCTCTCCTGGCTTCCCGGTTCACTTCTGTTTGTAGGAAATATATATGCCGGCTCCAGAGCGTTATCAAGCATGGTAGTAGCCTGTATTGTCAAACTTGGACCATTAAATGTAATCTATTTAGGTGAATTAGTAGTTTTTATTATGTGTTTTTGTATTTGTGCAGGACATCCCCCTTTTCTTCACACTCCAGAATTCCTCTCATGTTGTGAGTTACATAATCGCAAAGGTTCTTCACAGACAGGTAAGAAGAAAAATTTCCTATTTATACAAGCAAAAACAAGTGTTGAGAAAGTACTGCAATATTGAATTAAATACATGTAAATTTCATGGAGCTTTCCTTTAAGTAGAAAGATTAGAGATTACTTGAGACACATCTGTTTTAAGTTAACATTTACGTTTTACTTTATATATAAAGTAAAAATGTAGAAGCAGAAGCAGCATAGATTGCATGTTGTTACAGTGGTATCTAATAAGAATTTCTTTATTCCTATTCATGATGCAAAAACTGGTATGTTGAGAAAGTAACAGCAATATTATACTATTAAAAGTGATCTAAATCATTTAAAATTGTATGAGCTTTTCTATAAGTTTAACCATTAATTAAAAATCTGTTTTTACTTAATATGGACACACCTTATATGAGAAGCAGTGTGTATTTCATGCTTTTACAGCTGTACTTAGTGACTATTTCTTTATCAACAGAGAGAGCAATGGCTGAAGTTTATCAGGTCAGTTTATCATCTGTTTAAAAACGGTGTCCAAAAGTACAAGTTATGATAAAATGTCTACTCTTTTGTTTGTAGTATTTCTCTCATGTTAATGTCAGCCATTAACCTTCCTACCAATGATCCTGGGGTAAATAAAACTATATAACCACCTTATTATGTGATTTATACATGTATTAATGTATATATATTTTCTTTCGATTTCATTAGTTTGACTTGACTGCTTATCAGTGGGCTGTGGCTCATCTTATCTGTGTTGGTAAGATTAAATGCATCAAAATTATGCATAAATATAAGCAAGGTTAAATAAATTAAAAGTAATGCCTTTTCAGGTTCATACAGTGTTTTCAAAGTTAACAACAAATCCAATGGCTTGGGGTAAGTACCCCATCATACTGTGATAGATGTCAATTTATAAGTTGATCTTGTTATGCATTTTGGTCATGGAAAAATAATAATAAATAATAGAACAACTCACTATGTTTATATCTATATATAAATATCTAAATGTGCTTCAATTTCAGTGACATTGAGCAACAGTGCATTAACTACGTGTTCAGGTAAATGAAATTCTAATGAAGACATAAAGACAGGTCTAAATACATGCACCAAACTTTGTTCATTTCTGTGTCCTTTTCTCCAAAATAGTGTACTTCTGCTTGCAGTAGCAGCTCACCCAACAGGTAGAGGCAGTGCTGTTTGTTTACAATAGAGCAGGGGTCTTGAACGTTTTTCAGGCCAGGGACCCCCAAACAGATGGCGAACTGGGCCAGGGACCCCCTACTATATATACGGCATAGAATTGTGTTTTATATTAAATTGAGCTCAGTGTCATGTATAAACATTGCTACTCTGTTATGGTACATCCAATACAAGGAAATAATACACAGGTTAATACTGTATTTTACACTATAAAATATAAAATTATATTATTTTAAAGTGAAATCAAAAGATTTCGCGACCCCCCTGCAGTACCTCCGCAACCCCCCTAGGGATCGCAACCCCCCTGTTGAAGACCTCTGCAATAGAGTATACATAGTACAAAATCCTGAAAGTAGCACTGTAGTCGTTTTAATAGTATTGTGGTAATAGTAATAGCAAATTCCTTCCTTAGGTGACCTTGTTGGTGCCCTTGATTTTCCTTTCCTGCAGTCCCACAAATTTCATGGTGGCTGCTGCCTCAGGTAAAAACTTTTTAAACATATTAAACAATCATTATACAGTATTGACAGCAGTGACATCACGCGTGGGTGTTCTACATGTATCTCTAACGGTGGAATGTTCAGCAGTTACAATGGTGACACACAATGCACATATTAGGAAAAACTGCTAGTCTGAAAAGTAAAGAACAAATACAAAATTTATTTAAACACATTTTCAGTACCATGTGAATATGCATGTTCAATACGAGTGTTCATTGTCCTGTACAGGAGTTTGATTTTGAACGAAAATTGTGAGTGTGTAAATGAAAAAAAATTGTAGCCAACTTGTGACTGTAATTTTATGTGTGAGAGACTTGTTTAAGCGCACAAATCATCTCACCTGTTGTCGTTCCAACCAAGTCAACTCTTTCATGTCAAACTGTGTTAAAATAAAGTTCAGATTAAGTCTAAATTGAGTAACTTCAGACAGAGTAGTGCTTACAGTTAGCTTCACACCCCCAGGGAATGTTGATTACTTCAGCTTTAAAATCAGGTTTGGTTCATAAGTAAAGGTAGACCAGGGTTATACTTCCTCCCACTCTGTTTGAGCAAGATTAACAAAACAATTAAGTACATTTTGCAATTACTGGGTTCTCAGTGTGAATTTAATGAAAAAAGGAAAGAAAAAAAAAAAAAAAATTTCAGGAGCTGTCTCTTAAGACCATTATTGTATTTTTCTAGTGCCTTGATGGGATTCTTGTTGCTTTTGGTCTCAGTCAAAATAAAGAGCGGACTTTCAACAGAGCATCTTAAAGTCTGGATGTTTGTGGCTAAGGTAATACTCCGAGTAATCAATAACACAGACACACACACACTTAATCATCTATACTTCTACAGTGATTGATTTTTTTTGTTTTTAGGTCACAGCCATGTCCCTGTCTCCATTCATCTTTTACACAGACATAAATGCACAGTCCTTAGCTTGGTATGTTCCCCCATATATAGTAAAAACTTGATTATCTGTTTTAATATAAGACTAAATTTTTACATAAATATTATTTTTACAGCGTGATTACCAGTCACTGTGGAGAGGCCCTGCTGCTCTATTCAGAAAGAGATTCCAAGTTATGAAACTGAAAACACTCCTGGTTCGCGATACATTTTGCCTTAAGAGATTTCAAAGTTATTTTTCTTATACCGTATTTTATGAAAGTATTCTGTTTACTAAAATAAAGCTATATTGACAAATGTTACTGATCAGTATTTTGCCTCTTGTGCAAGTCCAGTATTCACATACATTAGTAGTGATTTTTATTTACATCACCAGTCATTTTCACAATTTACAGAGATTTTAAACTTAAAAAAAACTAACAAAAAACTAACAAACAATTATAAGCAAATGGCCCTGTCTCCTTTATATTTTAGCACAATGCTTTTGGACTCATGTTTCTTGCTTTTTACCTTTTGGGGAAAACATAGCATTGAAAGGCTGTCTCCTCCGTAAGCGTTTCTGAGGATTTTTGTCTTCTTTGATATAACCTGCAAATCAGAAAATGTAACTGAGGTTTCTTTCAGGCTTCACAAAACGAGAAAAAATACATTAAATTGAGCCAACAATATTACTGCAATATTTTAAAACACAAGCTAGTACAAATAAGTAGTAAAAGTAGACCACACCCAGGCTAAATTAGGATTATACTGACAAGATCATGACTATTGAACACATCCTCATTTGAAAACGTAAAGAAATTGTCAACATTAATAGTTTATGAGTCTCTGAGATTCACAACATGTGAATAAAATGATCTAACAATGCTGCTGCAACATTTAGGTTCAAGATTTCAAGAAATTCACTACCGGTACATGTGATATGAATATTGCATTAATCAATATTGGGAGTTAATCAAGTTGTGTACCTCTTTCTATACAAGTCTGTGTAGATGGAAACCCAACCTCCCAAAAGTTCTCAGGAGTACAGGGAGGAATATAGAGGAACCGGTGCCTGGAGCAGTTTGACAGCTTCTTTTGTCTCTCCTTTTCTGGAAGATGTGCATAATACTATAGAAAAAATATAGAAAAATTAAATAAATAAGTTCAATTTATGCATTTTTACATATTGGGAGAACATACAATTTCACACTCCTTGCAGGTTGTTCCTTTGAGCTTTCTGCGTTCGTCTTTCTTGCGTATCACAGCCACATGAGCAAAGGCTGGTTGGCTATAGAAAGAAGACAATATAGTGATTACAACAACAATACTAGTGCAGTCTCAATAGGCTCTAACATCAAAATTGGAACAAAACAGACCAAATCCAGGTCTAAACCAGGAATAGAACATCAAGCAAAGACTACATCGGGGAAAATCCAGGACCAAACAGGGTCAAGTGCAAATAGAAAGATAACAGTCATGGCATGTATTGTTTCTTACTCTGGTTTTCTTTTATCCATACTATTTTCAGCATCATTTTCATCGCCACCTATAAGCAAAATAAAATAGGTTTAAGTCACAAAATATAGGTGAATGAATAAAAAGCCTTATCAAAGTTTGTTCCATAGTAAAAAAAAATAAAAAATAAAAAAAAAGTCATGAAACTATTAGAAGCAGAAACTAAAATACCAGACCCACCCTGTTCCTCTTCTCCATCCTCCTCCTCCTCCTCCTCCTCTTTGTCACTGGGTTGGTTTTGGTCCTCCACAGGTAAAGTGATGTATGACTTGTAATCTCCACAGGCGCTTGTGTCAAACATTCGGTCCAAGCTGTCATTTGCCTTATGACCTAAACCTTAAAAATATACGTACTTTTAAATGTTGAATTCACATGTATTTTAAGTTGGCTTAGGTTATTATTTTTTGTTTAAAAACATGCAATTCATAACATTTCTAGTCGAGGGTCCGGCACCTGCTTATCTCCATGGTTACTGCTTTGTCTAGAATGTTCCACAGTTTAGATTAAACCTGTCCATCACAAGGGAGACAAGCAGGACAGCAGTACGCTACATTACAATTGAGATCTGTGGAGAGTCACCCCTACAGCTCTGGAAAAAAAATAAGAGACCACTGCATTTTTTTTCTGAAATCAACATGTATTACAGCCATTCCATTCCAGCGTCTGTTGAATTCCAACACAAACAAAGCTGAGCTACTTCAGTTCTTGCACCAGGAGTGGAATAAAGTCACCCAAATGTGACTTGTGGAGAGCATGCCAAGACGCATGAAAGCTGTGATTAAAAATAAGGGTTACTGCACCAAATATTGATTTCTGAACTCTTCTTAAGTGTAAACATTAGTATTATGTTGTTTTAAAATGAATTTGATCTTGTTTCTTTGCATTGTTTGAGGTCTGAAAACGTGTATCTTTTTTGTTATTTTGACCATTTGTCATTTTCTGCAAATAAATGCTCTAAACGATAATATTTTTATTTGGAATTTGGGGGAAATGTCAGTAGTTTATAGACTCAAACAAAAATCTTCCTTTTGCCCAAAACACATACCTATAAGGAGTAAAATCAGAAAACCTGATCATTTTGGAGTGGTCTTTTATTTTTTTCCAGAGCTGTATTATTCCTGAAGTAATAAGTAAACGCTAGATGGATATGTTTAACGTCATACAGCGGAACATTCCAGGCAAAGCAATAACATCCCCTTGGAGACAAGCAGGTAGCAGCACCAGAAAAGTGCACTTTTATATATTTACCATAACTGTAAGTCTCTTCTCGTCCATTTTCTGCCCGTCCTTGAAGAAGGCTGTGACTGATCCAAGTGCAGTCTGAGTCCTCGTATTCTCTAGGATGGTATTTTTCCTGTTTTTCCTACAAAACAGAAATAAAATCTAATATAGTTGCTCAGTATTTTATAGAGTACACATTGTCAAGTTGAAAATGCCTACAGCTCTAAATGTGATGCGTCTCTATACCTCATTAGTCTCTTGTTCACTCTCGTACATTTCAAGGGCTAGTGCTGGGTCAATACTCCACATTGGTTCAACTTGAAATTCTTTTGGAGCTGAAGGAAACAAAACGGATTAACTTTTACATTGTACTTTGAATATTCAATTACATATAGTACATTAAAAAATACAAAATACTTACAATTTTCACTGTTGGTTGGACATTGTGACCTGTTCCCATCTTTTTGTGGTTTTATTCTTGCATTTGGCTTCTTAAAAACAGGACTCAAAGAAGGGACGTTTGGTTTCTCAATTAGGGTTTCATCTTCAATAGACTGACTCTGTTGAAAATGATGAAAAACACATTTAAATACTAAAAGTTAATACGTTTATGTTTAAAAGGTGCAATGTTTAACTTATCTGGTGGAGGGGCCGCCAAATACTTTTCTCCTTTTTCTGCTTGAATATTTCACAGTATGGCATTAAATCTTTCTATCTACATGGGAGACCAAACAAGACCAAGTTACAGGTCAGATCTGTGGAGAGGCAACCCCGCTGACAGTCAGAATGTCTGTTTTTTTTAGTTATAAAACCACCTGTAATCGAATAAATGTAAGGTAGAGCTGTTTAATGTCACACTGTGGAACATTCCAGGCAGAGCAATGACATATCCATAAACAAGCAGGTGACGGACCGCCAACCAAAAAGTTACATAGTGAACCTTGAAATAACGCGATAACTTCCCAACCTTGGCGTTTACTTTACAGCTTTCATTCAGAAGAGTGGATCGTTCTAGTTCTGGTTTCCTCTCCAATTTTTGAGGAACATCTTGTTTTTCCTCCTTGTTTTCCAATTGGCTTTCCTCTTTCTTTCTTTTTGCCATGTTGCTGACGACAACACTGTCACTGGAAAAGCGCTTGTTTCGAGGTAGTAGTGATGGGGACCGGTCCGTGGTGGAGTCTGGACTGTGGTTCTTAAAAGGTCTAAAAACACAACTTGTATTATTGTTAGAAAATGCATTAAAACCACTAACTCACTTTTGAATTGTGCTTACATTGTGTCAAATTTAGACTGAAATAAAGTCTCAGGGCTGTCCTTCTGGTTCACAGGATTTTGTTTTTTCTGAAATGAGAATTTTGCAAAATTATCAAATGAAAAATCAAGAGGAAAACCACGACATTCAGCATACCACACGACGAGGTAGAAGATCCAGGCGACAGGTTTCTGTTACCACATCCTCTGAATTCAGATCTTCGTCTATAAACAGTCAATTGATCATTTTTATCTTGCTTTATATGTATAATAATTTGTAAGTTATGAATTTGCAAGTTAATAATTTACAGAAAGTATATTTTGAAAGCTCTTACCCATTTGAGAGGCTTCAAGATCACAAGTATTTGGAACCAGCACCTGATTTTGTTGTGCGTCTGGGTCCTTTTCAGCTTCTATGGAAAAGTAATAACATAATGTCATTGACAAGTTTAGGTAGACATTCTGAATTACAAATATTTCACTAAATTAATATTGCAGCCCCAGATGTAGCCAGTGTAATCACAATATGAATCATTCCAATTAGCAAATCGTAAAGACAATTTTAAAGATAATTTCCCCTGCAAATGACAAAATATCCTGTTGTATTATACATCCTAACCCTGTAATTTAGACCTCTCTAGAAACATGCATGTGACTTTTATTACTTTAGCAGCTCAATTGTAAACTCTCCTATTTAAAATGTGTATTTAAAATGTATTTAAAATCATAATTACACTGCTTGCCAGAAAACTCCCAATTACATATTCTCTCCAAAGTATAAATCTCTAATATTGGACTAAAATTCACTGACCGATAAACAGTGAGGTGTGAGCTGATGGTAGCGCTCTCTCATTGTAACGGACAAACTTTGATTTCTCGACATTTTTGCGTTTTTTGAGTTTGTTTGCAGCTGGGAGTGAACTGGGCATCACAGGAGAGTCTGGGATAAAGCAGTCATCTTCTGGGATAAAGCAGTCGTCTGGCTCTGGAGATGAAGACTGCTGACAGCTGGAAAAACTATAAACACAAAAATGCTTTAATCAGGAACTGAAAATTTAACACAGGGAAGGTTAAAATAATCAGAATATGTGTAATATAAAGGCTCAGGAAACAGCCTGTCAAAACTAATTCATATAGGAAGTGAAATCTACTATACCATTGTTTAAAACAAATGTTGTATTTTTGTGGCACTTTTTACTGAAATCATACCCAGATTTATTCAGTTTTTCAAGCTCTGTATTTAGCTTCTTGTTGTCATCTTCAAGGGCTTTTTTCTCTCGTTCTAAAACAGAAAAAAACTTGCATCCAAAACATTTACAATCAATATTCTATTACAAATCCAAACAATAGACTTACTTAGTTTGTTAATAAGAAATGTATTATTATCTTCGTTGTTTTTCAAGCTGTCTTCAAGAATGGTGCATCTTTCACACTCTCCAGCTCGGAGTCTAAAACAGAAGACATTATAACTATTACTTTACTGTAATTACATTTACTACATTTTTAAGCATGGGTATTAATGGGAGTTAATCTAAGGAGAGCGCTACCTTTCTTCTAAACCACTGATAGTGTCCTGTAAGCTTTTGTTTTGTTCTTTCAGTTGCTGGTTACGATTAAAAAACACCTCGAGTCTCTGAGCGTCTCTGGAAAGAAACAAATCGTCACATTAAAACCTCATACATGTGCATTTGACATTTAACACGTAACACAAGTTAATATAAGAAATTGAATATAATACTTACAAACATCGCTCCTTTTTCAGCTTGGCTACTTTGGCTTCCAATTCTAGAAAACAGAACACAGATTCAGCTAAACTTGACAAAAATGGACTACAATACACACAATACTATAAAACATGACTCAAAACCTGACAAAATGTATTATTAAAATGTATTATGTGCCCTTTATTCAATTTAGATAGCCCAATTGAGCAATTTAGTCACTGGGAATTTTCATTATAGCATATTCTGACTTTATTTTATGTACACTTGAACAAAATTGTACATTAGTGAACAAGCATAGCAAGGGAAGGGTCTCAATAATCAAATTAACAAGATAAAAACAACTTAGTAAAAAAAAACTGTATATATTACCCTGAAGAGCATTTTGGTGACAGTCCAGGAGCTGCCTCCACAAATCCTCAAACTTTGCTCCGGGTTTAGTTCCATCACTGCTCGGTACATGGCTGCTGCTCATTCTGGAGAGAAAAACTCACCGACCAGTCCACGTTTACAGACAATAATGTTTAATCTGTCGTTTTAAGTCGCTGTCACTTAATTTTGATAGGAAAGTTGGATCGTAGTATTCGTTGTGGACACTTCTGGTAGATTTCTGGTCGCTTAGAGCCAATACTTTGACTCTGAGGACAAAATAGCGAAAACCCGTAACAAAAAAATACGTAACAAAGAAAATGCGAACAGGTTTCTCTTTTTAAATTCAATGTAAAATACTTTAAATTGTAGGTTTACTTCTTATCGAGCCATGACCGGAACTAGCCGCATTGTAAACGAAACTTCAATCTAGCGCGCCGCAATGCATGATGGGAGCCTGGCAAGTTTTTTTGTTTTTTGTTTTTATTTATTTATTTTTAAGTTTTTTGCAACAATTTAATTTCTGTATCCTTTTCCTGCAGCTTTTCATGGATCTATTATAAAATCCTTACAATATACATACAAATAACAGAAACTGCAAACAGAAACTTTAACATTTTATTTTTATTTTTGGTCTTTCTTTAGAATACAAAACAAGAACCGAAATCACAAAAATAACATTTACAAAACAGATTTTAACTGAGGTGACTGAGGCAACATAGAAAAGCTAGTCTATAGACAGTGATCTTGGTGAGTTAGCCTGGTACCTTGAGGTAAACATCGAGCAATGCAAAATGTTTGGTGTTTTACACGTGTTTAAATTAGTGTCTTTATTCAGTAGTGCTATTCACACATGAGTTTCATATTAACAGTTTAAGCTTAGACCTTAAGCCCACCTATCAAGAATGCATTGGTTATTATTGACACAGGTAACATAGGTCTATCTTTCTAGGCAAGTTGCACTGTATGGCACCATTTATTGGTTTTATTTTATTTTTTAACTTAGTCATACTCACACAAGGCTACTGTTGCTCATTCACACCCACTGACAAATGAACAATGTGCAAATGACCTCCAAAAACTTGATCAATGTTTTCCTACAAAGAATACTTTTGGTTATAAAAGCAAATTGTCATCAAAATGTGTTTCTGGCAAAAAAGCTGCATATGACATGTGGAATTAAATCTTCTATAAAATAGTGTAAAATAAAACATTTAAACACTTAATGATTACGTAATGGCCATCAAAGAGGCACAAACTCAAAGGTCTCAGCTTTTTCCTAAAATACAAAAATGATAAGACAAAATGCATACACTGCATCACTGAAAATAATAAAAACCTAATATCACTTTCTAATATCACAAAGCAGTGAAATTACAGTTTAGTCTGCACTTTTAGTGCAGGAATGTTTTTGCATGAGCTAACATTTTATGTCCTCTTCTTTTCACATTAAGACATGTTAATGAGTGATTCAGCATTGCAGATTATTATTCTAGTTCCTTTGGATGTGTGCCTTTTGTTCACTTTGCATCTGTCACAGCAAGTAGATTGAGCTAGCAATATTCCATGTGCCTATATACTGTATATACACATGCATTCAGCATCATATGTGTTCCCAAAGAGTAATGTAATGCATTATGTAACAAAATCCAGATCCAAACTCTATTTTCAATGCTAAAAAGGATTAAGCTTCAAAACTCTCATGACAGAGCACAAAAGGGTTAGCACGGAGCTTTGTTATATGTTATATGCAGCAGGCTCTAGAGGTGCTGGCGTTGGGAGAGTGGTTTAGGAATGCAGCCTTATCTCAATAACTGGGGTCACGTCGTCATCCAATTTCCCCCTTTTCCTTTTTAAAATGTGACTCTTTCTACGATATATAGGGTTTAAGATTCACATTATGCTGGAAGAAGAGCAATTGGCTTCAGACAGTGGCTGGGCTGTCTTCACCAAAAGCAAAAACACTATAGTGTGAATGCATAACTACCATCCATTGACCTGTGGAGAGAAGAGAAGAATTATATTACATAAAAAGGTCTTGGTCAGAGCTTTGAATGCATGTATAAAGTAAGAATCCAGCTCACCCCTCAGTTCACCACTGTGGGGGTACATAGCTGTAGCTGGGTGTGCCTGGAGGCCGATATGTTGGCATTGTGACCGGGTGGGGTGCAACAGGCGCTGGTGAAGGAGTGGTCAACAATGTTCCTAGAAAATACAAACAATATACATTAGAAGATGTGGAAATTTAATAGCAGAAATTTCCCATAAAAGAGACATGAATATACATACTGACATCCAAGGCACTATAATTATTTGACCAATTATTTTGAATTGTTTTTGGCAAATATTTTTAATTTGTGAATGTCAACAAATAAAAAGGTATGGGACATCAATTAACTGAATTTTGATTACATACTAATGGATAGGGATGTCAAGATTTTCTGATAATTGATTGTTGTGATTCATCAGATTCATTTCATAAAGTAATATATTGACAGTACATAAAATAATGACAATTGACAATGAATATTTTTTGTTATGGTGTCAATAATCTAGACTAATCAATACATTTCCTTTCACAATAATCGCAACCCTAGAAATTCCTAGTGTAACATCCCTACTTAAGGACCGACCCAAGACTTCTAAAGATACAATAAAAAATGTAAAAGATTTGTGCGAAGTGACCCTCACCTGCTGACATAGCCATGGTCGTGCCCGCTACCATCCCCATGGGGACCCCGTTGCGATGAGGAGGAGGGATGGGCGGGGCAAACATGGTCGCTGGCATCCCATTAGGCTGGACAACTGTCGTGTGATGTATGACATGAGGCGGAGCAGCGTACAGTGGCTGTGTGTAGTAAGTGCCTTGTTGTTGTGAAGGTATTAATGCCTGCAATTAAGAAGAAAATAGTTTTACTGACAGGGCAAAATAAATACATGCATATGTTTATTTAAAAGCAGTTAAAGCACTTAAAGACACTTATTTTATATTACAACAAGTATAATATTAGGTCTCACCCCTGCCTATCCAAGCCAACTCAAGTAAAACTTACTAGCAAATGATTTGATCTTCTGTGTATATATTTATGCAAATTTCTTCTGTGTCTCCCTCTCCCTTCCTCTTGAGTACTCTAGCACACCCAGGTAGGGTAAATAAGAATTTGTGTGTGATGTAATAATAAAAATAAACTAAATATATTGTCCAACTGAAAGCATCAAATAAAAAAATCATAACAGTATATATTCTAGACATAAAAATATGAAAGCTCCAACTATGGGGCTTATAAATATCAGTGTAACATGATATAGACCTGTGCATAAGGATTCTGTTGGGGGTAGGTGCTCCTGACAGGATACACAGCAGCCGGATAAGGATTTGGTGAGGACGTATAAGGAGGCACGGTCCCAGTGTTTGGAGAACAGGTCATTTTAAAAGGAGTGCCTGGAGAGTATCCTGTAATAAAAGTACAGTGTTTGACATGAAAAGTAACAATTATAAGACTGCACTCACAGGACATATAAATACATGAGTAATAGTATTTAAAATGCCATTGATATTTGAGGTAAAAAGCATGATTCTTACCACTGGGGAATGCTGGGTTGGCACCAGGATAGACACTGGGAGTGTATGTGGGAGGTGCTGCTGCATAACCAACAGGGAAACCAGCTAACAGAATAGCAGAAGATATAAACCAGGAATAAACCAGTTCAACATTTAATTACAAACAGAGCAAATTAATTATGGAGCGGAGAAAACATACCTGGATATCCTATGCCTTTAGTATTGGTAAAGGGGACCCCTGTTGGCGCAGGGCTGTACACCGGGTTCATTGTGGTCACTTTTCAGATTCTGCACAGAAAGGTAATTACAGATAAAACAATCTAATTCAATAAACATTTGTTTCAGTAGCCTGGAAGGCACTTCCCTCTATTGGCCAACAAACAGAATTACATCATTTGATTCGTCTTTTAAATCAATTATGCTTTTTTATTTCTAATGTGTTTGGATCTGGTTTTCAACTAACATGAGCAAATAATGGCTTTTCTCAACCGAGGTATGACTTGGTGGTAAGGATTTATTAAGATTAAAATGCTTAAATAACAAAAAAAAATATAACTTTAGAATGTATTAATGTGCAATTTCTTAGCAATAAATGTTAAATATAAAAGAAAATATGTTGCAATAATAGTTCAGAGCATCTAATTATTGCAATTTAAGGAAGCCTTTGTAGGTAAACACATATGCAAGAGGTCAGTTAACACACATAGTCCCTTGTGCATTTGTTTTTTTGGCATTTAGAAAGGTTGCATTAGACACTCGTACTATAACAAATAAAGATGGCTGAGGCTTGCTTTTACTTCAAGATTTGTAGTGAAGGTGAACGAAACGGGACACTTGTCATCACTAGCCAACCTACAGCTCTGTTTAATTAATCCCAGAAATATTAAGAGCACCTGAAAACTAAAGATGATTTGAAAGAAATCTGTTGATGTCTGATTTAACCTGCGAATCACCTTTTTGACCGCGCTACACCGCTGGACTGTCCCGCAGAGCCGCCGATTGGGCAGAGCTTGTCAACAGGCCGCGGCAGGAGGAGGCGGCCCCCACTAACACCTGTCCCACACTGGATACACAGAAATAAAGACAAAAACAATTCACTCACGTTTCGCGGACTGAGCTGCCCGTTATTCCCAACCTTTGATCCTTTGGGGAAAATGAAATTAAGCTAGCTGGGGTTTTGCTCCCAGATGCAGCTGAACTCTTTTGAGCACCCGGCGTCACTTCCGCAAAAATCACGTGGTTTAAGAAAGCGCAAAACAAATGTGTAAATTATATCAGCTTAGTCGATTAAGACAGTAAAAAATACAGAAATTTAATATATCCAGTTGTGAAATAGTTTTATCGTGCCGTGGCACTTAAAATGCAAAATAAAAAATGTAAATAAAAAAAGCCATCATGGCCGCTCCACGATCCTGACAGGAATGTAAAGACGTATATATATATTAATATCCCAAGTTTTTTCTTGTAATTTGATTATCTATATTACTTTATGCCCTTTAACGGATAAAGATGAAGGTTCGTTTTAATGATTTTGTATTTTATTCAGTGCGAAGTAAAATATTATACTGTAGTGTTGCTAGGTTTTGTGTTCTTGCAGAACCTTTGACGCGTCCCTTTCATTCAGCCATTGAGCTCGGCAGCCTGGGCCCAGGCTGTTATGGCTGTGATAAGCAATATAATATGATCTTTTCTGTCACTATGCGGATATTTAGCATTTTATAGGGGTCCGTCATCAGGATTAGGCTAAAAACTAGATTAGGTGTAATAGTTTGGAGCAGCAAATCCGTGATGTCTGTGGTAGCTGGTGGCAGTGGAGCCTCTCACAGCGCAGCGGCTTCTGGGTGTCTGTCTGCAGGCTCGCCCTATGCCGCTGCTGCAGCCGGGGGAGGAGCGGGCTCGGCCGGGGGAGCGGCTGGCGTGGCTGGGAGACTCCCAGCTCGAGTTCTGGAGCATATTTTCTCATATCTGGAGCTGTCGGACCTCATGCGGTGCTCGCTAGTTTGCTGGCACTGGTATAACATCTTGTCGGATGAAAACAGTGAGGTGTGGCGCAGTCTTTGCTCCCGGAGTCTCACCGACGAGGCTCTGCGCTCTGATGTTCTCTGTAACCTGCCCACCTACAAGGGAAAGGTATGTTCTACCAATGTGTATGATGTGCATAAGTGTGTATTATAACTGAATATACTGCCGAAACCCCATCTTATAGGCTAATGTTCTCTGGAAAGGCCTAAACTTTCTCCCTGCATAGCAGCACCAATGGGAACCAAATCAATGCAGCGTAATCTATTATTTAGTATAAAATCTCCAGACTGTCTCTTGATGTGTCTGTGTGGTCTAAGTGGGAAATCATTTCTTGTTACAATTGCTCTTTTGCACAGTTGTATACATGCCTTTCAGGCCTGGTCTGATCTAAATAGACTGTAGCTTATCACAACACAATACTGTTATTATTTCATTTGTACCTAGTTTATAATACTTAATAAAAAAGTTACTTTGAAAATGAAAACAGGCCATATAATGCAGTAAAACAGGTTTTCGATACAGTATATTTGGACAGTAGGAACCTATAGGAATGTACTGCACTGCATTATACTTGACATCTCTTCACTTCTGTCATTTCTGTCTTTGTTTTCAGCTCAAGTCCTTTCAACATGCTCTGAGTTCCCATGACTGCTCACGTAATGTTTACATCAAGAAAAATGGCTTCACCCTGCACCGAAACCCCATTGCCCAGAGCACGGATGGCGCACGGGGCAAAATCGGCTTCTCTGAGGGACGGCATGCCTGGGAGATTTGGTGGGAGGGTCCTCTTGGTACTGTAGCGGTTATTGGTATTGCCACAAAACGGGCAGCTATGCAATGCCAAGGCTATGTGGCTCTATTGGGTAGCGATGACCAAAGCTGGGGCTGGAACTTGGTGGACAATAATCTTCTTCATAATGGAGAGGTGAATGGAAATTTCCCACAATGCAACAATGCGCCAAAATATCAGGTAAGGACTCAAGCTCTGCTAATCCCACTACAACCCATGTGCCCTCAACACTATCCTCTGAATTTCTTTGACACTACATTTAAAACTGACATACATACATACATAAACATCATCACACCATCAGTTATACAGTGGTGTAGTGTTGCGATGATACTAACATTTAAAACGTGATTTTGATATAAAGGGCCAAAGATTGCTGCACACATTCAGACCACTGAAACTGCTCTGGAAAGGTCAAAAGTTTTCCTTTTTATATGATTTTTTAAAAAAGTTAACATCTATTTTCCCGGTATTTTTTAGTATGTATTAGTGCACTCTTTCCGTCCATTTCTTAGTGACAGGTGAACCCAATTATACATTCAACAATGCAAAAGCAAGAAATACTAGGTTTAGGTCTGCAGTATTCAATACCACTGTGTATAGGTATATGGAAAAATGGAGACCTACAGAAAGTTTTATCTTGGACAGTGGTTCTCTTTACATCAAGAATTGTGTAGAAAGTAAAGATATTGTCTCCCAAGTACCACCAGATCTAAACCAGGACTAAAGACTGAACCAGGTTAAAAAGAAGGATTCCACTTATTCTACATTAGTTCTAAATAAGGAATCCTTCTTTTTAACCTGGTTCAGTCCAGTTCTTTTTTAACCAGGACTAAAACTGGACTGAACCAGGTTAAAAAGAAGGATTCCACTTATTCTACATTAGTTCTAAATAAGGAGTAACCTAAAAGAGTTTGAAATACATGGAAATTCTATAAATAACAGAATTCTCTAAAAATGTAGTAACCAAGACTATAAAGGAACATGTAAAAATATTTTGTAGCCATCCAGCATTACCACTAGATTATTATTATTCTGAAGTACAGCATCTAATACTGTAATGCTACAGTATTGCTACAGTAGTTACCCTCAAATAAACATGTATGTCTTATTTGTTTTTGGATACTCAATTGGAAATTCCTAATTTTGTCTATATTCTTTTACAGATTGGAGAAAGGATACGAGTGATTCTAGACATGGATGACAAGACTTTAGCATTTGAGAGGGGTTTTGAGTTTCTGGGAGTAGCTTTTCGAGGACTGCCCAAAGCGTGTCTGTTTCCAGCTGTATCTGCAGTTTACGGCAACACCGAAGTCACCATGGTTTACCTGGGCAAACCTCTGGACGGCTAGAAAAGGACACTGTGCCAGTGTTGTTTAATGTGCTATAGATTTGAATAATGGTTAATTTATAGCAACATGGTGATGGCATTTGCTATTCATTTTTTAACCATTTTGGAGGCAACAGACCAGCAAACTTTTACAAGAACTTCCACAGCAAAACCTCTATAACTAAAGGGAAAAACATGGATTGTGTTCATCAGTGGACAATCAACAATGCAGCTGCCGTATTATGAACTAAAAAGGATTTTAATAGAGCTTAATTAAATGTGCATTGTGTAACATTTCTGGTGAAGGGTCCGTCACATGGTTTTCTTCATGGAGATGTTATTGCTTTGTCTGGAATGTTTCACAATATGGCATTAAACCTTTCTGTCTTCATGGAGACCAAGTTACATGTCAGATCTGTGGAAAGGCGATCTTGCTCACGGTCAAAATGCCTGTTTTCCTAAGTATTTTTGAGCAATAGAAACATAGAATAGAAAGATAGAGCTGTTTAATGTCATACTGTAGATCACTCCAAGCAGAACAATGATATATCTATAGAAACAAGGAGATGACAGACCCCCAACTAAAAAGTTACATAGTACAACTTTAAGATTTGCACAGTTGAATTGTTTTGTTGCATTTTCAAGTTACAACTCATGAATCATGGACTGGATTCTACATACCTCCATGCCAAAAGTTTTGAATAAATAAGCCAACTTTGATCTACACGTGCATGGTTATGGCAAAATAACTACTGCGTTTGCCATTTTAAAGTCATCAAGTAATATATGTATCTGTACCATGTGTTTTAATGTGCTACAGTAGTTATACACTATTTATTTCTTATTAATGGAACTATAGCCACAATATGGTTAATAAAGTCTAAATAGTGCCACTAGATTTGATGTTTGTATTACTGTTGGTATTGGAGTAGGAGGTTTAAAGATCCTAAAGATGAATATTACACTCTTGTGAGCTTTAAGTCATGTTCTAATGCTGTTACATTCTCAAAAACATATCTGGACCTTTTGTTTCATTCACACATGTTTGAGTAATCCTTTATTATTTGTCTGTCTACATCTTCATAGCTCAAAATCCTCTGTTCTACTTTGTGATGTCACAAAGCTGTAGTTTTCCAGGTAACAGCGACTTTTTACCTTTAGTTCAATAGAGACAATTCCAGGGCAGAAATCACCAAATGACTCTAGTGATGGTGTATGGAGTTCAAACACCGAGTGGAGTGCTTACTGTATTACCCCTTGACATCACAAGGTGAAACAGAGTGTTTTCTGTTTGTGAGGAGAACTCAGCCTAAATATGCAGGGTTTGTGTGTTAAAACATTTATGAATGAAACATATCACAACTGTGTATGTTTGTGATGAGGAAACGATAACATAGATGGATCATGTAACATATAACATACATGCAGCTCTGGAAAAAATAAGAGACCACTGCAAAATTATCAGTTTTTCAGATTTTACTACTTATAGGTATGTGTTTGGGCAAAAGGAACATTTTTATTTGAGTTTACTGACAAACTACTGACATTTCCCCCATATTCCAAATAAAAATATCGTTTAGAGCATTTATTTGCAGAAAATGACAACTGGTGAAAATAACAAAAATGATACACGTTTTCAGACCTCAAACGATGCAAAGAAACAAGATCAAATTCATTTTAAAACAACACAATACTAATGTTTACACTTAAGAGTTCAGAAATCAATATTTGGTGTAATAACTCTTATTTTTAATCACAGCTTTCATGCGTCTTGGCATGCTCTCCACAAGTCTTTCACATTGCTTTTGGGTGACTTTATTCCACTCCTGGTGCAAGAACTGAAGTAGCTCAGCTTTGTGTTTGTGTTGGAATTCAACAGACGCTGGAATGGAATGGCTGTAATACATGTAGAGATGCTGATTTCAGAAAAAAATGCAGTGGTCTCTTATTTTTTTCCGGAGCCGTATACGACATAATATGGGCCTTTTAATAGCAAATATGCAACCTTGTGTGTATCCACAAGATGGCACTGTTCAAAAGCTTTTAATTGTCAAAAACACTAAAGAAAATAGCAAAACTAATATTGGAATATTGCTATATATATATTAGATAGATATAGATGTATATATATATAGATGTATAGATATATAGATATATAATCACAGATTATAGATTGTAGTGTTGCATGTAATGAGCTCTTGTTTAAATGTAACAAAGATGTCAGGTCTTAATTGTAATAGAACTATATTTTGACAAGGTTTATGGTTAATACCTCTGTGGTTAATGGGTTTATCCGCACACTACACACACACACACACACACACACACACACACACACACACACACACACACTAGGTTCCACATCACCACACATTTTCAATGTAAATGACATTTTGCGGCATAACAACACAGCATCATTTACATACAGTAAGCGTCCACCCTTCCTTAGAGATACTGACACCATCTAAATATATGTGAACACAACCTGCATGTTTTTCCAATGCATGTCTGTCAGTGAAAAGTAACAGGAATCCAGAAAATATGTAAAACCACAGTTTTTTTTCCCTGTTCAATAATGTAAGTTTATTTGTTGTGTAAAATTACTGTACAAACATTAGGTAAATAACAAATATATATAATGTGTAATGTAAGAAAGGCAAAACTGTAGCCCTATACTGTATCTTTACTTTGCAAATCTATCTTTCTTATATTCATTCAGGTTTTAAGCAGGCTACAATATATACTAGTAGATCATAACAATATTAACTTAAAGCATCTACACATGCACACATTTGGGCTATAAAAACATAACCAAAATATATGTAGTCGTCCATTGTTTCAGGGGTCATCTTTATTATTCACTTCTGTAGGATTTCATTCTGTGGGGGCAGGAAGGGTGTATGCCCATGTGGTTTCCTCTTCTGTGCTCTGGCTCATCAGACCAAACAAAGGTGTCAAGGGTGTGTTCACTATGGTTTTGTGGTATCTCTTTGCTACCGATGTTGTGTAGAGTTGCGCTACTAACAGAAAAAACGAAGGGTTAGGTGTGAACCTTGTATACACTGCCTCCCCAAAGCCATGAGAACCTCTTTCTGATTGCAGCTTGTCCATGTGACCGGTTTCCGCTGTTCTTTGCTTCCGTGAGTGGTAGAAAGAAGCACTGGTTGTACAGTCAGAGCAGAGCAGTCAAACGTTCAGCGTTAAGTGCAGTGTGCAGAGGAGAGGGCACCAGCGTTATGGTCCAGTTGGTATCTGCCAGGGGCCCGGGAGATCCATATGTAACCAACACTGTAAGTACAAGCTATAAACTTTACTCAACATGCACCAGTCACTATTTGAATGAACAGCAAACTTTGTGGTAGTATTATACAACAATGGTATTGCATTTTTGCATAGCTATGAATATACTGTATATATTATTTTACCTACCATCACTTGGTATCTTGAAGGTTTAGTAACATTATAGATAAGGGATTAGGATATTCATGCTTGCACCATTATTTATATTTGAATGAGCAGCAAACTTTGTAGTAGTATTATACCATAGTAATATTGAATTGTGCAGAACTATGAATTGAAAACCTACAGTATATGCACTATTTTTTACCTACCATCACTAGGTATCTTGAAGGTGTAGTAACACTAATTTAGATATTAACCCTTGCACCAGTGACTATCTGAATGAACAGCACGCTTTGTAATAGTAGTATACAGAAGAAGTATTGGATTTTGCATAACTATGAATTGTAAATATACATTAAATACACCTTCAAGTATCTCGAAGGCTTACACTTTAGTTCAGGGATTAGGATATTAACGCTTCCACCATTATTTATATTTGAATGCACTGCAAATTCTCTGGTCTGGCCAAGATTTTAAAACTCCTATCAGGTTATTAATCTTGTTTTCACATTTACTATCTACTTACTAGTTCTGAAACTGCTTAATTCTAGTGTAGAGGTAGTTAACTTTAAGATAACTTGTCAAGTAATGTTATCTTGCTGCATGGACAGATCATTTCACTACTTTTAAGTCATTTTCTGATAGATTTCAGTGTTTATATCTTACATTTTGGACAAGCTTTTTTGCAGTGTGAATAATCAGCGTTGAGATAAGCCTCAAATATACTCGCCCATTCCTAGTCTTATAGTCTTATTGAAAAGTGCTTACATATGAACCTACCAGCACTTTGTATCTTGAAGGTTTTTTATAATCTGTTATTTTAATCCTTTGTTAAATTCTGAACTAATCAATCATAACACGGCTTTTGTTCAGTCTTTCTCTTTCATACGTTTTTGCCTATCTGTTACAGTTTGGGCATTTCATGAAAATAAATGCAAATCAACTGACAACTCAGCAATAAGTGAGAAATACACTTGGCATAGAAGTTCCCTTTGTGTGAACAGCTATTATAGGTCAGATTCTATGTGGGTTTTTTTATGCGGTTCCTCTCATATCTAATACTCATGGTCACTGTCACCATGTGTAAATTCATGTTTTTAGTATTAGTTATGCTGAAGCAATGTATGTAACTATAGGCTATACAAAAACATTTTCATATTAAATTAGTAAATAGTTGTTACAAACTTTCATGTTATGGGGAAAACAGTTATTATAAGTTGACTTTTATATGGAGAGAAACCATGTAAAATGTTTTAAAGTTCTGCTATGTGTTTATCAAATCATTCAAAAATATAATGATCATTTATAGGGTAGGGTAGGGTTTTGAGGAACACACTTAGGTCACTGTCACCACGTGCAAGTTTCTGTTTAGTAATAAGGTGTGTATGTAGCTAAAGGCTATTATGGACTTCTCATAGCTTCTTATAACGTGACATTTTGAGGACTTTTTACATTTCAAAATATGTTGTTATAACTGGTTTCTCATTACGGCAAGAAGAATGTAACTTTCATAATTTATTTTGTGTTGCCCCACTATTTCAAGTTATAATTAAGTGAAAAATCTATTATTACAACTATTTTAAATGGAGAGAAAACCTATTATCTGAAGCTTAAAGGTGCACTTTGTAACTTTTTGGGGGTCCGTCCCATGCTTGTTCCTGTGGATATGTAACTGCTCTGCTTGGAATATTCCACAGTATGACTTTAAACAGCTCTACCTTACATTTATTCAATTACAGGTTTTACAGCTCAAAAATACCTTGAAAAACAGACATTCTGACCTATAACTTGGTCTGGTTTGGGTTAATACGATATTGTGAAACATTCCAGACAAAGCAATAACGTCTCAGAAAAGTGTTTGACGGACCCTCTACCAGAAAAGTTGCAATGCACCTTTAATTCAAAAGCATAATTGTGTTTTATTTCCTTTATTTCCATCAGTAAGAATGTTAAAATGTCCCTCCACGGGTTCACCCCCCTCCTACTCTGTCTCCTGCCTGTGTGGAGAGTCTTCACCCCAGTAACCAGCCACCCTCCTCTCACCCGCTGCCAAATGGTAAGACCCCTGTCACATTTAAATACTGCATCTAAATACTGTAAGGTGCTTATTTTCATGATTATTATGAAATTTGGCTCATTAAAAATAAACTGAATGTGCCATATATTATGTTAACAAGGGTCGGTCGCACTTGGAGGTGAGTAGAGTAACCAAAAATACGTTTTCTTCCATGTTTGTATATATTTTGTAAATAAATAATTACTCAAGTAGATTTATAAGTAGTAGTCCAAGAAATGATTCAGTAAGAATAAAATGTATTTGGGTAAACTACTACTCAAGAGTAACTTATCTGAGCAAGATTTGCAATAACTAATGTGTAGTACCAGCTTGTACAGAACTTTTTTGCACTAATTTTCTTTTAGCACTATTTTCTTTAAAAAAAAATTTTTTTTGCACTTTCTTTTTTCTATACTGTGTTGTAAATATCCTGCTTTGTTGTAAATATCGTACTTAAATGTCTGCACTGAAGTGAGATGCTTTCAATCTCATTGTGAGTATGTATAATGTAAATTGTACATATGAATAGAGATAATAAAAGGCAATCTATTCTATTCTATTCTATTCTATTCTATTCTATAAGAGTAACTGTCGAGACATAACATCTGATTTCTAATTTGAAATCAATCTAACTGGAAAACCTAACATTAAATAACACACAAAATATTCAAAGGACTGAGCACAAAATTAGATAAACTTGGTACAAGAAACACAAAGTTTCAAATTTGTATATTGTCAGCATTAAACTTTTGTCACTTGTAGACTTAATTACACTTGGAAGAATGACCCAAACTTTAACTTAAGTAAGAGAACTGTTATACTATAAATTAAATTGGAGTAAAATTATGGTGGCTACTCAGAGAAGTACAGATATCACTGGTCTACAATTTTTTTTATTCAATCTGCTTCTGAGATAAAAGTGGCTAAATCTCATTTATATTGATAAGATGAACTGAAAATCAATTGATAATTGTACTGGTTAGCTAATATATTCATGTATGTAATGATATAATAATAATAATATACAGTATATATTATATATATTGATATATGTTAAAACTCTAGATGTAAAATGAATGTATTGGAATGTGCAGACAGGCTTTCAGATAGAACTGGTTGCTTGTAGACACACTGTACCTTCTGATAAACTACAGTTTTTGCCTTATTTTGCATAAATTTCCTATTTTGACCCAATACTATATCTTGGAAACTATAGCCAATCAGCACTTCTGACTTACTTTTTCTTTATTAGTGACCTAAACCAAGAAAAATTTCACTACTTTTGTTCTGGAAGCATTTTGCTTGTAGACCAGTGATTTGAATATTGTCAGCATCTTCTAATGCAAGTTTTAAATTTAAGTTGTAAGAGTACTGTTACTGTAAATAATATTACTCAAGTCAAAGTGAATGTATGGTGTCTACTCAAAGAAGTAAAAATATTTCAGAAAGTTACTCAAATAAATGTAATCACGTACTGCCCCATGCCACAATCACGAACTTCCCCCATTTCATGTTAGGAACCATTTTGTCAAACAAAATTTCCATCCAAAAAGAAATATTAAAAAAATATGTACATGTTGCATAAAGTAGAAAAACACATGCCATATTGAGCAATATGGACACAGGATATGAATATCTAAGGAAATGTGATTAAGCTTTTCACATAAATCATCTGACTCCACACTGCACTCGTAACATTTATGGCAGAATCTTAAAATTGTTGCATTATTTGATCTTTGTGCGTCCATCTGTTTTTGTTCCTTCTTTACTATGCATATATTTTTATTGTGAATTAAGTTTCTAGTCTGTAGTTTTTCTCTTAAGGTCTTATCTAAAAACACTTTTTCTTTTAAGACCAGTACTGGTTTGGGGCAGAAATGCAGTCATAACTTAATAATACAATTCCTAAAGTATATACTAATAATTTCTTATGTTGACATGACTTTTCTAGTAGGTACTTGTCTCCCTAAATATGTTATAACCTGGAATGTTCAACAGTATTAATCATATCTATCTAACATTTATTTTATTATGTGGTTTTTTTGGTTTTTTTTTTTTGCTAATTAACAGTTTGATAAACATGATTACTGTGAGTGGGCTTGCCTCTCCACAGACCTGACCTGTAAGTTGGCCTGATGGAGATAGATATATTTATTACCATACTCATGAATATTCCAGGCAAAGCAATTACATCACCATAGAAACAAACAGGTTGTGTTTCAATTGCTATCAGTTTTAAAGGGCCCATGTTATTTTCTATGTTATAATGTTGTTTCCTCATCACAAACAGACCTGGAGTTGAGTTTTGTTTCATTCACACATGTTTAACACACACACACACACACACACGCACGTTTCGATGATGATGTCATAGAGCAGTGCTTCTCAATTATTTTCTGTGACGCCCCCCCCTAGGAAGAAGAAAAAATTTCACGCCCCCCTTCCTGCGCGCGACTATAAATAGTATTATTTGTCAAGAAAATTGTTATGAGAACACCATTGTATCCTTTTATTAACATTATAAACAAAAAAAGAAAGAAACTTACAACAAAGACTGCACTGAGGACTCAAATATTAATGTGTTTTTAATGCTTTGCGCACATTTGTTTACGTTTTACAGAAATGAAACTTAAAACCACCTCATTTGCATAAGCTAAAAGCACTGAAAAAAAAAAACGCTCTCTCCTTGTGCCACTGATGCGTCAGCTTCTGTCGGACTAAAGGACACGACTCAGTGGAATATACGTGTTTTTTCTGTGACAGAGGATGTTCTGTTAATGGTGAGACTGTGCGTAAATCGTATGTGAGAACGCCACTGCCAACTACTGTTGTTGATGTGCAATTACACTTAGTTCTAGTACAGTACAGCAAAAAAACATGTTTCCCAGGGTCATGTGATGCCAGGGGGGGCGTGATGCCCCCCCTGGCATCACGCCACGCCCCCCCAGGGGGGCCCGCCCCACTATTTGAGAAGCACTGTCATAGAGGAAGTGCTCCACTGTGTTTTACTAGAATAATTTCGATAATTTGATTATTTCAGCCTTGGATTTGCCTATCTTTACTGAACAAAAGGTAAAATGTAGCTGTTAACTTAAGAACTACTACAACATGACATCACAAGGTGGAACAGAGCATTTTGAGCTTTGGAGATGTAGACAAAAGTAAAGGATTACTCAGATATGTGTGAATGAAACAAAACACAACTCCAGGTATGTTTATGATGAGGTAGCAACAGTCTAACATGGTTTAAAGCTCACAAGAGTACATTTTGCATAATACAGCTCTGGAAAAAAATAAGTGACCATTGCAAAACTATCCGTTTTTCTGATTTTACTACTTATAGGTATGTGTTTGGGCAAAAAGAACATTTTGTGTGTGTGTGTGCATGTGTGCTGCCCACTGCTCCTAATATATATATGTATATATATAGGATGGGTTAAAATGCAGAGAAGAATTTCTCCAGTGTGAGATCAATAAAGTCACTTCTTCTTGTTTGAGTCTATAAACTACTGACAACATTTCCCCCATATTCCAAATAAAAATATTATCGTTTCGAGCATTTATTTGCAGAAAATGACAAATGGTCAAAATAACAAAAAAGATACATGTTTTCAGCCCTTACACGATGCAAAGAAACAAGATCAAATTCATTTTAAAACAACATAATACTAATGTTTACACTTAAGAAGAGTTCAGAAATCAATATTTGGTGCAATAATCCTTATTTTTAATCACAGCTTTCATGCGTCTTGGCATGCTCTCCACAAGTCTTTCACATTGTTCTTGGGTGACTTTGATGGTGCAAGAACTGAAGTAGCTCAGCTTTGCGTTTGTGTTGGAATTCAACAGACACTGGAATGGAATGGCTGTAATACATGTAGAGATGCTGATTTCAGAAAAACATGCAGTGGTCGCTTATTTTTTTTCCAGAGCTGTATATGACCGATTATATATAAGTATAGTGGAATTGTGCAACATTTACCAAACTGTATTCATTTTTTTCCCTCACAGATGCAGAATATGGCTTTGTGTAACCAACAGCAGCTCTCCTCCGTCCCTCTGGACTTTTCACAAAACATCGAGGAGCTCCAGCTCAACTACAACCACATCACAACACTACAGGACCACTCTCTCATCCACTATCCTGCGCTCAAGACACTTAGCTTAGCCTGCAATGAACTGAAGACAATACAACCAAACGCCTTCCAAGACTCCCATTTGCTAACCAGTCTGAATTTTGCAAATAATAATCTTTATGTTGGATTTCAAGAAAGCAGCATAGCATTAAATACATTACCAAACCTTAAAACTCTCGATCTTTCTGAGAATAAACTGGATGAAGAAATGGTGGCCGTCCTGCTTGAAAACTTAACAACAGTGGAGCACCTAAACCTGTCCGGAAACCTCATGAAGCGACTGGATGAAAATATCTTCAGTCATCTTTACAATTTGAAGGAACTGGACTTGCAAAGAAATGTTTTATTTGAGATTGACAATGCGTTTCATAGCAATCACAAGCTCCAGAGGCTGAACTTGGCTTTCAACTATCTCCCATGCCTCACGGACTTCCATATGACGCAGTTACAAGTCCTAAACGCAAGTCATAACTTTATAGATTGGTTTATTTCGAGGCAAGATCTAAATGAAACTTTCCAATTAGAAACGTTGGATCTTTCTCATAATATGCTACTATTTTTCCCCTTTCTCCCAAGCCGTAGCCGCTTGCAAAATCTATATCTATCCTATAACAGATTAAGTTTCTATGAACATTTGGTGGACGCAAACAGAACTGTTGAGTTTTACAATCTGAAAAACTACACAGCCAATGTCACGGCTCAACTATGGCAGGAGGATCGTCACGGGGATGTTTCTTCTTTGCAAATTTTGGATCTAAGTGGAAATCGCGTGAGCTACTTTCCGCAAGGATTTATTCGAAAAATGCCTCTTTTGTCGAGACTCAAAATGTGCATCAACTGTTTGGAGACATTAAACTTCACTTCCGAGAGGTTTTCTGGGAGCTTGTATGAACTAGATGTTAGCAGGAATAGACTCAACCGCATACAAGCGAGCGAAGATGCATTGACTGCACTTGGGAATGTCACATATTTTAATCTGAGCCAGAATAATTTAACTTCTCTACCTACGAGATTATTTTCATCGCTGTTGAATCTCAGGTCTGTGGATCTGAGCTTTAACAATATAGACGTTTGCCTTGCTGAGCCTGCAAAGAATTTCTCACATTGCGTAGACTGGAAAAACGTAAGAAACTTAAAGCAGCTTTATCTAAAAAGTTGCAACATCAGAAATATTCCTGATTCAGCGTTTTTGGGAATGACTCTCACGCATTTGGAACTGTCTGAAAATCCAGGACTAAACATCGCACAGTCGATACAATCTCTAATGAAAACTTTACAACATTTGGGTCTGGGAAACACGAAAATCCAAAATTTGGACTTTTCACACTTCAAAAATTTGAAATCCCTGAACATTTCAAGCAACTCTCTTTCCAAAATCCCTCATTCAGTTTCGCAGATCGGTCTTAAGAGTCTCGATTTGAGAGATAATATTTTATCGACGATACCATTGGACCAGGCTACTTCTCTGGCCTCCACTCTTACTACAGTGTACCTAACAGGAAATAGGTTCAATTGCTGCCAAACAGACTTTTTCAGGACATTCGAAACACAAAAGACAATGTACATAGCAGATAAATCGGAAATAGAATGCGCTGATCTTTCCCACATGATGCATATTGTAGAAAGCTTCGACTCGTCCTTATGTTCAGAACAGGGAGAGTCAATATTCTGGTATATAATGTTATTTGTGCCACTTTGTGTGACTTTGTTGGGTATTTCTATTGTTGTTCTACTCACGGTGAAGCCAAAAGTGTTAGAAAAATCTATCAAAAAGAGATGCTTGAAACCTACGCCCTACTAATACTTTATAAACCAAAAACACTGTATTTATACGATACCTGTACTTTCCTCTGTACATTTTGTGAATTGATTAAAAATGTGAAATTATTCCAAAGCTCTGACTGGGACACAGTTGTATTACTAATATTTGAACCATTCCTTTTCAAACCTCTGTCATGCTGTAGTAGTTCTATAATGTGTGACTTCTTTGAGCCAGTCCCAAACAAAGATAAATTGAGAAATGGTTGCTATAAGATGCTGAGACTTGCCAAATTAAAATAAAACTATACAGCACTATTGGACTGATTGATTGATTTTGTGGCCCCGTAATCAACATGTGGTTCAATTCTATCTTACTTCTTATTATTGATGTGTCCTTGGGCAAGACACTACAATAACAACTCCCAGTATATAGGTAGTTGAAGTGCTAGAGGCAAGGGAAACATAACAAAAAATTGATCACTTTATTGCCTTGTGCTGAGTGTTCCTGTTTTTCAATTACATTTCATTTTGTTTTATTAAAAATGGCTTTAAATATGAATTTCCTGAATATAAAAATACATACTTTTGATCATTTCTTCCTCTAAAGTCTTAACTCTAGTCTTAAAACTGAAAAAATACTGGCTGTAGACCTCTTAATAAAGCATACAGTGTAAAAAGTAATGTCTAGGTAAATTCAAAATAGTCAAATTGGGAACTTTATACTTGATTTGAGTAAATTTGACTTGACAAGTAAAGTTATCTACCGAAACGAAGGAAACAAGCTTTCCTTTTTTGATTCAAACAACGTAAGATTTTGTTTCTGATTTTAAATGCAAAAAGTTGTTGTTTTTCTTTAACGTTACAAGATGTATTTTTCACTTTAAAGTACAAAAAGGCTTGTTCCATTGGTGGATAATGTGAAATTTACTTAAATCAATGACATTTTCTTCATTCAAGTCATTTACAGTGTATTGTTGATGATTAGAAATTACTGCATTTCAATCTAGATTCAGTCATTTTAATGTATTTAATGTATAAAATATTACTTTTAAATCAGGCCAAACAAAACTACAACCACAAACAAGCTCCACACTTGTCTCCAAACCCTTTTCATCAGCGAACCCCTAATTAATGCAGCGCTGCGGGTTATTTTGGTTGCCCTGAATATGACTATGGCCAAACATTAGTGTGAACACATATGCAGAAGTGATGTGATGCAAGCCGTAGCTATAAGCAGCAAAGGAAACATGAAATTTCCTGTTTTGCTCAGATGTGCTGCAACTGCCCAGTTCACAATCTTAAAGAGGAGGGGCTTGTGGCTTTCTTCCCATCAAGAAATCAGCTCTCACATTTGGTTCAATCTAGCAGGATCAAAAACTATATCTTGAATTCGCTGCTAAAGCTATTTTTGTTGGCTTTATTGCTAAAAGAGATGAGCTTAAGAGATTCTCAGCGTTGCAAAAGTCAGTAACAGGAATTTAATGTGTGCGCGCTGTGAAGCTGAACTGGAGGCTTAACCAAAAAGTAACCAAAATACCACTGTGGTGTTGTTAACGGTCAGGGTGGTTGGGAGTTAGCAAGAGAAACCAAGACAAAGTACTGTTTAAACTATACAGTACATGCAAATGAAATCTAGATAAATGTTCAACAATAGAGAGATTTAGGTAAATTTAGATATAAGAATGTAGCTAGTTGGTTTGTTCAAACTCATACGTATAATATAACATTGCTAGTGGTGTTGCGGTTTTGGTTTCACAATTCTAAGCCAAAGGGCTACTTGGGGGTCAACATTTTGTTTTTGTTCCTTTGAATAGCAGTTCTCTTTAGTATTCACTGTGTTTGCCAAGGTTTGTCTTTCAGCTTCTACTGAGAGCTAGTTTTAATCCTATTGATACTCATGCTGGGAGTGTTCTACCTGTACCTCTATTAATTCAAGATTCAAGATTCAAGATTGTTTATTTGTCATACGCAGGATCAACACAAGGTCAACAATGCAATGAAATGCTTTGGATCAGAAGAACCCGTTGACTCGCTAAGATAGTCGAGAAGTACTAATAGCATGGAATAAAAATACAAGGGAAAAAAGTAAACAATATAATAAAAAAAATACGTAATAAATTACAAAGGTACATGTAGGATTAAATAAGGTGTAAGTAGAGTATTTCGTATTGCACATAATATAATATAGTATAAGTATTGCACGTGGGTTATTGCACAGGTGATACATTCATATAGAGCAGCAGCAGTAAACATATTGTGCATTATGAAAAAGTAGTTTAGTGCAGTATTATTGAGAGTTCAGAATTATTTAGAGTATTATCCAGAGTTCAGTAGTCTGACCGCTTGGGAGTAACAGCTGTCTTTGAGTCTTGAGTACTGAGTATTGGTGGAATGTTCAGCAGTTACCATGGTGACACAAAACACACATTAGAAAACAGAGACAGGTAGTCTGAAAACACAAGACAAAATGGTTTTAAACAGCACTTTTTTAGAAGGCTGAGTGTTCACGGTCCTGTTTAAGTGTTTGATTTTCAACAAAAAAGCTGAGAGTGACTAACTGAAAAACTGTTGGCTAATGCTACCTAATTTGGGACTTTATTTTAACATGGAAGAGACTTGTTTACATGCACAAATCATCTCACCTGTTGTGGTTCCAACCTGGCCAGATTGTGTTAAAATAAAGTCTAATTTGAGTAACAGATCTTTAGACAGAGTAGTGCTTTTAGATAGCATCACATCCCCAGAGAATGTTGATGACATCAGCTGTAGGATCAATAGTGTTGTCTTGGTTTAGGCAATAATCCTGATTTGGATTTTGCTGTTTTTTTTCCTGAGATTTAGAATAAATATTGCCATGATTTTGCTGTAATAAATATTTAGAGATATAATAAACTTGGTGGCAACTCTTATTTAAAACTGTGTAATTTGTCTGTTGGAGGGTCCATCACCTGCTTGTCTCCATGGAGATGTGCCTAGAATGTTCCACAGTATAACTATAAACGTATGAATCTCCATAGCCTCTTTACAGGTTAGATTTATGGAGAAGCGACCAAACTCGGAGTAAGATTTGTTTTTTTCAAGATATTTTAGGGCAATAAATAACACCTGTAGTTGAATAAATGCAAGACACGTTAATTTAATGCCGTACTGTGGACAATTTAAACCAAAACATTAACATCTCCATAGAGACAATCAGATTGAAGACCCTCTCCAGAAAAGTTACACAGTGCACCTTCAAATCATTGTGTAATCCTTGATAAAATCTTGTTTATATGCAATCTTTGAACAGACATTAACTTAGTTCAGTTGAATTTTAGTTAAAAGTTTGACTCATATCTTGGTGAAAAGTCAAAACCTTCCATAGAAATTCATAGAAAAATTTACCGGAATAAAAAACGTATTTACTCAGAAGAGGCAGATGATCTCGATGATGTGAACTAATGGGAAATAACAAACCTTTTTTTATTGTTGGTGACCAGTGTTGGGCAAGTTACTCAAAAACTGTAATGCACTACTTATTACTTGTTACTGTCATTTTAAAGTAATGCCTTACATTACAATATTACTCTAAATAAAAAGTAAGGCATTACACTACTTTTGCATTACTTTAGTTACTCTCGCCAAAATGACTGGAAATAAGGATGGCAATCTTGGAGATAATTTTTCTGAAAGCGGGCGACTCCACCGTGGAGAGTGGCAGCATGTCTTCCACAACATACTCGGCAACGAGCCTTCTCACCTCTCTTTGCTGGAGATTCTGTGGTCGGGTCAGTTTCGGCTGCTTTGTTGGGGTTGTATCGTTCCCTGTCCCATCCCCTCCTTTCCTGACTAATTTCGTGGTGCTATGGCACCTCTGCAAGTGCTTCGTCAAATTGCTTGTACAGCATTTTGACGTGGAAAGAGGTTTGGGATTCACACACAGTGTGCATTTAACTAAAATGTTCTTGAAGTCCTTATTTTGAACGAAGTGAAAGTAGTGGGCGTATGCCCATCTTGAAAAGGAGCTCCGATTCTTCTGGTTCTGTCATCATTTGTCAGTCTGCCAGTTCGAGACGAAGTAAAAGAAAATGGAATGGTCTGTGCGGACTTTTATATCACTAGCTGATCTCGCGGAACTTTGTATGAAATGTAATGTTCTGCGCGGACTTATCAGATTCAGTAGCTGATCTCGCGGTGATCCGCGAACTTTGTATGAAGAAAACGCGAAACCCACAAAAACAAAGCAGGTTAAAAATGCATTATAATGTGCGTTACTGGCATTGTAACGAGTAATATATTACAGTTTTTCTTCCCTGTAATGTGTTACATTACTGCGTTACACCAAAAAGTAATGCATTACAGTAATTAATTACTTTTGTAACGAGTTACTCCCAACACTGTTGGTGACAAAGTTGAATTTATTTTGAGTGTTCGGCCAAACAGGTCCATAAATAACTTCTAACGTGTATTAAAAATGGAAAAATAAGTGTATTAATATAGCCCACACATTTTCAGTTGGCATTCAAAGTGTTAAGAAGTGGTTAAGAGCTCTGACCTAAGCACTGTACTTCAAAGCACTGTGGCTTATTAAACATGTTTTGTATCCAGGAAAACAGCTCTGTGTAAATATATGGGGCTTTTTGGAATAATATTACACTGACAATGAAGATTTTGGGTGCCATTCTTGTGGAGGCGTAAAGACAACACCAAACTTAAAAGGTTAAAAAGATCTTTGAACAGTTTTAGTATATTTTCACTGTGGGTTAAAGGTGCACAGTGCCACTTTTTTGGAGGGTCCACTGAAATCAAATAAAGCTTTAAACATATTTTAAATATTTTAAAAAGTGCTCTTATCAGTCAATCTCTAGTTAGGCTATTAATATGTAGATAATAAGATTTTACAGTTGTTTTATACACTCTTGGATCATTATTTATTAAGTCCTTTTTATACTTTACTTTTTTAAGACTAATTAAAGTATAGTTATTATAGTGTTCAAATACAGTTTAAGGGGAATGCAAAGGCACTAAACTTGTTGGTAAATATTATGTCAAACTGCTAATACAACACCAAAAAGTAAAAATATCCTTTATGAAATAAGACTTAAATCAAGCTCTTTAAATTGTGCTCACTGCAGAAATATTCAAGACGCAGTGAAGCTTTGAACAGTTGAAGATTTGAACAGTTTTAGTATATTTTCACTATGGGTTAAAGGTGCACAGTGTCACTTTTTTGGAGGGTCCACTGTCTGCTTGTCTCCATGGCGATGTCATTGCTTTGCTTGGAATGTTCTGCAGTATGGCATTTAACTCACTCTTTACGCAATTGTTCAACTGCACATTTGCATTGATCAAAGACTTCAAAACGCATGCATTCTAACTCTGTGCAGGGTTGTCTCTTCACAGATCTGACTTGTAACTTTGCATGGCACCATAAAAAGAGATAAATTTAATGCCATACTATGGAATATTCCAACAATAACATCTGAAACAAGCAGCTGCAGGACCACACACCAGCAAAGTAACGTACACCTTTAAAATCGTATGGACTGTTTGAATTATTTCCTTTTGGTGTTTATTTCAATGTATAATTTTAATTTCATATTTTATTTCAAACTTCAAAGGTTATTCCTAACATTGTATTTAAGCAACATTTGAGAAAAACCAAAAGCAACTGAAAGAAGAAGTGCTTTTTCTCAGGCCTGTACGATACACTGTGTATAAAAATCAAGTTTACTTTATGAGAAAATCTACAGAAATACAAAAAAACAAAAACAAAAAAACAGACTGAGTGCAAACAGTTTTACAAAGCTCTGTCTGAGGCCTGAGCCCACCACCTTGTATGTACGCAAATGAACATACAGAAGTGTGAACCACCCACTGAGTACTAGGACTATAGTTTCCCCAAAAGTTATTTTAAATAGTCATCTTAACTTTTATGTTCAGTTACTTTGCACCAAAAATATAAACTAGCAAGTGGCTAAATTTGTGAAAAGTAGTTATATTGCACTTGGTAGTCAAAGAAATAGCCATAAAGTACATATGAATGAGGCTGTATATAAAATTATGAACTAGATTATATTTAAATCCAGATTTTGGTGATTTTTGTAAGTCAGAGTGCCTTGGATCTCCTTCTGTTTCTTTATACCAGTTAGATTTAGCTGTTATAAAAGACATGTTCACAGATGTTGCCATGTTAAAGTTCATTTCAGTACGAGCAGTTTCTTTATGTTGTCTCTGGCGCCACCTACTGACACTTTATGAACATAAGCAAAACAAGAAAGAAAAACAGCGTTTGAAAGCAAATTGGCACACTTTTTATTTTAGTATGTATATTTTCTTTACAATTTTTTTTTATATTTAAAACACAGAGCATATGTGTAATGAAAGATGGACCCATAAATACTTTGGATCAGTGAAATGTAGGGATAGGTTAGTAATACAAAATACATACATACGTGTAAGAACTGTCTCAATTATAGGCCCCTGGATTCATTAATTTTATGTCATGGTTTCATGGTACCAGTAGTCCGGTATATTATGGTTAGAAAATAAACAGTGAATAGTTTGAAGAATTTCAAGGCACTGCCGTATTGTAGTAGGCCCTTTATAATACCTAAACTTTTATGAGCCTTAAAAAGCATGAACCAAGACTTAATTCATAATGAACAGGAAGTTTGTTTAAGAATGACTCGGTCTTAGTAACTACATAATTAAGGTATTAGGGTTAGAGATGGACTGATTTTTTTTTCCATTGCCAGTGCCAATAGTTTAAATTCCAAGGAAATCAGTGGCCTATAAGTATGCTGTCTTTGGACCAAAGTTTTCAGAGGAAGCTTTAAACATATTTTAAATATATTTTAAATCTAATATTTTTATGAAATATGTTTTTTTTTATTAAATATTTTAATTTAAATCTACATTTAAATTTTAATTTTAAAAAGTGCTCTTATCAGTCACTCTCTAGTTAGGCTAGTAATATGTAGTTAATAAGATTGTACAGTTCTTTTATACACTCTGATCATTATGTATTAAGTCTTTTTCATGCTTTTTTAAGACTAATTAAAGTATAGTTATTATAGTGTTCAAATACAGTTTAAGGGGAAAGCAAAGGCACTAAACATGTTGGTAAATATTATGTCAAACTGCTAATACAGCACCAAAAAGTAAAAATATCCTTTATAACATAAGACTTAAATCAAGCTCTTTAAATTGTGCTCACTGCAGAAATATTCAAGATGCAGTGAAGCAAAAACTACTCATAAAAGCCACAGTCATCTGAGATATACACTGTAAACAAATGCAAATTTAAAGTAAAGAGTTTGGGAGATGTTCAATAACACAATTGTATGGCATCAAATATAAAAGGCATGTTTCAATTCATTCATAAACACTAGAGGGCGGTGTTCATCTGCCCTTCCCATAGTTGTATTCAGTCCAGTAAGGGTTAAAAAAGCGCCCCCTTGAGGAGATGGTGGAAATGTCTGGAGAAGGTGCAACACAGCATTATAAATATGAGATACAGACAGAGCTGGATGGGGGCAGTTAGTTGAGGAGCTCCAGGTACGTGATGGGGACTTTTCCTTTCTGAGTGCCCCTCTCCCCCATGAGCCAATCAGAGTCCATGCCCGGGACACTGCTCACTGTGATCACCTGCGGGGCACAAACAAGGGGTTAATATAGATGGATACATTCATTACTTCTAATAAAAAGAAACGCAAGGTCCTCTATTGCAGCAGTGTTTACCATACAGGGAGGTTAAAGTTACCCACATTTTCTCATTCACAGTATATTAACATTAGGACTCCAAGGTTAACTGAAATCAAATTGAAATCATAATTTGAATGGACATAATTAGTAAAACCCGAAGACAGCAATTTTGAATGTATCATCATTTCCTCCATAAACAACTGAACATTTTCTGGATAAATATATCCAAATAATCCAGATATATAACATGTGATTTTGTACTGTGCACATTTCAGTCATTTTGTCAGTTTTCCTGGACACATTTCAAAAGTGAAGTTTTTATCATTAAAATATAAGTTGCAAATTCGATCACAGTTGTAATGCTTGTTAGGAAAGTCGTAATTAGATATTTTCCCCCCAAAGCATTCAGTCCTAATTAACAAGCAGAAGAACATTTATAACATTTTATTAACATTTTATAACATAGTTATTGCTTTGTCTGGAAAAGTTATGCAATATGCAGTACCTTTTAAGATGAACTAGCAGCAATAAGTGACATGCACAATTAATTCTCAGAGCTGCCATACTGGATCCAAGTCAGATCTGATCCTGAATTTGCCCTTTTTCCATTTAAGAGCAGATTTTCCTTGTGCTTTTAAGTTGTCCAGATTCAGCAGTTGCTTGGTTTAGAATAAGTTGTGAAATTGATTTGCTCAGCAAAGTACAGCAGCTGACTCACTACAATGTGGGTCTGGAAAAAGCCCCTAAACATGAGGTAATGCTGCTTCACTTCTAGGCTACCACAGAATGGTAATGGCCAGTTCATACAATTCCAAGAATGGGAGGGGCTTAAGTTTCCATCAATGGACTGTACTGTGCAGAAACTGTTCCAGCGGTCACGCAAATTTGGGTTTTACCACTTGGATAGAAACAGCTCAGAAAAGCATTTGCTATGAAAACTCATGTCAGATCCAACTTAACGTACCACAAGGGTCTCCTAGACAAACTCTAAAATATTTTTAATGGACAATATATTCCATTAAAAAGGCTTTCTTTGAGTAAAACCAGTAGCTTTATATATTTGTGCTGAGTCTACCATCACCCATCAGGTCGGGAAAATATTATTCACCATTTTTTTGTATGCATTTCCTTTCAAATTCACAGAAGCTCCTTTAAAAGGGCCTATATATTTCACCATTTTCTGATCCATGTTATAATGCTGTTTCCTCATCAAAAACATACCTAGAGTTGTGTTTCCTTTCAGTCACACATGTTTAACACACAAACACTGCATATTTAGGTTGAGTTCTTCTCTCAAACAGAAAACAGTCTGTTCCACCTTGTGATGTCATGTAATAATACAGGAAGTGCTCCACTGTGTTTTGAAACGCCATACACTAGAATCAACTAACCCTAACCCTGGAATTGTCCATCTCTACTGAACTGAAGGGAAAAGGAGCTGTTTACATGAAAACTACCGCTTCATGACATCACAAGGTGGAACAGAGCATTTTGATCTTTAGAGATGTAGACAGACTAATAAACCAGAATTACTCAAACATGTGTAAATGAAACAAAACACAAATCCAGGTGTGTTTCTGATGAGGTAACAAGATTCCAACGTGACTAAAATCTCAAAATAGTCAGTTCTGCATAATATAGGACTTTTAATCAAGAGAGCTTTTGAGATGTAGACAGACTAATAATTCAGGGTGACACTATAAGATCGTGGTAATAGTTTTCATACACTTGTCTCACAGTCTCACCTCATCAGCGAGCAGAGACAGCTCACTGCTGCTGGCGGCGTCGTAGTCGTACAGGACTCTGGCTTTACGGCTGCCGCTGGAGCCGCGCAGTTCATGGAAGCCTCCAGAGGCGGCGGAGCTTCCACGACTCGGGTTCGGCAGAGATGTGGACACCGGGATCGTCGGCACAGAAATACTGCTCGCCCCCGCAGACACGGAAGACTGGTTATTGTTGGAGAAAGAGGAGGGGAAACTAGAAAGGAAAAAAATACTGTTAAATGATATAAAGTGTCTCACTTATGAAACACTAATAGCTAAACCCTATATGAAAAACTGGAGAACTAAAATCTTTATAATTTGTAAAGTTATGTTAATTTTGAATTACCTGCCCAGCTGTTTTTGAAGGTCCACCATGTACTGATAACACTGTGCATAGTATGTGGTCTGGGCCTCTACAAAGTCATTCAAACAACGCAGGTGATGTGCCTGAAATACACATAAGAAATTAATCTTTGGCACAGAACGCAATAAATGAAAGCTAAATATTTTATAGAAAAATTATCATGTTTTTTATGTATAAAAAGGTCCAAACTGTCCGTACATGAGTGCTGCTGACACCTTCTAGCAGCAGTCTGGTGATCTCTGCCTGTCGGTCAAACTCGCTCTGTGTCATTCTCAGCTCCTGTTCGGCCTAAACACAAAAACATAGAGAAATGCATTTTACTGTGTTCCAATTGTACATAAGAAACTAATGGAACTGTGTGTGGCACTGGTGAACAAGCCAACAAGAAAATCACAAAAACACAAAACTTCTGCAAAATATCTGGAGTGACTTAATTCTCCATTCTTTACATTGCAAGTGTCTAACAAAAATGTGGCTGCAAACTGGCATCTTGAGACCAGATTTTCAATAAATAAACCACACCAGATTTGTACCAGAGAAGAAGTAGAAGAAGAAGAATGGCCATACTGTCCTACAATACACTAAATATGGTGGGCTGAATGACTGTGGACTAAATATCTACATTTATAGCGGTAGTTTATAGTTTATAGTTTATATTATAACTGGTTGGAAACATCTGTATGTTAAAGATGGCACAGACAGACCAGGAGGAGACAGCACTACAAAAGGTTTTACTGCAATTTATTTTTTAAACTAAAATAAACTGATCCAAGGGTATTACATTTGGGAAAAGACAAATATAAGCTGCTAAACCAACTGACAACAACATCCCCTTAGGGTGTGGTGCTAAATATAGGCACTGCTCTATCTGAGGCTTGTTAGACTTTAATCTGAACTTAAATCTGTTACTAAAATAATTGCAGTATTTCTAACTTCTAACTAATTGTGACCATTGAAATGTCTATTTTGATCATCCCTTCATCTTACAATCTTACAATCAGAAGAATATTTTGTTTAGTCAATGAGTGTATTAAAAAATAAAAATAAAAAATGTCTGCTACATTCCACTCACCTCGGTCACTTCCTCTGCTCACATCTGCAGCTTAGAGTTTTAAAAAAGTAACACAGTGGTTAGAGCTACGGCTGCCTCACCAGCAGACAGCCAAGACTCAAAAAAAAAAAAAAAAAAACCCACCAGAATTCACATTATACTGCTGTTCTTTTAGTTGAAGAAATTAAAGCTAACATAAAACCAGACCTAGTGTAATAGCCGTAAACCACAAGAGCATAGGTGAGATGTTTCCATGTTTCGGTGAAGTTACTGGGGTGTTTTTGCATTGTTAAATTGTCAAAGTCACTACAAAACCCCATGTGTTGACAAGTATGACTATAAACCACAGCTGTTAACATGCTAAAAAGAATAAATAGAATAATAGTTTTGAAGTGGGTGGGAATGATTAAGCTCACCAGATCTCAGATGGGGTTTCATGGAAAAAAATTAACTTAAATGCTTTTAATTTACTGCTGAAAAATACCTCTGTTGTGAAGTGGTATGTCCATTTATTTTACAGGGCACTCAAGACTAGCTTGGACTCAACAACATTAATAATAAGTAGTTTAAATCCATTTTACAGACGATTTGGAAAAGGAAGTGGGCTTAAAAAGATTTGACAAAGCAACCTTTGGAGAAGAAAAGTAATTAATGAAAACAGAAATTGCGATTTACAGGAACGCAGGTCTCAGATTTTCAAATTTTCCAGGCAATTACCAATGTCTTTAGAGGCTAGACTTCACGCTCAAGTTACACCTCAAATATGGAGAGTTTTAAGTCTAAAATCAATGGTTGTGTCACAATATATTTTGAAATTAGAGTGAAACCATACAACCGCCATTAAACAGGTGATAAAACTAACTGAATTCAAGTGAAAAAAGCTTCTATAGAAATAGGAGGCACTGGGGTGAGAAAGAGGAAGTAAACTCATGTGATACAGGCCAAAACAGAAACATAACTCCTGTCAATCAGCAGAGAAGTAACACCCTGGTACACTCCCACTAGTCACTTTGGACATCTGAATGTTAAACTTAGTCCTCCTAGCAATGAGTTATTCTACTAGAATGAAAGCTATATTTTAGTTAGAATACATCTGTGTAGAAATGCAGGATCAATTTTAAAACAGCATTATAGCCTAAACAACAGAAGTATATATTTTTTTAAACGACAAATATATTTTACTATATAGTGCATTCACACACTAGTTTGAGTTACAGTTCAAATTTGTAGCCTTGGTTTGGTCCTGTTCTAGTCCTGGTTTAGTTCTAGATTTAGTCCCAGTATTGAACCAAATTTGCTGTCTTAAAGGTCCCATGACATGGTACTTCTTGATGCTTTTATATGGCTCCTTAATGGTTCCCTAATACTGTAAATGAATCCTTCTTCAAAATCAAGACTCAGTGCATGAGAAAGAGAGATAAGATGAGAAAGAGTCAAAAATATCACTCTGGAACAGTCCATAATGGGCGTTGTTGCTTGAATGCAAATGAGGAGGACAGAGATGGCCTATAGTAGCGGGTGGGGGCACGGCCAAACTCTCCGCTCTTTCTTTTTCAGTTGTGCGCTGTGCGCTGTGACACATTTCCGAGATGAGAAGCGTTCCATTGAAAAATAAACACATTTCCACAGAAAATAAAATTAAACCACTGCTGTTTCAGATATCCACAGGCTCAGATAAAGGATTTCCGAGCCTAGAAACACTCGCAAGTTCCTCCAGGCAAATAAAAAAACGCATTTCGCATTGCGTAACTCTCCAAACTCCAAACGCAGTCCAAACTCTCTGGGCGTGATTTACAGAGACGCTGAGTAGAGACAGACGGGGGTGGAACTGCATTTGCATTTCTTTTTTCGAGCTGACGTCAATAAGTTTCCTTGTTCAGAATCGCCCGTTTGAGCTCTGATTTTTTCTAATGCAGAAAAGGACCGCAAATGCTCAGTTTAGACATTTCGCAACTTTTAACCATGGGGGGGGGGGGGGGGGGTGGGGGGGAAAAAAGGGTAGGGGAGCTCACATTAACGTTCAAAAACCTCAGAAAGTGAAAATTTCATGCCATGGGACCTTTCATGCCATACCAAGTGTATCTAGGCCTTCAAGTAAATATAGATGATAAATAATAATACTGAAACTCATTTATTCTACTGACAAATCAACTCAAGAGCAGATTTAACCCCAAAAACTATTCTAAATCTACAATATTGTTAAAAACTGCAGAGTGAAACACTTTAGTATGTAGTTTGCATCTGTTATTAAGTTGTTAATTCAACCTTTTACGGCTTTAAATCTTTTCATATAGCCAAAAAATAACTATGCATTCCCACAAATATTGACCCCAAAAAATATTGTTCCATCTAACGATTCTACATGGGGAACACATTTTGAAAAAAAAAAGTTACAGTGACCAAAGAGCAAAAAGACCACGTCACATTATTAAAAACATTTCAATAGAACGTAAAACTTTCTCTGCACTTACTGCGGCTCTAGCGTCCGTCATACGCACTTTCTTTAGCCTTGTTTTAGCTGCGTCCAAATCCAGGCGCTTAACCTGGAGCAACTTTCTCTCTTTCTGCAAAACAAATAAAATATAAATGAATTAACTTGTTGAAGATAACATTAATTTGCATTCATGGCTGTACGGTGGGTGGGCGTGTTTTCTACGAGACAGACATTGTTGGAGAGAAAAAGCAACGGCAATGACAAAGAGGCAGGAAGGGCTCTGGTCACAGCTGATAAAGTATTTCAAATACATCCACATTAAAATTAAACTGAAACACGGCCGTGAGCACAAATATGTCAGAGAATACAATACCAACGCTTACACCGGAATCATTACAACATTAAAGGTGCACTAAGGAACTTGGCCGTCTCCATGTATTTCCTGGATTGTTCCACAGTATGGCATTAATCTTGTGGTCTTCAGTTGTTGCTATTGCTAAAAAGTACCTTAAAAATAGGCATTCTTACTGTGAGAAGGTTCACTTCTCCACAGATCTGACCTATAAATTCACCTTCACCTGGTTGTTTCCATGGAGATAGATAAGTGTAAAGCCATATTAGTTAGTGTTGGGCTTTAGTTAATAATAATTCCCTTTTGTATTTCCGGATATATAAGCCAAACGTTTTCCCATTTAAAATCAATCATAGAGCCAACTCACCAGGATAGTTTTGAAGTCACCTTCCAAAAAGTTCCTAAAAGGTGTGAGGAAGTTGATGGCAGAACTTTGGATTAACTCCCTCTCGGCTCCTCCGATCTGTTTTTCCGTCTCACCACATTTGATCAGAGCATTTCCTGCATAGGCACAAAAAACAAAAAATGACTTCACAAACTCTCACTGATGACACTAGGGAAAACATTATACTGCAGTGGAACAATTCTGTGATCTGCCAATAACTAAAGTCTCAACAAGAAAATGGTATGTGATTACGGCACGGAGAAGAGATGTAAGGAATGGTAAGATTTAATATGTGATTCCTGCATTATTCTGTCTTTAGTAGGGGTGGGTATTGGCAAAGAAGTCACGATTCAATTCGAATCACGATTCATATGCCACGATGCGATACTATCACGATGCATCACGATACTTGAATTATTGCGATGCATTGCAATATATTCGACATACTTCAGTGAAAATGTACCAAAAAAAAAAGAGGATAACTTAAATATCAGTGGCTGTGTATCTGGGTAGTGTCTTCAATTGATACATAACTCTGAGCAACTCAATTCATAACTGAATTTACTGAATAACAAAAACAAATAAACCAAACCAATAACAAAAAAAGTGCATAGGATTTTTTCTAAAACAAAAAATGTTCAAACATTTGCCATTTTGGAGGTAGCTACCATCATAACAAACAATACCCTTTCACAAAGAAAAAAGTGCATAGGATTTATTTAAAAAAATAAACTAATCATTTATTTATTTATATTAAATATTAAATGATTAAATATTGAATTATTAATTAATAAAAATCGATTTTTGGCATCAAGAATCGATGCAGTATATTGTGAAAGTTAGTATCGCGATGCATTGTCATGACGATTATTTTGCACACCCCTAGTCTTTAGTAGATGTTGATGTGTTTGAAGTATTTATCTGACCAGCCATAACTACACGCTTCAACAAAACTTTACAAAGACGCATGGATCCTGTCTTTCCGAGGTGAGTTAACCAATCAGAGAGAGACAGGCTCAGTTTGCATCAAAAACAAAAAGCTTACACATAAAAATTTGAAAAAACGACATAAAGGACTGAGAAACAGCAGTTTATTTACAACAATAAACAATCAAAGCACAAAACTATTACTTATCTCAGATGGTCTTCTGCATTCGAGAGACATGTTACAAATTACTGGCTGTGGTTGGAAAGTGTTTCAAGATTGGATGGAGTTTTTCACTCTTTATGGTCCAGTTCCAGTCCCTTCTGGATTTGATCAGAGTGTAGAAGGGACTGGCTGGTCAGGCAATGGAAGTAGTGGCCAAAAACCTAAATTCTTTGATATTTCATTGAACACATAAATTAACATCAAATTTCAAGTGAAAGTGTCTCGGGTGAGGGAAGTCTTGGAGTCTCTGCTGAGACAACTATCCCTGCGACACACCCCCGGATAAGCAGAAGAAAACGGAGGAATTTTCATTTCACAATAATCATAGCAATAAATTATAACAATGCCACGTAGCTAGCTTTGCATGAGGTTTAAAAATTAGTTCAATCTAATACTTAAAATAAATTGGATTATTAAAAATATGCAAGGGGATTTTTTCTTAGTTGAAAGTCCAGAACATGTGCTCCTCAAGGACAAGGCTGGAAAAAAACAAACAGTGAAGGTGACCATGCTTGTGGTATAAAGAGGTACTCGTGATAAGAGTAAAAAAGTGGTCAAGTAAGGTCAGAGACACCTTTTTGGACCGATTTTTACTCCATCACAAGTGCCTACAAGCACGGTCTTCTTCACTGTTTGTTAGCTTGAATGAATGTGAGAAAACAGTGCAAAAACAAACACTGAATCTAAGTGCGTGTAAGTGTAATCACACCAAAACAAAAGCCAATAGACAGAGGCTGTAATTACAAGTGTGTGAAATTACAGCCTTATATTCCAGTTCCTCTTTGTGGTACTGCTTCAAGAGTTTCTCACCGTACGCCGTCCCAGGTCCAAACTCATTCCCCGCCTCGATCATGGACTGGCCCAGGATCTCATGGTTGTTCAACCGCGTGGGGGCCTTTTTCTCCAGCTTCTCGTACACAAATTCTTCTAGTCGGACATCTGCAGCAAGAAAATTCAATTACAAGTCATAAGATTACAGTTACGAGGCAATTTGTCGGGGAGGGGCAGTACACAGTCATCACACGTTAAAAAGCATTACTTGACTCCAAGAAATGTTAATTAAAAATAAAATAATTCTCCTACATAACATAATAGTTTAAGGGTTTTGAACATGGTGAAGTGGCAATAGGCAATAAGCAGATGATCCTATTGTTTATTTTCTCTTTACTGCAGTTGTCCTAAAGAAATATGGCAACATAGTGTGAGGATGCACAGCTGGGTAAATAAATACACGTCAAAGAATGCCCCAAAACACATTATAATTATGTTTAAGATCAAACTCATCTAATATGTAAACATTTTCCCATTAAACACACATAAATACACATACACACAGTTATTATTGGCAAATGCTTGAGACTTAAGTTAATATAAGATGCTGACAGTTAGAGAAAAAGGTGTTAGTATCACTCTATTATACAGTAGTTATGTTAAATTTATATTGAGATGAAAAGACAATGTAAACGTACTTGGATTGGGCTGTAATAGCACTTCTGTTTGCTTCATAATCCGCTCAGTCCATTGTTTGGTGTTTTCTGCTCGGATCAAAAGGTTTTCCAAGTGAGCATCCAACTCAGTCTTCTCAGCCTGGCCAAGTTTTTCCTCTGTAAACTAAAACAGGAAAATACATTGTGAGGATCCATTGCTGATGCGTTAATAGCAGACACGTTTTATCTAGCTTAGAAGCCATTAGCTACAGCAAATCCTAACATTTATTTATAAAAACACTATTGGTTATTTGTCAAGAATTGCTAAAGAAAGTGATCTAAAGTCACCTCGCTTCTTAATAACGTTACATTACGGCTGTAGAGGCCTGCTTAGTGGCATTTATTAATTTGTGGCTAATACCAAGAAATAAATCACGCCATGCAATGATCTGTTTTGAAGTTTGCAAAATGTACACTTTAATTGTAGGTCTTTTATCATTTAGAAGTCATGCCATCGGTAATAACAGATTTGTAAGCCTTATAATTACAATGTGGACAACCCTGGAGCTAATGCTACTCGGCTATGCTAAAAGCTAAGTCGGTTAGCATCAACTTCCACAAAATAAAGCGGAAACTTACTTGTACCGCACGGCTCAGAAAAGTACCGGCGTCCGCTGCTAACCGCTTCACGTTAAAATCCATGATAAGAAACAGTACAATAAATATACAGTACAAATGTTTCCTTGTGCTAGGGTTTAATTTCCCATTTCAAAAGAAAATGTCATTGAAGCAACTTTTTTGCCCGTAGTTCCACCCAGCTGTTGAGTCTGCCAAAGAGCGTGTAAACAACAAGATGGTGGAATTCTTTGACAAAACGATGAGGAAACTGAAACATAAAAAAACCCTACGTAACAGCGTCAAAGTTAACATTTATACATATTAATTGCATTAAAATATTGTGTGGTGAACTATATTTTAATACATTTCAAAAGATGTCGGTAGTTGGAATAAGTGGTTGGAATAATAATTGTCTATAAGCGACGACATTACCGCAGAGAATAGTAGCATCTTGTCTCATAAGTCAATTTGCGGTATTTGCATAGTATTTGAGTATTTTGCAGCGTTTTTGTCATGTGCTGTTTCAGGATGGGGCTGGACATGTAATAAAAATGCAGGAAAATTACTATGATAAAAATAACTTGGATTTGAATTGCGACACAAAGCCTCTATATTGCATTTTTTCTTTCATACACTGATGCCTATAAAGTAAATAGCCTATTATTGCAACATTTTGAGGACTTCCCATTGCCATTATATAAAATTCAGCTTTAAATGGTTACTTTTCTTAATTCTTGAATAGGCTATTTCAAGTCTATTTAAATCAAGGTTATTTAAATCCCATTGGCCTACTGCTTCTGATGACACTGAAAGCGTAGCCTATAAAAGCCCATTAAAAATAGTTAATGGATCCAATTAGACTTAGACTTAGACTTAGACAAAATTTATTGATCCACAAGGGAAATTGTTTTGGGTACAGTAGCTCAGTCATCAAATATAATATATAACAGAGGGTAAAAAAAATAGATGGAATAGCAACCAAAGAGCAATAGACCAGTGTCATAAAAATAAAAATAATGATAATAATGTACAGTATACAGTGCAGTGTACAAAGCATAATTAAATAGAAAAGTAGTAATAAAGTATAGAATACAATATCAAATAAGATCTACAATCCCAGCTATATACAGTTGTAGGCAGTATTGCCAGGGGAGTATTATCTATTGGACAAGGGTGAGTTGTTGTACAATGGAGTATGGTATGAATGATTAATAACTCAAGAAGCTGCCTTAATATTAATAACCTACAATAAAAAGCAACTGACTTACCACAACTTATTTTGTATCTGTCCTCAACTCTTCAAACAGTTGCTTGAGGTCTGGTTGTGATTATATCACCAGAAGCTGCTGCCTGCTGTGAAAGGAAGTCAGGGCCGCAGGGCACACAGAGAGCTGGGACGACTTCGTGTTAAAACGGTCAGACCAAGGTTTAGCCTTTTAGATGATACCAGAGGGTTTGTTCATCCATGGTGCATTTGTCACTGTATAAACTGTATAAACTAATCATGTTTTTTTTTTTTTTTTAAAGTATGCTGAATGCTAACCGCTTCACGTTAAAATCCGTGATAAGAAACAGTACAATAAATATACAGTACAAATGTTTCCTTGTGCTAGGGTTTAATTTCCCATTTCAAAAGAAAATGTCATTGAAGCAACTTTTTTGCCCGTAGTTTCACCCAGCTGTTGAGTCTGCCAAAGAGCGTGTAAACAACAAGATGGTGGAATTATTTGACCAAACGATGAGGAAACTGAAACATAAAAAAACCTACGTAACAGCGTCAAAGTTAACATTTATACATATTAATTGCATTAAAATATTGTGTGGTGAACTATATTTTAATACATTTCAAAAGAAGTCGGTAGTTGGAATAAGTGGTTGGAATAATAATTGTTTTTGTATTTTTTTAAGTATGCTGAATGCCCTTCTTTGGGACATGAACAATAGACTATACATGTCTAAATTCATTGCTTCCTCTGCTCTAAAATAATTAAATATGTAAAATATCTAATCTAATTCATGTTTTCTTTAAAGGGTCCATATTATACTGTATTATACTGTTTATCTATGCCATAATTGGATAATTTCAACCAATCTTTATTAAAGAAAACGTAAAAGGTATCTGTTAACTTGAAAAGTACCACTAGGCCTACACGACAACAACACAACACAATTTGAAACAGAAACAGACTAATAATAAAGAGTTACTAAAAGATGTGTGAATGAATCAAAACACAGCTCCAGGTATGTTTTTGAGGAAGTAACAACGTTATAACATGGCTGTGTAACTTTTCTTGTCTGTTGTCTCTAGAGAGATGTTATTGCTTTGTCTGGAATGTTCCATTAAACTCATCTATGTCCACGAAGATAAGTAGAAACAAAACTAGGCTAAGATACGATACAGGTCAGTTTTGTCGAGGCGTCTCAGTGTGTCGTAAGCCTGTTTTTCGTGGTATTTTAATAAAATAAAAAATAAAAAACATCTGTAACTGAATGAATGCAAAATAGCCAAGTTGAATACAATACTGTGGAACATTCTAGGCAATACAAACACTTCACCATGGAAACAAGGAGGTAGTGGACCCTCTACCAGAAAAGTTATACAGTGCACAGTTACAGCTCACAAGAGTATATTTTGTGTAATATAATACCTTTGATAAGTAATTCAGGGTTTAAATTTCATCCAAATGTTATTGTAGTAAAGACATCCCACAGTAGTCCCATTTTCTTTTATCTATCTACTGAGGATTTACTGAAGCCTTAAGAAAACTGCATTATGTCAGTGATATCAAGTCTCTGGCGCTGTTTCATTCTTGGCTACCGTTTTTGCATTGCTGGGGCGTTCATAGGAGTCAGCACTTTTGAAGAAGAGGCTGGAGTCAGTTGCAGTGTTTGTTGTTCCAGTAGTAAATCTTTCGCTTCTGTTTTTCACTTTAACATAACAGACGAAGACACTTATGAAAAACAAAACCATTTCTTAGCATAGTTATTTTCTCATCAGGGTGTAGCATATTTTTTAAACCGTCCACCGACTTACAATGCGCAAAGAGGAACAAAAACAAATGTACTGGATTTAAATAGTCTTTATTTTCTTGCTGACACGTTTAGTACAATGACTTGGAGAAAACTATTTCAAGTTTCATTCAGTGTGATACTTGAGAACAAAACTGTCATGGACTCCTGGACCAAAGTACTACTATGAGTTGAGTAAAAGCTTATAAGGCAGTAAGTATATTTTTATTTGTCCTTTTGATACTTTGCCACTACATTTTGTGCCAAATCCAGCAGTTCGGGATATCTGAAAGTTTGCTTCTTCCACGATTCCGGGATTCCTTCAGTTCCAGTCTGTAACAGAAGTTATAACATTGACATCCAAAAAACAAAAAAACAAACAAATATCCAAAAAACAAACAAACAAACAAACAAACAAAAAACAATCTTACACACACTGATGTCCATGCTGCTTTCAGCACTCTTGCACTTTATAAATAGTACCTTCACTTATTTTGCACCTTACATACGTATTGCACATGCACCTTAGATATTGCACATGCACCTTACATATTGCACATGCACCTTACATATTGCACATGCACCTTACATATTGCGCATTTCATTCTACCTCGAACTTTCCTTGTTATTGGAAGCATATATGTTTACCTGTTTGTCTTATGTCCATTTACTGCTGATGTCTGTATACACTTCATGTCCATGAGTGTAGCTGTGTGTTTGTGCGTGTGTGTTTTTAGTTTAAATTGCACATTTGGCATCTGGTGAAATGCAATTTCAGTCCTCTGTGTAATGTCTGTTACATAGTGAATTGACAATAAAGTACACTTTGACTTTGACTATATCAAAGCTGCAAAACATGTGGAATACAACCTATTAGCAATATGTATAATAAAACCAATTAAAGGTGCATTGTGTAACTTTTCTGGTGAAGAGTCCCTCAAATGTCATTGAGATGTTGTTGCTTTGTCTGCAATGTTTCACAGTATGGTAATAAACCTTTCTATCTTCATGGAGACCAGACCAAGTTACAGGTCAGATCTGTGGAGAGACATATTTGTATAGATTACAGTAGGGTTGCACAATGTCTTTCTTGTTCTATTTGTCACTACACAGCAAAAGCAAGGAGGGAGTGAAGAAATATGTGAACTGCTGCTGAGTATTTTTGTAATTTGATTGCATTACAAATTAGGACTTGTCCAACAGCACCGTCTGGCCTGGTCATGTTTCTTCCTCGTTCATTTTAAAAACAGACCCACAGCCCCTTTCCCCCTGTACTCCAGTTACATGGCCACAGCTGTAGTCCACATCCCCCCGTACCTGAGCCCCGAAGCAGGCCCCGATGAAGGCGGAACGGCTGGCAGTGCATCCCCCGCGGCGCATGGTGTCCCTCACAGCCTCCTCCAGCTGCGTCTGTGTCAGGACCCCGTGGAGCGCCCCCTGGAGTGCACCAGGCAAAGCTGCAGGTGAATAATAAAGTGGGTTATAATGCTGGCATCTGAGCTTTATTTGTGTTTTTTGTTTTTAAATAGCTGTTTTACGGGTTTGCTTTGAGTTGATTTTACTGGCTTTAGTGTTTTAGGACTGGCAATATTAAATTGAGCATTTATAACCTCTGTTTTTTTTTTTTTAAAGGTGCATTGTGTAACTTTTCTGCTGGGGGCTCAGTCAAATGTTTTTCTTCATGGAGATGTTATTGCTTTATCTGAAGTGTTCACAATATGGTATTAAACGTTTCTATCTTCATGGAGACCAAACCAGACCAGGTTACAGGTAAGATCTGTGGAAAGGCAACACAGTCACTGTTTTCTAGGTATTTTTGAGCTATAAAACAACTACGCTCAACAAAAATATAAATGCAACACTTTTGTTTTTGCTCCCATTTTTCCTGAGATGGACCCAAAGATCCAAAATTCACTCCAGATACACAACACTACCATTTCTCTCAAACACTGTTCACAAATCTGTCCAAATGTGTGACAGCGAGCACCTCTGCCCCACCGAGACAATCCACCCCACCTCACAGGTGCGCCACATCAAGATGCCGATCCGACATCATGACCAGTGCACAGGTGCGCCCCAGACTGCCCACAATAAAAGGCCACCCCGAAATGTGCATTTTTTTTTTTTGCTTTATTGGGGGTCTGGGGACTCAGAACCAGTCAGTATCTGGTGTGACCACCATTTGCCTCATGCAGTGCAACACATCTTCTTCGCATAGAGTTTATCAGATTGTCAATTGTGGCCTGTGGAATGTTGGTCCACTCCTCTTCAAAGGCTGTTATGGACGAAGAACACAGGTGCATTTTATTGATGGCATTTTGAATGCACAGAGATACCGTGATGAGATCCTGAGGCCCATTGTTGTGCCATACATCCATGAACATCACCTCATGTTTCAGCAAGATAATACACGGCCCCATGTTGCAAGGATCTGTACACAATTCTTGGAAGCTGAAAATGTCCCAGTTCTTGCATGGCCAGCATACTCACCGGACATGTCACCCATTGAGCATGTTTGGGATGTGCTTGACCGGCGTATACGACACCGTGTACCAGCTCCCACTAATATCCAGCAACTTCGCACAGCCTTTGAAGAGGAGTGGACCAACATTCCACAGGCCACAATTGACAATCTGATAAACTCTATGCGAAGAAGATGTGTTGCACTGCATGAGGCAAATGGTGGTCACACCAGATACTGACTAGTTCTGAGTCCCCAGACCCCAAATGAAGCAAAAAAAAATGCACATTTCGGGGTGGCCTTTTATTGTGGGCAGTCTGGGGCGCACCTGTGCACTGGTCATGATGTCGGATCGGCATCTTGATGTGGCGCACCTGTGAGGTGGGGTGGATTGTCTCGGCGGGGCAGAGGTGCTCGCTGTCACACATTTGGACAGATTTGTGAACAATGTTTGAGAGAAATGGTAGTGTTGTGTATCTGGAGTGAATTTTGGATCTTTGGGTCCATCTCAGGAAAAATGGGAGCAAAAACAAAAGTGTTGCGTTTATATTTTTGTTGAGTATAATACTGTGTAACATTCTAGGCAGAGCAATGACATATCCAAAGAAACAAGCAGGTGACCAAAAGTTACGCAGTGCACCTTTAAGACTTTTTGTTGTTTTCAATGTTATCTTTACATGCATGTTATTTTTTAATTTTTTAAATAAAATATGCTATAGAAATAAAGTTAATTTAGATATGCGCATTTAAATAAAGTACCTAAAGGATTTGAGTAATGTCAAGGTACAAATACTAATACAGTATTTTTAAAATCTTCCTTGAAAATCAGCTGTCCAAAAATATAGGCCAATGTGCAGATGTGAGACCATGCAAATGTAATAAAATAAGGCTCAAACATTAACTTTGTGGCTCTGATAAGGCACGCTTGACTTTAAGGGTGCATTATGTAACTTTTCTGGTTATATAATGTTCCACAGTATATTCTCCATGGAGACAAGGTGCCACTGTGAGCCCATTCACAGTAAGAATACAAGTTTTTCGGGGTATTTTTCAGCAATAAAACTGTATAATTGCAAGAAAGATAAGTTTAATCTTATGTTGTGAGACTTTCCAGGCAAAGCAATAACATTTCCATGTAGATAAACAGGTGGTGTACAGTATATCCTTCATGATATACTGTATATCCTTCAAAGTTACACAATACACCTTTTTAAAAAATAAATATATTGTATTATTGTTATATATATTTTTTAATCTAAATGTTGTATATTGGATTAATGCTTTAAGGTAGAGTGTGTCACTTGTGTCGGTGGGGGGTCCATCACCTGTTTGTTTCTATGGGTTTGTCATTGCTCTGTCTGTAATGTTCCACAGTAGGACATTAAACAGCTCTACCTTACATTTATTCAATTACAGGTGGTTTTATAGCTCAAAAATACCTAGAAAAACAGGCATTCTGACTGTGAGCGGGCTTGCCTCTCCACAGATCTGACATGTAACTTGGTCTGGTTTGGTCTCCATGAAGATAGAAAGGATTAATGCCATACTGTGAAACATTTCAGATAAAGTAATAACAGCGCCATGGAGAAAAGTATTTGACAGACCCCTCCACCAGTAAAGTTACACAATGCTCTTTTAAATGTTTTCTTTTTTATGTGTGAACATTTTGCAGATAGTTATAACATATTTGTCTATTAAAGGCAATGTTGCAGGTAGTCACAATATTGTGCTTGGTTTCTGAACTTCATATACAGACAGACACACAGTCCAGTGAAGAGCCGCCAATGAAAATGCCACTGGAGGTAAGTCATTTTAGGCTCAAGATCACAGAAAACCCAAAGAACGAACTGAGCCAAGTCAACAGACCTGCCCCCCTCCTTCTGCCCCCTTCTCTGTGCCCCCCTCCCGCTGCCCTTCTCTGCCCCCCCACACCTCATGTGTTCGTGAAGACTGCAGGTATCAGCTCTTGGGATGACTTGGAGAGGCTGTTCTTCACCTGCCTCAGTTGAGCTAGAACATAAAAAACGAAAATTACTTCTATCATAAAAGGATCAAAAATCAGATAATAATCAATACTTAAAGATGCATTGTGTAACCTTTCTGGTGGAGGGTCTGTCAAAGCCTCTTTTCTATGGAGATGTTATTGCTATGTCAGAAATGTTTCACACTGTGGCTTTATACTTTTTATCATCATGGAGACCAAACCAGGCTAAGTAGTGGTCAGATCTGTGCTCACAGAATGCTTGTTTTTCTAGGGATTTTTGAGCAATAAATCCACCTGGGCATAACTCTCCACAGATCTGAATTCTAATGCAGTGTAGTGCTGCCTGCCTCCCTTGTGTGGTTTAATTTACACTGTGGAACATTCTAGAGAAAGCAATAACATTACCATGGAGACAAGCAGGTGGCGGAGGCTCCACTACAAATGTCACACATTGCACCTTTAAAGAAAAGCTCTATTATTTTGATTATAATTTTTTTTTTCATCAAAATGTTTCCTTAGAATAGAAATCGAGTTTGAAATGTTATGGTAACAACAATAGTTTCATCACTGAGTTAAGCTATATTTGACTTATTCACTCGTACACTTTGAATGCAGCAGACACTTTCTCTACAAGTACATTTGCTTACGTGCTGCGCTCAGAGGATAAGTGTGTTGCTTGTTTGGGAGATGAATTGAGAGCAGGGTAAAGAGCATAATAAAAGACTTCCTGCATTATTCAAACAAGACTCACATCAAATCCATCCTCCAGGAGTAAATAAGAAAATGCAGGCTACGGCGAGCAATTTCAGGTTCACACAAAATGGGGCTTTGCCATCAGAGAAATGAAATACGACACGGTTTTGTGGAGATACAGAGAATGTCAGGCACAGTTTGAGATGTTTACACTGTCCGGCAGCTCAGAATAATCACTATATGTATTCATCTTGTGCTTCTATTGTGCTGTTGGTAACAGTGAGTCCATAGGAGCACCTATGGGCCTCAGGCAGGATTTACAGAGAGCTAGCAATGTGCTCTTCAATTCTATATAAAAGTGAATTCATTTGCCAGTGATGGTGTCCAGTTAGTGTTTTCTCTGCACCCACTTAATCCTGAAATTTTGATTGGCTGATTGATGAGCTGCGAAATGTATTTGACCAAATAAACTTTTGTCCAGTTGACAAATTGAATTTCTCCTTTTGCCGTGGATTCTACCTGGACGACTGAGGGATTCTTCACACATATTTTGATTAATTAATTAAAGTATATTGTATTGTATATTGTTTATATGTGTATAGCCTAGAATTTGTATTTCCTACTGTTTGTGTCTGCAGATAAGTCAAAGATGTTCAAATTAATATTGATTTTACTAATAACATTCGTCAATTTATTATTATTTATTATTATTACACAAACACTGGACAAGATGGCCAAGTTCTTTACATTGTCATCTGTTGTTTTTGGTTTTTTAGCAGATTATGCCATCAGAAAGCTGGCATGAGCCTGGCATGTGTCGCTCATTTGGGTTGCCAGTTCTCACGACTGAATCTAGTTGGTTTAAACCTAAAATGCCTCTCTCTGATCTGAATGGTCACTACTTAAACCCCAGCACCTACAAACATGAATGAGAACATCATGAATGAGTGCTAGTGCAGCCTCAGTGAAGGAATTCTGGAGGTTCTGAACGTTCACGTGAGACATGCTTTGTCCATATGCAGTTAAGGCATTTGCTACCTTAGTTATACCAGTAGAGCAGTGTTTCCTAACCAGGGGTACAAGTACCCTTAGGGGTACACGAGCACATTGCAGGAAGTACTTGGCAGTGTCTCTGCCAGGCACAGGGGGAGATTTTTTAGAATTTTTTGATTCTAATTTCAGTAAATTTGAGTTAAAGAAAAGAGAGAAAATGCCTGAGAATTAAATTTTCAAATTAAGGAGATGAAATAAAATGATTTTCATTTAATAATCTGTTGTGTCACGTTCTACTTTTGGAGAATTATCAACACGTATTCTGTTGATACGAGTGAGGGGGTACTCGAGGTATGACAAAAAGGCTCAGGGGGTACACAAGACAAAAAAGGTTGGGAAACACTGCAGTAGAGAGCTGAAAACAAATTAAATTTCTTAATTTCATAATTTGCCAGTTAAATGTGTTATGTTATAGTTGAGTATGTAGGTAAATGCTAACATTTGTATTTGATCATAGACTTTTTTGTCTCATATGAAGCAGTCCAACTGTTGAAAGTGAAGTTTTACCAATGACAGCATTGTCCAGGTCTTGTGGATTCATCCTGTTTGGGTTTTTCATTTGCTCCAGGACGACGTTCAGGACATTCTGATCGGGACCATTAAGGACAAAGTGCTCCAGAATCCTACAATAGACATCAATGTTTTCAATCTTTCTCTTTCCATTTGAATCATCATAATGTAGTTAGTATTTACCTTGCTGCAGCCAAAGTCACAGCCACACACATGTCACTGTTCTGGGTCACTCTCACTGCTGTCTCCACTTTTTCCAACATCTCAGGACGCCCCGCAAACATGGCCACTAGGGGCGCCAGTTTAGTCACACCATCCATCAGGCAGTTCGTCTCAGAACCTTAAAGCATAACAGTATCAGGACCATGTGCACTTAATCAAATTTTCAACAAGATTCAGACATGTTTAATCATCAAAAATATGTCTTTTGAAGTCTTTTTAATCAAGAGGTCCACAGCCAACCCTCTATCATGTATGGAGCAGAGTTCAGGGTTTGGAGAAAGTCTTTTTTCTGTTAAATTATAACATCATAACATAATTTCTGTAAAATCATTTCTGTTTTAATCATAGTCATGTTGTTAATGAATGCTTTTTTTTTGTATACGACAAAATAAAATTGAATGAAAAGTCAGTGTTTGAAAAAAACTTGACTCAGTATCACCAGCCCTACATAATGACAACATAATGAAAAAGTGTACATCTAGTGCAGTGACTAGTGACTTTACCTGTTTCTTCTTTGCCAGCGTCCACATTTCTCATGAAATCCTTCAGACTGCCACTTCTCCATGGACCATTGATGGGTAGGGTGGCTTTGGGACCTATGAGAATGGATAGATTTCAGTGGCAGAAGTTAAATCCCTTTCTTCCATCTTTCCAGCCATTCCAGTATTCATGAATAGTTTAAAGGTTGTATATTATGCAGAATTGACTCTTGTGGGATGATGTTAGAATGCGTCCTGAAAAACATGCCTGAAGTTATGTTTGAGTTACTCTTTATTATTAGTCTGTCTACATCTTCAGCTCAAAATGCTCCTTTCCACCTTGTGATATGATGTAGTGGTAGTTTTCCTGTTAACGGCTACTTCAGTCAAGATCGGCAATTCCAGGTCTGAAATCATCCAAATGATTTTATAGGATTTCAATAGTATTCTATGGGCCCTTTAATATACAAATATATATTCAAACTATTTAGTAGTAATAGTACAAGAGTATAGTTACTGTGTGGTCTTCATTGAACATAGGAATGTGACCCACCACCGCTAAATCTGCCACATGTTGGCATTAGTGAAATGGAAATATTTGCATTAGAAGTTTTTGGTTTTTTTTATTTGTGATTTTTTTTTTATTTGTGATTTTCGTTGTTGTTGTTTTTTTTTCAGAATGTGCTAGTTGAGATCATGAAGAAGCCACTCTATGTTTCAGATAACATCATTTGTTGCATTAAAAGCATACATTTTGTATTTTAAATTGGCTTTTCGGAAAGAAAAGGGGGCATGTATAAATCACCATAATTACCCACCGATCGGGCTCCTGCCAATCATGACGATTAGCGCTGTTGTGTTTGCGCCTGTTCGCCAATTAGCTGTGAGCAAGTCTCCTGAAAATGTATGCAGCATTTCAAGAGAATAAGGACAGTGAAACTGGAGAAAATCCTTAACTTGCTACGTAAATGCTACGTAAGAAGGAACTCTCGTCTTGGGACACGGAACACGTTCAGGATACGAGATAAATATTATTTATCTCTCCGTGACAAACCTAAAGGGGAGCAGCAAGCCCCGTGTCTAGAGTCCGCTGGGATACTCTGTGTTGTTAAAATGGATTACCACGCTTGTAGATTTACATTTCACTACCACAACAAAAGCACACTAGTAAAACAAATGAGGAAATGGAATAATTCTCAGAGAGGGTATTCCCCGTAGACACAGACAGGAAAACTCAACACAGAGTCAGCGCGATCCTCCCCAAGCTGGGCTAATGGTTTGGACAGGTGGACTTGACACTAGCATTTTGTTGTTTGTTACATAACATGTGTTTCGTTTAAAGAGACAGTACCTCCTTTTTGCCTGTAAGGATCGTTCAGAGGAAGATCGTAAACTGTTCCGGGACCGAAGAACTCATAGAAGCGCTTGGTCAGGTCTGCCACATCCACATCTGCAGAACAAATTTAAAAAGTTAACAAGTTATTTTGATATTAAAGGCCCCGTATTACTAGATTATTTTCTGATCTCTGTTATAATGTAGTTTCAAACATCACATATATACCTGGAGTTGTGTTTGTTTCATTCACACATGTTTAACACACAAACCCTGCATATTTAGAATTCTTCTCTAAAACAGAAAACACTCACGTTCTACCTTGTGATGTCATACAGTTATAAAGGAAGTGCTCCAAACTCCATACACCTTCACTAGAATCATCTGAATAACTCCATCCCTAAAATAGTCAATCTACTGAACAAAAGGTAAAATGTAGTAGTTAACATGACTACCACTACCTACTAACTACCACTACATGACATCACATGGTGGAACAGAGCTTTTGGAGCTTTTGGAGCCAGGCTGATAATAAAGGATTACCCTAAAATGTGTGAATGAAACAAAACAGAACTCCAGATATGGTTATGAGGAGATAACAACATTATATCATGGCTTAAAGCTCACAAGAGTCAATTTTACATACTATAGGACCTTAGTCATATCTAAAAGTATTTTTTTGATTCTTCACCGGTCAGAAGCTTTTGAATTTTCTTCAGTTTTGTTCATATGTCATATATAAGTCAGATTCTAAGCATAGCAATAGCCTTTATTGGATATATTATTCAACTAAAGACTTAGATTTAAACTTAGACAAACATTATTTATACACAAGGGAAATTGTTTTGGGTATGGTAGCTCACTCAACAAATATAATATATAACAGAGGGTAAAGGAAAAAAAGAAAAAGAAGATGGAAATGAAGAAATAGATGGAATAGCAATATAATAATACACTAAAGTAGGTCTATAGGCGATCCACTCACAGTACTGTAGATTTTTTGTGCTTTTAAATCCTGCTCTTTTTTGCTTATCCTTTTGTTAGATGAAGGTTACTTGTAATTATACATTGTGCAGTAGTGTTCTCAAATATTTAACTGTTGTGTACAAACTGAACATTATCTATCAACGTATTATTCTTTTTGAATGTGAACTTCGCCCAATAGTTTTGTGCTGGAGCCCAAAGTACATTAATAGAAAAGAATCTCACCGTTGAAAGTTTTCACTTCAGACATATTTATTCTTCCTGTCATTTAGATCTATGGTGTTGGCCTAATATAGACCTCGTCATACCTCCACACTGGCTGAGAGATTTGAGCAGTACATAGGCCTGATCGCCGTAGCAGGTCTGTTCTCCAGTGTTCCTCCTGTAAAAGGGATTGGCTGACTCTGGTCTGAACTCAGGACTGGGCTCCAGCTCGGACAGCACCTCTTTGAGCTTGTCGGGGTTATAGATCCAGTGCATGGGCTGAGCTGAAAATACACAAAACATATTAATATAAACTAACAGCAAAATTAAAGGGCACACATGGATTAAAATCATTAATTATAATTTCATATGGAGCTCAACAGTGACCGCCTACACCCCAGTCCCATAAGTACTGTAAATTTTTCAATCTTTTTTCTTTCTGAATAAACAAAAAATTAAAGTTAAAAGTTTGAAAGCTTGCTCAGGGCTAATCAGCTATGTGGTAACTAATAACCACGAGACCTATAATTTTATTTAAAATCTTTTACTGAAACTTTATATACTGCTAAATTATTCAAATATTTCACATAATCTTGTATTTTAAATGCTCTTTTTGGACTTTAACAACCACATTAATATTACTGACTAGTAGACATATCCCTGATTAGTCGTTGCGATATCTTTGAACTCTTAAAGGCAAATTAACGTTTTTTTACAATCTGAGCCTTCTTTCGGCAATAAAACAAGTAGTTTTACTCACCCATAGCATTTTTCTGTCAATTGGAGCAGTATCGCAGAACTTATGTTGAGCCGTTCTGTTCTAGTAATGATCCCGTATCCGTTAACATGGTGCTGTATCATTTGCTCGGGGCATTACTTTGCGGTGTCCAAATAACACAAACTTTAGCACTTTTCAAATCATAGAAGCCCCATGTCTTAATGAAAGATTTCGTTTGAAGCAAAAGTGGCCTGTAATCCAAGATTTAGCCATAGTTTCGAGTAGATGAGGACGCCAGTGCGCATGCGCGGACTGCTCCCGGGACCCAAACATGAAACGGAAAGCTGAAAACTATGGATAAATCTCGGATTACAGGCCACTTTTGCTTCAAACTAAATCTTTCATTAAGACATCGGGCTTCTATGATTTGAAAAGTGCTAAAGTTTGTGTTATTTGGACACCGCAAAGTAATGCCCCGAATACAAATGCTAACGGATACGCTACAACATAACTTTCTTCAAACAGCTCCAAATGACACGAACGTGATATGGGTGAGTCAAACGACTTGTTTTATTACCGAAAGAAGGCTCAGATTGTAAAATAACGTTACTTTTCCTTTAATATTTACATTTTTCGAACAGTCTATGGGAAAAAAGTATGACAAAGACCATCTTGCTGGTCGAAATGCATTGGCGTCCCTCCACGTAAAAAAGGACTTTTATTATATTCAGTCGGTGTGCCTCGGGTTTGTACCTTGACTGTTTTTTCAGTAAGGGCTATATTCTGTTGAGATTTCAAATTTAACCCTTATAGAGCACCTGCACTGCTATATTTAACTTTTTTATGTCTCAGTGAAGCGTTCTACCTCTTCTCTTCTGACAACTCCAGGTACGTTTGTGATGAGGAAACATAATTAGAACATAGAAAGAGAAAAATAGAGTAATATGGGCTCTTTAAACTAATATTTCCCCCCTTTTTATAGTATGAAACAATTGGACATATTTTATTTATCTTGCATGTATCAGGGAAAAAAATAAAACACACAAGATGATGGTTTGTATGTTGAAAGCCTCATAAAAACAGATGGAGGCGAGGTGGCTGTATTTGGTATGCGTCATGTATCACAACACATAACCCTGAGCTCTATGGCCTATGCAAATGGGACAGCCACCCAAGCATTTTATCTCCTCATACAGATGTGGCCTGCTTTATGATAACAGCCATGTGTGGAAATAGGCACTTCAGCAACATCTGTAAAGACATTCAAAAATCATTAGGAGGGAATAGCTAAAAAACCCCAGACAGACTTGACTAAAAGGTGCCTACAAAATAAATGTCATTTCATTGATTTACAGATTTGGTTCATGCAAATTTCCAAACTGAACAAAAGACAAAAGAGGTATGAGGTACGAAGGTTCTTCCTAGATTTCCCCACATTTTAGCTAAACAAATTCTAAAATATTTGCATAATTATACAGTATATGCTTTTGTTTGCACATTTTCAGAGTATTTCTATATTTACACTTTACATTTTTCCCTTTACAAATCTGGTAAACTTGTTTGTTCCAGAGGTGCGTGGTACATTTACTCAGCAACAACTTTTTGAAGAGTACTTTTATAGCAGCAAGGTCCTTGAGTAATATTTTCATTGAAATAACAGTGCTAAGAGTAAGTCTACATATAAAATGGTTTGAACATTTGTGCTTCTTGCACCACTCCTTTAGATATATGTTTTTTATTATTTGTGTGTCTTTATTTATTTGAAAATAAAAAGTGCATTAATTATTGTTTTATCCTTCACTTTACATTTAACCTCAAATTAGAACTCAGACATTACGTCCCCAGGAACTTACTCTTAGTAGTATTTTTCCAAATACATTTTTACTCTTACCCATGTCCTCTTACCTCTAACTACATACTTTAATTACTGAATACATGCACCAAAAATATGCATTCTGAATACAAATTTCGAGTACCTGTATTCCACTATACTTACTTACGTTACTTTGTCATTTGGTGATGTTCAGAATACACTTACTTTCCTAAATTAAAATAATACATGGACTTTCCTAAATTAAAATAATACATGGAAATATTGCAAGTTGGGCTTTGGTCTGCATGTGTGATTTTTTGTTTCTAATTAGACATAAATTACTGTAATGCCTACCAGCAAAATAAAGCTATATATAATGCAATGATGTAAATGTAAAAGTATTCCAAGAATTCAGAACACAGTACTCTGATTGGACCATATATCAGAATATACATTTAATACAAAATACATTTTAATTTGGGTGTTTAGTATTCTGTAACTAAATGCATTTTCAAAATATTCTTCCCATCACTGACAGCAGAATTTGACACATCAGGCCTATGGTAAGTTTAACAGCAAAGACTTGCATATTTGAATTTCCCTCGGCATCAATAATAGTTTGGTATCACTCTCTCTCCGTCTGTCTTTCTGTCTCCCTCTATAGAAAAAAATATGATAGGCAAACTACATGTGTTAATGCCTAGTTATATTCACACTGATGTTTTCGTGGTGTAAGACTGTGGTGTAAAATTATCTTACCTGCTGCATCTGCCACTGCTGCCCCGATAATGGCCCCAACGGCTCTCTCCGCCACACTCACTGCCATCTGCCTCTACAGCAAGATAAACACCTCAAAATGAAATATTGTGAAGGTCTTTCCACACTGAACCATTAAACAGTCTGTTTGTTGGAGACGGATGCCTGTAATTTTCATCTTGATCGCAATGGCTGTATGATGCTACCAGTAAATAAAATACATTGAATTTTGTTTCATTTCAGATTTTGGTATGAAATATAAATTTAAAAATCTATTCTTTTTTATGACCTTTTAAAGAAATATTGGCAAAAACAGTTGGCTATTACAAAAAATAATTAACATTTATGACTTCGCATTTATGACTTCACATTTATTACATTTATGACATTTATGCACTCTCCGCTGCTTGAGACACTGCTTGTTGCCATGGAGATGCGCCTAGAATGTTCCACAGTATGACCATAAATTTATGAATTTCCATGGAGACTTGCAAACCAACTTACAAGTTAGATTTGTGGAGAAGCGCCCTCACTCACAGTGAGAATGGATGTTTTTAAAGATATTTTTGAGCAATAAATAACTAATAATGTGGACAATATAAACCAAAGCATTAACATTTCCATGGAGACAAACCGGGTTCAGACCCTCTCAAAAAAGTTACACAGTGCACCTTTAATGTATATTGCAAAAAGTAATATCTAATCAAGTTAACAATGAATTACATTAAGAAAACTATACTTGGTTTGAGTAGATTCAACTTGACAAGTACCAATGGAATAAGTGTTTTTTTTTGTTTTTGTCTTTTTTAATTCAAGTAACATAAGGTTTTGTTTTAACTATCTTATAATCTTATGTATAACAAGTTGTAAAGTCTTGTTCCATTGGTAGATCATTTTACTTACCAACTGTAATTTATTCAAATCAAGATCAAAACTTCTTAATTAAAATAATTTTAACTTTTACTTTTTGCTGTGTATTGTAATAAATGAACAAACGCTTTACAAATCTTTTTTTAAATCTAAAATCTCTTAATACATTTCCATACCAAACATAGGAAGGCCATAAGGTAATACTAATGTACATATAGTTACTCACCGCAGTCTGCAGTGTTAGACCATCTCCCCCGTCGAAGACCCGTCCCTGTGGTTTAAATAAGGTTACCGTGGTGACGACTGTCCTGTTCACTGATAAGAATGAGACCACATCCCCTCACGGTGACATGTAATCCTCCAGCTGTTTGATGAATAAATGTATTTATAATGTACTGTAATTTTATGTTTTATATTCACCCCTACATCAATTTGCAAGTACAGTATATTTACAATAACAGAATGTAGTTTTAAAGACTGTAGAGATGTATGGACCAGAATAAACCTTTGGTCATTAGCATTATTCAGTCAAATGTCAATCATTTAATTCAATTGTATATATTTACATTGTTTTGCATTAAATCAAGATTATACTTTCAAATGCATTAGACATTAGTTATTCATTGGGTTATAGCTGTGAACTCAACATGGCTGCAGTTCACCAATGTCAAATACGGACTTTTAATGACCTGATATTTACAAATGCAAATAAACTTGATATGTAGATATAAATTGAAGAAAAAACAAAACAAACATATATTCATTTTTTCATGAATGAAAATGAATGAATGAATGAAGGTTAAATGATCAAAAAGTCTTGGAATCTGCAGTAATACACTTTATACTGGGAAAGTATTACAACAATGTATTACAGGAAGTGCACACACCTTCACTAGAATCATTTGGATCATTTCAGCCCTGGAATTTCCTATTTCTACTGAACTAAAGATAAAATGTTGCTGTTAACTTGAAAACCACTGCTTTGTGACATCACAAGGTAAATGGTCACATCTTTATATATCCACCACCCAAAGCGCTTTACAACAAGGAACCAATCACCCATTAACACACCAGTGTACGCAGGGGGCGAGGAGGGTTACGTGTCTTGCCCAAGGACACAACGGCAGCATTCATCTGTGGGAGCTGGAATCGTATCAACCAAGCTGTGGGTCAGTGGATCTGACCGCTCAACCACTGATGTTTCTTATGTCAAGAGCGGGATTTGAACCGCCAACCTTTGGATCAGTGGACAAACGCTATACCAACTGAGCTACTGCCGCCCTTAGGTAGAACAGATCATTTGGAGCTTGGGATATGTAGATAATGCAGGGCTACTCAAACATGTGTGAATGAAACAAAACACAACTCTGGGTATGTTTTTGATGATGTAACAGCATTATAAAATGGCATAAAGCTCACAAGAGTAAATATTTCATAATGTAGGTCATTTAAGCCTGTCTGCCCTGGGATTGAATTCTTATTAACAGCAATAAAACAATAAAAATTCCAAAAAACATACGTAAAACATACATGTTAACCAGAAAAAAGACTTCTTTAACAAGCAGAGTTATGGATCCTTCCCCATTGTCTGCAAATAATTTTATTGTGCCTCTAAGTTTCTAATTTTATTCACAGATGTTCCCAAACTACTTTTTTTTTTTTAGAAGATGTAATATAGAATAATTTACCATGGAGCTTCATAAGGCAAATGACTGCAGCTGCATTTTTGGATAGCCATTTATAACACCTATATTTAAACTCTCCATCACTCTCATTGGTCTCACTTCCAATCTTTTGCCTCTTTCCAGATGATGCCCGGCAGTTGTCCAGATAAAAAGAAGTCTCTTCTTCTCTCTCTCTCCGTTATTGATTCCTCAGCTCCCATTTTAAACCTCTAAAATAGAGCACTAAGTCTCAGCTCAACTAATCAATAACATTTGAAAACAATGAACAAAAGAGCTACAATCATCTCAGTACAGCTATAAAGGGGATTGTCTCTATGGAAATTCACAACAGGCAGCAATCCCAAATCCTCTTGCTCAAAATATTTAATCTATAAATGCTACGTATATTTCAACAGATAATCAAGAGTAGTATTAATAGCTGATAGCAATGAAGTAATGGCTGCGGAGGACTATATGGAGGGAGATCGGCTGCCCTTCACACACAGGGGATAATAAAGCTGCACAAATAGACTGGCCACTGTCGCCAGATCAAGTGACACAAAAGCTCTAGAAATTATAGCCAGAGCAAGAGCGCAACGGGGCTTCAGTGGACAATATGTGGAGGGTTCATGTCTGTACGGGCTCTATATGAGGCGGGGAATGAGCTACACGCCTATGTCAACAACACAGAGGCTTGGTGGGGATGAGACGTCAAAGCTGATAGAAAATTATATATTGTCAGAGTAACAACTGATAAAGTGCAGGTCGCTTGATACTTTGCAGCTCATGTCACCAACATTCCCTGCACTGCAAATTTCTCTGGTCTGGCCAAGATTTTAAAACTCCTATCAGGTTATTAATCTTCTTTTCAGATTTATTATCTACTTACTAGTTCTGAAACGGCTTAATTCTAGTGTAGAGGTAGTTTATTTAAGATAACTTGTCAAGTAAAATTATCTGCATTGCTGCATGGACAGATAATTTCACTACTTTTAAGTCATTTTCTGATAGATTTAAGTGTTTATATCTTAAATTTTGGACAAGCTTTTTTGCAGTGTAGGGGTATGAAGCTAACTGTAGGCACTGCTCTGTTAGAAGCTCTGACCAGAAAGATCTGATGTAGCTGGAACTACAACAGATGAGCTGATTCGTGCTGTTAAACAAGTTGATTATGTTTACACCTTTCTCCGACTGATAGTTTGCAGATGGCAGCAACATTACCCAGGGGTGTGGTGCTAACTGTAGGCATCGCTCTGTCTGAGGCTTGGTTAGACTTTAATCTGATCTTTCATTTAACGCAATCTGACCAGAAAGAACTGATTTAGCTTTAACTACAACTACACGGTGAGCTGATTTGTGCTGTTAAACAAGTCAAATAACATTACAGCCAAAAGCTAGCTAGTATTAGTCACTCTCACCTTTTTCTTGAGTTTTCAGACTATTTTAACCCTAGATCACAAGATTTTCACCCGAGCAAAAGTATTTACATGATTTTCAATATGTTGCATTTTTCTGAGTGTCATGGGTCCCTGGGCTTCACCATTGTTTTTGACATCTTTGAAGGTGTAGGTGTTTCCCTACCCCAAAGTCCACTTTTTCCTACAGGCTTTCAGGTGATTTTCACCCGAAAATAGTGAAAGAGGAATTAATTTAATATAAGAGGATGTAAGGAATAGGTAAATAAGAGTGGTCCTGGAATGTGTATCTATCCTTATTTAGTGCAGTGGTTATGAATAAATATCACAAAGTGGTGATTTCAAAGGGACTTATGGTGAAAACAATATTTTAGTCAACTGGTCATTTTTACCCACTGAAAAAATATTATTTTTTGTTCCTCTCTCCTGCAACTGTTCGTGTGTCAAGGAGTCTGTGCTTCACCACGGAAGTCTCACATGTCCCAGGAATGGGTGGACCAAACACCAAGTTTCCAGTATCATTTTTTTTCTTAAGATGCGTTTTTTCTTCTTTTTTTTAAAGGAATTTTTTATTCTCAAATTCCTATTTTTTCAGTAATTTTGGAGCATGTTTTTAGGGTCTTCCTATGTTTTTTCCCCCCATTTTGTTACACATACCACAGTTGAAAATAAAAGAAAACCTCTAATTTATCATGTGTTGTCATGTTTTGATCTATTTTTCATGACAAGTACTTTTTGTTGGGTATATTATATCAGGTAAAAATTACCCAGCAAAAGTGCTGGTGTTACTTTTTATAGCGAACGTGTTCTAGGGTTAAAACCTTTTGGCTGTGTTTGCTAATATGTGCATTGCGTAACCATGGAAAAGCCAGAACATTCTTCCATAGATATACATGTAGAACACCCCCATTGTGATGCTACTGCAAAGTTGCACAAGTAGGATTGTATATTTAACATTGTTTTACTGTGGTATTTTCAGATCTCCACTGGGCTGGATTTGCAGCTTGCATAACCGGCATGTCAGACAAGGTGAGGAGAGGATGGAGTCCCACAAATCTCCCAGGTCTAAGGTTTCAGCTTCCTGTCCTCGAGCTCGAAGGACAGTCATGTACCAACAGTTATCAGATTAAAACAGGACCCACATTTATCAGATTATAACAGGACTAGCTCCGGATATGGGGGACACAGAGAAGACAGCTGCTACGGTCACACAAATATTTATCAGATTAGGAAAGGTTGTTTGACTGATTTGTATAATTTGCTCAAGAACAGCATGTCAGAAAGCTAATTTTGTAAAGTGCACGATTTATCAATTTGGATATTTCTTTCAATTTGGATTCATCATCTGGAGCGAAACCAGAATGAGGGGATAATGGGTAAACGGGTAAGAGTCCAAGGAAACAGTTTGATAATATCTGGGCACATATGGTCAATGTGGACTTACTGCCGAAAATTGTATTACCGTCATAGAGGAGGCTTAGAGGACTTAAGCAACAAATAAGAAGGAAATGGAAGTAAAATGGTTACAGTACATTGAAGACAAACTAAAACAAAAATAACTAGATTACACACAACTCAAATGTTCCATCATCACTGACAATACATCCTGAGATTTATACCTGGAGCTATATCCAGCCACACTGACATCTACGTGTTTTGACTGTTCCTTCATCATTTTGGTCTTTTTTCAAAACATTCATAACATGCATTATTATAGTTACAATATAGCTGTAGCATTTTCATGTCCATAGCTGTTGAGAATTGATTTGCATAATGAAATTGCACTCTGTATAAACAACTATATTTTCATAAATTTATATATAAATGCATGTCCAAGCTTTTTCCTTTGATGCATAAACATTTGCAATGATAGCATTGTTTCGCCATAAAATGAATATTTCAATTAAATATCCACTGAATTTTTTGCAACTAAATTTACATAGTTTGCAGTGACTTTAAAACCTCTTAGTAATAGCTGCAGTAGTTGGTACAATTTTAACTTTAGATCACTGATTTTCACCCAAGCAAAAGTATTTACATGATTTTCAATATGTTGCATTTTTCTGAGTGTCATGGGTCCCTGGGGAGCTTCAGCATAGTTTTTGACATCTTTGAAGGTGTAGGTGTTTCCCTACCCCAAAGTCCACTTTTTCCTACAGGCTTTCGGGTGATTTTCACTGCGATAGTGAAAGAGGAATGTAAGAATGTAATGAATTTAATGTAAGAAGATGTAAAAAATAGGTAAGTAAGAGTGGTCCTGGAATGTGTATATATCCTTATTTAGTGCAGTGGTTATGAATAAATATCACAAAGTGGTGATTTCAGAGGGAATATCTTATGGTGAAAACAATATTTTAGTCAACTGGTCATTTTTACCCACAGAAAAAATACTATTTTTTGTTCCTCTCTCCTGCAACTGTTCGTGTGTTGAATTGGACCAAAGACCAAGTTTCCAGTATTATTATTATTATTATTATTATTATTATTATTATTATTATTATTATTATTATTATTGTTGTTGTTGTTGTTGGTGTTGTTGTTGTTGTGTATTATTTTTTATTATTATTATTATTGTTGTTGTTGTTGTTGTTGTTTATTATTTATTTTATTACTTATTTATTTTTTTTAATTTTTTGTTCTCAAATTCCTAATTTTTCAGTAATTTTGGAGCGTGTTTTTAGGGTCTCCCTATGTTTTTTTTTCCATTTTGTTGCACATGCCACAGTTGAAAACAAAAGAACAAAACTCTAATTTATCATGTGTTGTCATATTTTGATCTATTTTTCATGACAAGTACTTTTTGTTGGATATATTATATCAGGTAAAAATTACCCGACAAAAGTGATGGTGTTACTTTTCATAGCGAAAGTGTTCTAGGGTTAAGCAGATATGATGTTAGGAAATTAGTACCATATCTTTGTTAAGAATGCAGGAGATCATTTTCCTTATTTGAACCCTCTGCACTTCATAATACAATACTGTCCATTTGTCATTGTTAACCAAACAGCTCTTTAGATGTGTCTAAATATATTCTACAGTCATTTGCAACTCATCTTCACGATGCTCTTTCAAACAGTTACAGTTATCGGTGGTGCTAAGAGCCCAGGAGAGATCAATGGAAATGGCATAATGTTAAGTGTATAGCAGGAGCACTCTTCAGTTATAATCCCGCCTCTGGACCTCTCCACTGCAGCTTCAGCCTAATTGTCTTGTTCAAGGGCAACATGATCCTCAGTCAGGACTTTCAGACAATAATCTCAGATAGTCTGTGGAGCTCTTAGTAAAATGGCCAGGAGGATGGTGCAGAATAAGGACATTCAAAACTGCAGTCCGTCCATCCCGCTTATGGCCTTTTCTTTGTGAGGACTGTGGCGGTGGTGGTTGAATATTGAAACTGTGGGTTTATGACTAGGAGAGGTAGACTCTGGACAATTGCGAGCAAGTTGTAGAGCTGTCAAACTTACAAAGATGTAAAACAGACTCAACAGTGTATTAAATCATGCGTGTTTTTTGTATTATGGAACATTTCTTTATACAGGCATGTTCGGACATACTGACAGTGCTCAGAGAGATCAACTCCCCAGTGAGAAGAGGTTATTAAGACTGTCACTGGGTGTGTTGAGAAGTGAAAGAAACAAAAGTAGAAGTACGTGAAGAGTCCCTCAGTCGTCCAGGTAGAATCCATGATAAAAGGAGAAATTCAATTTGTCAACTGGACAAGTTTGTTTGGTCGAAAACGTTTTGCCACTCATCCGAGAGGATGCTCTGGTCAGCTCTGGTTCTCATGCTGGTTAGATATAAACAGGGTCTAACCAGCATGAGAACCAGAGCTGACGAAGCCTCTCGGATGAGTGGCGAAACGTTTTCGACCAAACAAACTTTGTCCAGTTGACAAATTGAATTTCTCCTTTTATCAAAAGTAGAAGTAAACAAAATAGACCAAGGTGAAGAAATAACCTGGGTGAATCTAGTGCAGACTTATACATAACATTGTTGTTAGTTATTTCCAAACTTATTGCCTAACCATTCCCTATACCCAAATCTTAATTAATTTAACAAGTTTACCTAATACTGCCACCTGGCGACGACTATGAGTGGCTTTTTTACGCTTTCAAATAGTCATGTTGGGTACAGTCCACTGTGATACAATGGGCTATGACACCAATAAAGACCTGTATAACCTTAAGAAACTAAAAAGCACGAAGGATAAAGTAGATTATTTCAGTTTAACGTCAATCATTCGCTTTCAATTAAGTACTACACTGACTGGAGTTGCCTGTTCCAATGGCATAAAACAAGGACAAGGACAAGGCAATAGTTTAATATCTTTATTTACTGTTTTATTTAAAAGTAAAAATGTGTGTTTGTAGCGTGATGCACATACACATACATAGCATATAATTTCTCTTGTGCACTATCATAGCGGAAGAGGTGAAGAAGTGCGCAAGGGGGAGGGCGCACGGAGAGAGAGCGACAGAGGAAGAGCGCCGTATCCACACTCGGCTTCACTTCAGCGGACTGTCATCCCTGGAGCGGCTGCAGCATCCCCACTTCTCTTTTTTACTCGTTTTTACGCACGGATTTAACATGGGCATGGTGTGAAGCGAGCTGTCCACAACGCAGCAGTGTTTTCCGGACATTTTTGTCGCCTGACCCGGCAGTTTTGGTTCGAAACATGATGGAGTACTGGAGGCAATGCGCGCTGTGGTTGATTAACTGCAAGGTGCTCCCAGCCAACCACCGGGTAACATGGGAGTCCGCGCAGGTTTTCGACTTGGCCCAGACTCTTCGGGACGGGGTGCTTCTTTGCCATCTGCTCAACAACCTCCGGCCGCAGTGCATCAATCTGAAGGAGATCAACCTCCGGCCGCAGATGTCACAGGTAAGCGCCCATCTGGACCGACGCGTTTTACGAGCAACTTCAGCCCCAAAGGCAACCCTCCAGCCAGATCCCCTCCACATCAAATACGCGCTCGGGTCTGTTCTCCAAAAGTAGTAGATCACTGTCACTAAAACATCAGCATTTCACCTGACAATGAATATGAGCTGTGCAGAATTACAACTTTACTCAGTCGAGGTTAGAATCGGCGTTTTGCTTGAATGGTTCGCGTATTTGGGCTTTCCTTTACCATAGTGCAGTGCGTAAAAGCTTCCTATGCTGTAGTCTACACAATGCATTCCATTTTAACGGACTCAGAGCAGTTTGTTAAAGAATATTGGCCTTTTTTATACATATAAAGTCTCTCGCCAAGCTATGGTTAGTGCACACAATCGCGGAAAATGACAAGTCACGTGTAGGCTATCCAAAATTGTAAATGTCTGTTTACGTGCGTAATTAACGTCTATAAACGAACAATAAAACGCAGTTTGCCATTTTAAATTTATATTAATCTACTTTATTTCAGACCTAAATGATCTCTTCAGGTCCCATTAAATTTTTAAATATAGTTCGTTTTAATGAGTTTGGAGAGGAGTTCAAGTATTCAGGCACACAAGTTTTGGAAAAAGTATATAACAAAAAAAAGTGAAGATATTTTACATTTTACGTATATTTTACACATTTTAAACCTACACACGGCTCATACCTGGCTTTTGTGTTAGTTTGTGAAACCGTTATGTTGCTACTCTGCCCCCTAAAGGTGATGGATCATAGTGCAAAGGTCAAAGGATCACCATAGTAACCTTTGTTTAGTGAAGTCCACACTGTCCCTGGATTAATTGCAGACATAATCCGATTTCCCACTATCCTTTTAAGTGACTGCTCGCTCCATGGGCCGGTGCATCAGTCTTCATAAAAATAGGTTGACAAACGCAGTAGGTGGAGGTGGACTGTGGCCATTGGCTCCCGTGTGTCTGATACCATCTGCTTCAATAACAGGACAGCCGGAGCCAGATTAGTATGACTGTATCTGTGAATCTCTCCCGTTGGCTCAGTGAAAGCGCACTCCTACTTAGTCTGTGGACCTACTTTTGGAAATATGGAACAAATCTTTAAGAAACTTATTTGCATAAAATATTAGAGGGCAGACAGTGTTTGTTAACAGCTTAGATTTCAGTGGAGAAATTTACGCTATGTGGGCTACCAAGTAGACACAAAGTTATGGAGGAAAACTCAAATATGATGTATTAAAGGCAAATGTAAAAAGGGTGAGAATGAGAGAAGTGCCTTGCCTATAGGCACAGCAAGCAGAAATTGAACACCCTCAAGTTAAATATAAAGATAAGCCTGCCACAATAAAAATACATAAATAAAGTGTGATATATTGATGAAGTAATACTGATTACTGAAACTAGTTTATGCCACAATGAGTTTAAAGCAGATTTAAACCACAAAAACTGTTCTAAATCTACAATATTGTTACAAAACTGTATTGTACAAACTGAAAAAAACTTTAGTACTTAGTTTGCATCTGTAATGAGTCATAGAAGGTACTGTACTGTATGCATTCAACCTTTTACGGCTTAAATCTTATCATATTTATTTAAAAAATCATTAAAATTCATTGAAAATATTTGGCCAGCTTTTATATATATTGAAGAATAACTTAATATACTGTAGTATTTATTGTGACAGGCCTATTTAAAGACCAAACCTACTTTTTATGTACTGTCATTATACTAGAAATTACCCTCATGTGTATGCTAGTTTATCATTACCTTGCTCAATACAACAGTTAACTTTTGAGCAGCCTGTGTACAAGAAAAACGTCCTTATCGGCAAAATAAACTAATCTTGAATCTTGAAGTTGAAAATCTAAAATGTAAAATGTCGTTATAACTCTTTTGTGAACCCACGCTCGGGCCACTCTCTTGTTGAAGGGTCCGTTCACTCTTCTCTGGTGCAAAGTAGATTATGTGTGTGTGATATGAATATGTTTTAGAAGTGGTGAGGACATGAAATGCAGTGGTTTCCTGGAAGAGCACTCTGAAGACAATGTCACAGCAAAGAGGTCAATATGACAACATGATACAGATGCTGTGCTCATGAAATTCAATTGCTTAGATCGGGGGACACTTTCAACAAGAAGATCCACATAATACACATATAATTTCATCAGGTCTTTTCGCATGTAATAGCTTTGGATGATGTGTTTACAATGGCGAGAGTGGAGTGGATTTTAAAGGTCCTATATTACTCAAATTTGACTCTTGAGAGCTTTAAGTCATGTTATAATGTTGTTGCATCATGAAAAACATACCTGGAGTTGTATTTTGTTTCATTCCCACATGTTTGAGTAAGCTTGCAGGCTGTCTACATCTTCAAGGCTCTAAATGCTCTGTGATATCATGAAATATGCGTTTTCAAGTTAACAGCTTCTTTTACCTTTTGTTCAATAGAGATTGGTTGAAAATAACCATATGGGGAGGATGTATGGAGTTTAAAAATACAGTGGAGCACTTCTTGTATTAGCACATGTGGAACAGAGTGTTTTAGACTTAGACAAAACTTTAATGATCCACAAGGGAAATTATTTGTACACAGTAGCTCACACATAACAATGTAATATAATGATAAAAAACAGCTAAAAACATAAATGGTAACATAAATTCTAAATTAGTAGCAAAAAAGATAGCAGATTTTCAGTTTGAGAGAAGAAGTCAGGCTAAATATGCAGGATTTGTGTGTTAAACGTGTTTGAATTAAACAAAACTCCATGTATGATTGTGATGAGGAACATAGATCAGAAAGTAGTGTAATATGGGACCTTTAAACGATAGTAGGGAAAGACATTGTTGATTTTTTGGTGTTGACATAATGACATAGTAAGGGGGTGAAGAGTTGTGGAGTTATTTATAGCAAGTTTGTTTTCTGCATGAATGACTGGCTTAGTCACTGTGGTCCAGTGATGAACACAGTGAGTTAATATACGAGCGTCTGCAGCAGTAAATTATGAAGTGTGACAAATCGTAGCCCACATTTTGAAAGCACTTTTGAAACTTATTTAACGTTTCTCAGTGGTGGATAACTGCTATGAAGACAATTATTCTAATAGTATCCACTTCTGTGTAATGGACTGTGGTTAGACTTTGATTCTACCTGGATTGTGTGGAGTGAAGCTGGATCTGTAAGGGCATCTGGCATAATAAGTAATTCAAGCTCACAGCCCTAATGATGTACTCAAAGGATTCATCTCTTAACAACATTTATTTCAACATCAAATCTTTATTGATAACCCATTATCTTATTTGATCTTGTATTTTATACTTTATAACTTACGTTTCTATTTAATGCTGATTTGTACGTATACATTTATTATTATTTAAATTAAATTTTTATAATTATGTCTCATCTGATACTGTTCTATTGCTCTTTGGTTGCTATTCCATCAATTTTTTTGTTATCCTTTGTTATATATTATATTTGATGAGTGAGCTACTGTACCCAAACAATTTCCCTTGTGGATCAATAAAGTTTGTCTAAGTCTAAGTCTAATTAAAATATATCAGACATAATGTTTATTTTAAAAGTGTTCCCAATGCATTTCACATCTTTACTCATATTTTCATTGGATAGATGGACAACGGTAAGACAGCTACACTAGAATTTCCACAGATTAGAAGTGTAGCAGATGGCACCATATCCAATATTTTTCAACAATAAAATGACCACATTTTCTGAATTGTTCAGATGGCACATATATTTATACATCACTTCTGCAGCATCTGGGTCTCTTTTTATACAAAAGTCTTAGAGCTTCATTGTATGCCACTCTCAGTCTCTGTAGGCTAGATTTGATTTTTATTGTTCATTTATAGTTCATTATCCATCTTTAGGCAGATATCAGATATGTAGTACACATCACATGGTTGCATGAGCCTCGATTTCATGCTTTTGATATTGATGGGTTTCAGATGGCATCACGTCGTTCTATAAGCCAACCAGATTTAATACAGATGGAGGACAGCTAAAATGACTGTAGTTAGAGTGATGTTTTTTGTTGCAATATAGCAAGTTCTTGGGTCTAAAAAAAAATGTGAATTCAGCTTTTGGATATTTCATGGCAAAGTACAGTGTTATTCAATCTGGCCCTTGCCCCCCATCTGGAAGTGGAACACCAGAATCTGAAAACCACCAATAAACTCACACCACAACAAAAGAAATTTCATCACGTGTGAAGAAAGCTTATGGCTTATGGAACAAAGTCTCTGTTGTTGTATATATTTTTATTTATATTTGTAAAATTTTAAACAAATCAGGTCTTTTATAACACTTGGTGCTGCTAGAATGTTTCTTCATTCAATGATTTTTATCTCATTGAATATTGCATCACAAGTTGGTCTCTCACCACTGTTGCCAATTTGAAAATAATTGAATCACTGTTTAAAAAATCTCTTAAAGTTTTTGACCAAAAACCTAATTCATTTCATGTATGTAATATTTTAAATAAGTACAATCTTTTAAATTTAGACAATTTTATACATTTTAAGTATGTATGCTTCATTTACAAAGCGTTACATGGACTAACCCCACCCCCCATGTCTGTCTATTTCACACCTAAGACATTAAGTGGTCCGAAAACCAGGGCCTCCTCCAGAGGAGACTGTGAGGTCCCCCACAGAAGAACCGCCTTTGGTCAGAACACTCTCTCTGTGAGGGCCACTAACATCTGGAACAGTCTTCCTCTGCACATACAGGAGAGCCCTACACTGATCACTTTTAAAACACAACTGAAACTATGGCTGAAAACCAACCAGTCATGTGACCACTAGACTTTTGTTTGTGCTGCTTGTATTGTATGTTGTATTTTTATGTATTTGCCTGCCTAGGGATTACGGATAAAAACTAGCTTTGTAGCTAAAATTTGGCATATTTACATTTGTTTTATACTTATGTTCATGAATGTGCATTGTCCCTATCAAATAAATAAATAAATAAATAAATATATGATGGCAAATTGCATTGTCCCAAATATGAGTTTAACATGAATTCATGAAATAGCTTTAGTGTCTTCTTTTCATATTATCATGTAGACATAAATTGTGATGCAAGCCCCTCCCTGCGTCTCCCCAAAGTCGCATTTCCATAAGTGAGGGCGGGGATGCTTCCCTTTAGCGTGCATTATTCATGAGGCCCGTGGCAGCTACTTTATCACTGGCCAATGTTAACACATGGGACGCCACCGAGGCCCCACCCAAGGGACCCCGGAGAGAGAGAGACACAAAAGCAGTAACGGGACCGGCCACAAAGAGCCCTGTCTGGCCTCTATACAGCTCTCTCCGAGGACATCTCTGGTCTTAAAGGGTTAGCCGCTGCACTGTGGTTAGCGAGTAATTAATACACAATACATTTAGATACACAGGAGGTTTCACATGTGGGATGTTAGCGTCAGGGACCACTGGCCTTCTGCAGGTTTAATTGTGTTTTAGGACATTTGTATTCACATTTAGAGGTTAAGAATGACTCACCAGACAACAAAGAGCCTATGAGAATGACCAAACCAAATCACAGGTTTGCTTCCTGTTACATGGAACATTTTGAAGACTTTTTCACAATGGCTATGGCTCTAACGTATTGTCATTGAGAAATAAATGAATAGACACTTTTTGTTTGCAAATCATTAAACTCCAAACATGTAGTAATAATGCCATTTATAACTTATCTCTTAGTGGCTGGATTATATTCCTTGAAAACAGAAATAGATAAATCGGCTGATGATTATGTCTTTATTAACCAAAATTTGTATTATCAATAAATTATTTTTATTTAAAACAGTGAGAAAGAAGAAGGTATTATGTGAAGTGAGTGAATCATGAGTTTGATCTGCCTTTATACATACTGTTTCTGATTATTTTTCTGTATTAACAATGTTTTGCTAGGACTCCCATGCAGCTCGAGTCTTGTGAGTGAAGTATGGGTCAGATACATGGTCAGATTACAGAGATATTTAATTGTTTTTGCAAGTTTTTGCTAATCAGTTGACAGGAGATGTGTTTACAGCCCTACTATACTCACTGTACCAATGTATTCAAATGTTTGTATTAATATAACATAACATAAGCTTTGATCTGCATCTTGCTCCATAAATGAATGAGTCTAGACATAGTTTAACCACAGCTGCTGCCTCTGCGTTTTGTTTTTAACTAGAAAAGGCACCACATAATCACGGGCTGTTTTTGTCACTCACTTTGACTCTGGCTCAGGCTCCCAGTCATGGAGCAATGAACACTGGTTGTGGTTAACTCTGCTTGCTCTAGTTCCTCCCTTTTGTTTCATAAAAGGATGTTTGATATTAAGATTTATACAGCGGGTAGAAGCACGGTTCCTCTTCTGTAGCTAAGCTGTGCAGTGTATGGCATGTAAGAAGTGGATTTATTGAGTAGTCTTATAGATCTGTAGAGAAAAATATCACTTAACCAAGAAGGCATAGCTGTGGGTCCAATGCAAATATAAATATCTGTCTCAAAAGCTTCTCATGTTTTTAACGTTTAGGATATGCACACAACAATTACAAGCAGTCCTGGGTTGCCAGTTCAGAAGCTACAGAATTCAGTCACAGAACATTAAGAACCCATTTAGGTTTACCACAAGCTGGCTTTAGTCGTATAGGATCTGGAAAGTGAGAAGCTCATTCAGCTTTCTGATTGGATAATAGACAACACAAAATGAAAAGGTATAGTATGGTATGGTATAGTAATAGTACAGTATATAAGCAATATTTGATTTGAACATGGGAACTCAGTAGCTCTAAGTTGCTACCAGCTGTGGACCATACGGTTTGTCTTGTGTACAGGAAATCAGGAAATGGAATAGAGGAAGGAAGTGAAACTCAGTGTGGCCCCAGTGAAGCAGAGACATGACAGACACAAAAGAGATATCGGCCCCTCAGCTCCTCAGCCAGACCAGTTCAGAGGTTGCAGGAAAGTGAAAGCTAAATATTAAAAGTGCAATTTTCTGAGGATTTTGACTGATAGGGGGTTCAAAATTGTTTCCATGGAGTATTGCTTTGTTTGAAATGTTTCACAGTAGGGCATTCAACTAATCTAAGTTGCATTTATTCAATTGCAGGTTGCTCAAAAATACATGCATTCCTAGCTCACCTCTCCACAGATCTGAATTGTAACTTAGCCTGAAGGCATTGTGGAAGCCCACAATGCCTCCAGGCCTCCAAAGGCCTCCATGGAAATAAATGTGTTTAATGCCATACTGTGAGACATTCTAGACAAAGCAATAACATTTCCGTGAAGACAAGCATGTGGTGGAAGCTATATAGTGCACCTTTTGCAGCGAAGCTTGGTTTCAGTAAAAAACAGTGGTAATGATGAGAGGAGTTTTATAAATGGACAGAGGGCACCACTTAAAGGAGAATTAACGTTTTTTTGTTTTACAATCTGAGCCTTATTTCGGTAATAAAACAAGTTGTTTTACTCGCCCATAGCACTTTGGTGTCATTTGGAGCATTTCCGGAGATGTTTTATTTTAGCGATATCGTAACGTAAGTTCTCCAAATAACACAAACATTAGCACTTTTCAAATCATAGAAGCTCAATGTCTTAGTCTACACTTTCGTTTGAGTCAAAAGTGGCCTGTAATCCGACATTTATCCATAATTTCAATAGATGAGGAGGACAGTGCGCATACGCTCAGTGACAGCAGATTTGCAGATAAGAAGACGCAACTTTTCTGTTGCGAGCGACACATGGCAGAAGATTCGGACTTTGAGGCTGAAGAGTATATGGATGAGGAGACAGAATGGATACAGGAAGAATGAAGCGGAGAAAGTTTTAGGAGCAGCCATCGGTTTCGCATTACTTCTCAGAATCGTGTGCTGAATCCGCTGGCCTTCTTTCTTTTCCTTTGTTGATAAAAAATCGTCCTGACTGAAGTGGGTACTGCAAGCACGATGGTCCAAAGGTCTTACAGCTTTGCCTTTCATGTTTTGGTCCCGAGAGCTGAGAGCGAAATCAGCTGTGACTGAGCGCACTGGCCTCCTCATCTACTCGAAATTATGGATAAATCTCGGATTACAGGCCACTTTTGACTCAAACAAAAGTGTAGACTAAGACATTGAGCTTCTATGATTTGAAAAGTGCTAAAGTTTGTGTTATTTGGAGACCGCAAACATATGCCCCGAGAACTCACGTTACAGATATCGCTAAACTAAAACATCTCCGGAAATGCTCCAAATGACACCAAAGTGCTAGGGATGAGTAAAACCAGGGGCGCCTGCAGGATTGAAATGTAAGGTACGCCCCCCCCCCCCCCCCCCCCCTAAAAAAAAACCCCAAAAAAAACGCCCGGTGCATATAGGCCTACTGTCCCAAATCTGTAGGCTACAATACAACAAAAGAACTTGAAATTGAACAATGTGAACAATGTGAACGTAATATGTGAACAACACACGAACAATAAACATTGGAACATATTTTAAAACTCACATTCATGTACAGTAGCCTACATGGGCCACACATCCGTAAGCACAGCAAAGAGCGCGCACCCCCCCTTCCTCCCCGGGAGCGCAGTTGAAGGTGCAACTGACTTGTAGAGCAATCTATTTGAAATTTAGTCGCCTTTTACCAGATGCGTCGAACTGTCTCATGATCGCTTCACTATCGATTTTCATGTCGAAGTGAATGTTCATGAGAGCAAGCCCGGTAAGCCTCGCATCACCCATGGTGTTTCGCAGGTACGTTTTTAGGCGTCTCAGTGTGCTGAACGAGCGCTCGGCAGAGGCAGTGAAAACGGGCATTGTCAATAAAATTTGTAGGATTACATCATGCCATCGGCGGGAAAATAAAGTAAAAGCCGGCTTACCTTAAGTTTGATCTGTTGTCTGCTAGTCCAGGGACGTCGTAGGCTACAGTTTTATCGCATTTGCAACACTTTAATTACGTCTTTCCAGCCAAACATATTGTTGAATTTGAACAAATATCACTATTTCATTAAAGAGGACTCAAACTTGTTGTGTGTATATTAAGGAGGTGACCTGCTGCGATGGAATGTTGGATGTATCATTTTTGTGGGGGGGGCGTGAGGAGTGTGCTGTAGGGCTGTGAACTTGGTGCTTAAAGGGATATGCCACCCCCAGGTCAAATTTGGGCATCTCCCCACAGTCCAGAGACTAAAATAAGTGGTGGAAAGCGTTTTCCTGCTCACCCAGCCATTGTCCGAGTCTGTCGCCACTGACCGCCGCGGTATCTGCAGCTCCTCCGCCTTAGACTGGAGTCTAACGTCGCCAGAGAAAGATTTCGGCCAAAAGGAATTAATTTGCTTAATTTGCTGCGTTTCCCAATTACTTTATGTGTAGTGCGCATTCATATCGAGTGCAAATAAATGTGCAAATCAACACGGAGAGCTTGACTTGGTCATTTTGGGTGGGAACTATTTTCCAGTGCGGAAGAATACAGTCGAATCACGCACCACGTTGTGCAACAGGGGAACTCCCTTCCCGGTGCGTAACAGGGATTCCCCTGGCAGCGTGGTGTGTGATTCGACTGTATTCTTCCGCACTGGAAAATAGTTCCCACCCAAAATGACCAAGGCAAGCTCCTTTTGGCCGAAATCTTTCTCTGGCGACGTTAGACTCCAGTCTAAGGCGGAGTAGCTGCAGATACCGCGGCGGTCAGTGGCGACAGACTCGGACAATGGCTGGGTGAGCAGGAAAACGCTTTCCACCACTTATTTTAGTCTCTGGACTGTGGGGAGATGCCCAAATTTGCCCTGGGGGTGGCATATCCCTTTAAATCCAGTCTGATCGGACCCAGTTCGCTTGGGCTCTCCATCTCACACATTCTATTTAAATTAAAACATTCAATTTCTATAAAAATGCGTTTTTATTCACTTAATGTTGTCTTGCAAAAGTGCCAAACAGGAATAAAATAAAAAAAAATCTCTCCAAGGTACGCCTGGCGGTGCCACTGAGTAAAACAACTTGTTTTATTACCAAAATAAGACTGAGATTGCAAAAAACGTTAATTTTTCCTAAAGCGACCACTTAAAATAAGTCAAGTTTTCAAACCACATACTGAAAATTAAATTAAAGTAATTCTTCAAGGCATCCTGGGTAATCCCCGGCAACAACCATGTTCACAATATCACAAGAGCAAGTCATTAGACATTATTATTTTATGTTTATATTTGCTTTTTCTAGTCTACATTTTCTCATATCTAATCATAATGTTGTGTTGTTCCTCCCTTCAAACAAGTCGGTGAGGTTCTCTTAGGACAGTGGACATATTTTCGGACTATAATCAGTCCAAATAATTGAAACAAGCCTCAGGTGATGAAACATACTCTGCAGTTCAAACTAACACATGCTCTTCACGTATGGTTCAAATTTGGAAACAGCTTTCCACAAGTTGAGTTTTGTGTTTGTGTCAATATTGATTCATGGTGGCATGCTCACAAATTGAAATGCTGTCAACAGTTTTTCATGCCAACACTATACAAAGGGCGCATATTATGCTATTTTCTGATCAATGTTATAATGTTGTTTCCTCATCACAAACATACTTGTGTTTGTGTTTGAGTGTTTTGTTTCATTCCCACATGTTTAACACACAAACCCTGCATATTTAGGCTGAGTTCTCTCAAAAAGAAAACACTTTGTTTCATCTTGTGATGTCATGTGGTAATACAGGAAGTGCTCCACTTTTTCAAAACCTTTTTTTTTTTTTAAATCCATACAAATTTGCTATTTGGGTAATTTAAACAATGGAATTTCCAATCTCTACTGAAGAAAAGGTAAAAGGTAGCTATTAACTTGAAAACTACCTCTTCATGACATCACAAAGTGGAACAGAGCATTTTGAGCTTTGGAAATGTAGACAGACTAAAGAGTTACTCAAACATGTGAATGAAGGAAAACGTACCGTATCGAAGAAGTGACTTTATATCTCCGGGTGTTATTTTAATTCTAACATGGCTAAAATCTCACAAGAGTTAGTCTGGTTAACACCTGACCATATCACAAGTGAGATATGGGTCTGGAAACTCGCTTCGAAAAATCCCGTAGCGGAGGTGTGGTTAGCGATTGCCAACGGCCGTTTATTGGGCGTTATGAATGTCTATCATTGAGCGTATACGTAAGTCCATAGCCAATCATGTCAGTTGTCAGTTCAAACTACAAGCTTCCGTTTGTCATGTAGTACGCGTCACCGTCTTGCCACACCTCCCCCGCTCTCTGATTGGGGCCCTAAATCTGGGACTCTCGCTTGGACGAGTTTCCAGGCCGCCTTCCAGTTCGAAACGAACGGAAGCGGCCTGGGAATTCCCAGGCTACACAAGAGTCACTCTTGCGTAATATGACCTTTAAACTGACCAAAGTGTGATATATTGATATTGCATTTTTCATGGAATGTTTTAACTGTATTTTTTATTAATCCTAGTTGAGGCTCTGAACTTTCAAACAATAGATGAGCTGGTTTCCTGCAAAGATAACTCAACAGAAGAAGCTTCAAACAGAGAAACTCTCAAAATGCCAAAGAAAACTCACTGAGCACCTTCATTCATTTGGTTTCTGCATGAGAAGAAAGTTAGCAGAATATAGCACAGATATAAAGTGGGTGAGAAGACCATAAAGTTATGACAGTTTTTCCAAGTTCTCTAGAAGTTTTTGAAAACTTGATCAAACATCGTCTGGATAGATTTCAGATTTTAGAAAGTGAGATGTACTGCCTCATGGGACAAGACCCGGATTTTTCTGCTGATTACATTTCTTTTGATGATTAAACCCTATCACACACTCGTTGCAAAAATCAGGCTAGTTTGAGTGTAGCCTACAGTATGTGCGGTGGGAAGATGACTTGTACCGCACCTGACAGCCACAGAACACAAACCATTTTTAGCTCTTCTGTTTGACAACTTGTGGGCACCAGCTATACATATTTTAAAACTTATTTCTCACATGCTTTTGACTTCCCTCTGCCCTGCGTGCCTACCGCCACCAGTTCATGTCATACCTTCAGTTATACAATGTAACAGGGCTGGGAATCCCTGATGATTGCATTTACTGTAATACACAGCTCATGATACGATACTTGTGATAGTCGAGATATATTGCACATGATACTCTGTGAAATACTGCTGTTTTGTAAAGAACCAAAGACATTTTAGCAACAATATTTTTTTGTTAAACCACTACTTGACTTGTGCAAAGTCAGTATGAAATGCATCTATTTGAATCATCAGAACAGTCAATATGTCTATTGTGTATAAGTGTATTGCATAAACAAGTGTCCTTCCATTAAATAAGCAACAATTCTTTGTTACAATATATCGATATTTTGATATTTTTGCACACCTCTACTGTGTAACCAAGGTTATAAAACATTGTAATGATTTGATACTTACCTCTATATAAAAGTGTGTTTTGATGTGTGAAAACCTTCAAAAATACATTTAATTCACCTTCTGAATACAATGACACATAAGCAAAGGAATCTATTCAATGTTTAAAATACTGTGTTTGGTACTGGCTGTTCTTGCCTACAAAACCCCTTTTTATGTAATTGCATAAAAGCTGAATGAAGTGGGTGAAGCTCTGTGTTCTGCTCGCCTTGTTCTGTCAGTTTGTGGAGTTCGTCCTCCTGTGTTGGTTTCTATGGGAACAATATGAATGGTCCAGGATAATTGGACAGTTGGTACCACTGCCCATACTTCATACTTAGCCCTGTCATCATCCCATTGCATATAACCCATTATATTTGCATATGGTACATTCATGGCTGGTTTCTTGTGAGCTTTTACCTTTCAGAAACAAACCCACTGTCCATAGTGTTCTTGCTGATGTTTAGATGTATGATTTGGCACTAAGTATATGGATGTTCTACCATTTTTGAAGGTTCTGTATTACACAAACTGGATTCTTGTGAGCTTTTAGCCATGTAATACTTTTGTTTCCTCATCTAAAACATACCCAGGGATGTTGACATGATAACATCAGCTGCAAAATATCAATATTGCATCTTGGATCATGATTTAAGTCTCGTGCTACCAACACTGGAAGCTGTTCAGATGGTGAGTCCCTTAACAATAGACCAGAGCAGTTGTAGCTCATGTTGCCAAAGTTGCCAGAGGCCATTTATTGTGAAAGAGGAATTGCACCTGTCATGTTGTAAACATCATTTCATTTCAGGGACACTTGGACCGGACATTCGCTCATCCCAGCAGCACCCACATTTGGCGACTGAAGGGAAACCTAATGCAATCTCCCTGGTTTGTTCTGCTTTGTCATTGCACTGACAGGCATATTCAGAGTGCAGATCATACGCAGTGACACCGGAGAAGAACGTGGAGAAAGAGAGAGAGGAGAGGGAGAGAAAGGGAGAGATACAGAGAGGGAAGAGAGAAAAAGAGGAAGAGAGAGAAACAGGGAGAGAGAGAGAGAAAGAAAGGGGGAGGAAGAGAGAAAGGGAGAGAGAACAAGGGAGAGACAGAGAGAGGGAAAGAGAGAGCGATAGGTGGTTGTGTGCAAACTAGAGTGATTACAGAGCATTGGATCACCAAGGTAACAGACTGCTACTGTTAATGTAATGCTCAATAAAATATGGATAATGTCCATAATTAGTGATGAGGTTTACAAGGCTGGATGGTTCTGAGCCAGGAACAGGGCTCTGTGGAGGTGGTAATTGGGACTCTTAGGATTAAAAATTAGTGGGTGATATTGTTTGGATTATCCAGATGAACATCTTTGGTCTGTCATTTTGAAATACCACATTTTCTGTATATTGTTTGATGTTGTTCATTCATTCATTCATTCATTCATTCATCTTCTTCCGCTTTTCCATTGTTTGATGTTGTTTAAATTACATTACTGTCTTAAAGGAAAAGTAACGTTATTTTACAATCTGAGCCTTCTTTCGGTAATAAAACAAGTCGTTTGACTCACCCATATCACGTTCGTGTCATTTGGAGCTGTTTGAAGAAAGTTATGTTGTGGCGTTTCTGATAGCATTTGTTAGCATTTTTATTCGGGGCCCGATGTCTTAATGAAAAATTTCGTTTGAAGCAAAAGTGGCCTGTAATCCGAGGTTTATCCATAGTTTTCAGCTTTGCGTTTCATGTTTGGGTCCCGGAGCAGTCCGCGCATGCGCACTGGCGTCCTCATCTACTCGAAACTATGGCTAAATCTCGGATTACAGGCCACTTTTGCTTCAAACTAAATTTTTCATTAAGACATCGGGCTTCTATGATTTGAAAAGTGCTAAAGTTTGTGTTATTTGGAGACTGCAAAGTAATGCCCCGAGCAAATGATACAGCACCATGTTAACGGATACGGGATCATTAGTAGAACAGAACGGCTCAACATAAGTTCTGCGATACTGCTCCAATTGACAGAAAAATGCTATGGGTGAGTAAAACTACTTGTTTTATTGCCGAAAGAAGGCTCAGATTGTAAAAAAACGTTAATTTGCCTTTAAAAATGTGAATGTATGCTTTAAACGGTTTCCAGTGCGTCAAAGTTATTCCTCACTTACCTTCTACATTATTCACAGTAATGAGTCTATAAGCGCTTTTCACAACCCTCAGAGACCAGAGCAGATTTTTATCATGTGGTAAGGCTAATAACTATCATGCTAACATATACTTCCTGACACATTTTGACCTTAAGATTGCATTTATATGATGACGGTCTGAACAGAAGACGCAAAAGTGGCGTCACCTCTTCACTTTTCATTCCGCATTTAGACGAGTGTTTTCAGGAGGAAATCTGCGTGCATACGGTGACGTGTAGAATTCGATTGGGTATGCATGCCAGACGGCTAGGTGGTGCTGTGATACATTATGACACTATGTCCGCGCGCATGTGTAGAATCTTCCTTCTTCTCATCTGCGTCACGAAAACCAAAATAAAACATGGCTATGGCTACCGGTAAAAAAAAAAAATTGTGTGGTCAGACGAAGAAGTTCAACTATTGCTTCAGACCACGTTAGACTACAGCAACGAAGGCGCAACAAGGTGTGGACTGGGAGACTTGCCAAACAAAGTACACTGATATATGGACAGATGTGACGAAAATGCGTACGTGACGTCAACAGATTTGACCAGAGTTTTGCGTCTTGGGCAGTGTAGACGAAAACGCTACGGCGGAGCATATTCAAGTTATCCAATTTGGAGGGCGGATTCAGTTTTTTGCATTTTTAAGCCCCCCAAAAGCAGTCACCATCTAAACGAAAAGCACTGCCGAAAAAATATTTTGTCATTTTTACCCATAAGTGTTCTCATGTAAACAGGCCCTAAGAGATCAAGGTCTGTACAAGGGTCTGCCCTCTACTCAATTTTTTCACATGTATTTGGACAAAATGTGTCTTTTGTACTTTTACTTGAGTAGTTTTAGCAATTTATATTTCGAGCTTAAGATAATTAGCTGAGCACCTCTTATTATTTGACATATACAAGGTAATATTAAAGGAAAAGTAACATTATTTTACAATCTGAGCCTTCTTTCGGTAATAAAACAAGTCGTTTGACTCACCCATATCACGTTCGTGTCATTTGGAGCTGTTTGGTAAAAGTTATGTTGTAGCGTATCCGTTAGCCTGAGTACTCGGGGCATTACTTTGCGGTCTCCAAATAACACAAACTTTAGCACTTTTCAAATCATAGAAGCCCGATGTCTTAATCTACGATTTCGTTTGAAGCAAAAGTGGCCTGTAATCCAAGATTTATCCATAGTTTTCAGCTTTGCGTTTCATGTTTGGGTCCCGGGAGCTGAGAGCACAGTCCGCGCATGCGCACTGGCGTCCTCATCAACTCAAAACTATGGCTAAATCTCGGATTACAGGCCACTTTTGGTTCAAACGAAATCGTAGATTAAGACATCGGGCTTCTATGATTTGAAAAGTGCTAAAGTTTGTGTTATTTGGAGACCGCAAAGTAATGCCCCGAGTACTCACGCTAACGGATACGCTACAACATAACTTTTACCAAACAGCTCCAAATGACACCAACGTGCTATGGGTGAGTCAAACGACTTGTTTTATTACCGAAAGAAGGCTCAGATTGTAAAATAACGTTACTTTTCCTTTAAATACAATACAAGGTAATATTAAATACATTGATTAAAAAAAAAAAAATCTCAAAATTTTAAGTAAATAATGTAGAGGTGCATTAAAAAGGTCTCACAGAGGTCAAATGATTAACTACTGAAAGCCTAAAGGGAGAAGAGAATGCAGTCATGAACTACAGTACATTGAATCATTACTTGCAAACATAACTGATAGAAGTAATCAATATGAAGTATCTTTTGAATTTGAAATCTGGCCTGGGACCTGCTATTAATCATTGCTGAGTGCTCTAAAAGCTCTATCAAAATCAATACAGTAATATATTGGCTTTACTGGAAAACACTAACTATAAATAGCCAATGGCATAGCTGACAATTGCATTCGGAGTGGGACTGAAAGTAACAGTTGTATGTTTATGAATCAAAGTTAAAGGTTAGGCATGACTGAGTGGTAGACTTAAACCAGTGCAGTTGGGGGTGGTAGCCAGAAGCGCTGTCAGCAGCCTTTTACAGGGTCACTGTAGTGGAAACCTGCACCAAGCCAAGTGCAGCCAGCTCTGCAAGATAAAGCTGTATTTACTACCAAACATACATCATACATATAGTAAATTCAGTATAGAACAACACAATATTTTACTGCAAATTGTAGTTTTTATGCATTGTACTATGAACATATTGTAGATCCTTTTGTTTACGATAAAACTGTGGTATCTGGATCCAGGGTTTGGAAAAGGATAAAAGGATATTTGATTGATTTTGATAGTTTAAAATTTTTTTTTTTAAATTTAATAGCAGTGATTAAAATTCTGCCTTATTCATGTTAATTAAAAGTGCACTGCGTAACATTTCTGATTGAGGGTCTGCCACCAGATTGTCTCCGTGGAAATGTTATTGCTTTGTCTAGAATGTTACGCAGTATAGATTAAACCCATCTATCACCAGAGAGATGAGCAGGTCACAGCACCACGCTGCATTACAGTTCAGATCTGTGGAGAGTCGCCTCTTTTCGCAGAAGGAATTAATAGAAACACCGGTAATGAATAAATGCTGTGTATATAATATAATACAAAGTACAATATAATAATTGTACTTTAAAGGTCCTTTGAGCCATGTGACAATGTTCTCATCAAAAATATACCCGGGGTTGTGTTTTGTTTCCCCTTTATTATTTGTCTGTGTACATATCCAAAGCTCAAAATTCTCTGTTCCACCTTGTGATGTCATGAAATGGTTAACAGCTACAGAAGATAATAGCAGTTCCAGAGCTGAAATCATCCAAATGATTCTAGTGAAGGTGATGGGGTTTTAAAAACACAGGGATACACTTCCTGTATTACCACATGACATGACAAAGTGAAACAGAGTGAAATTTTGATGGGCCAATAGTAGAGGGTGGGGGCGTGGTCAAACTCTCCGCTCAGAGCTCAGAGCCCACAGCTGATCCATTTCCTTGTTTTTGCACGGGGAAGAGATTTGAAGCGTTCCATTGAAAAATAAACACATTTCCACATAAAATAAAATCAAACCACTGCTGTTCAAAGGTCCAGAGGCTCAGATAAAGGACTTCCGAGCCTAGAAACACTCGGACGTGCCTCCAGGCAAATAAAAAAACGCATTTCGCATTGTCTAGCGCATTCGCAGTCCAAACTCTCTGGGCGTGATTTACAGAGACGCTGAGTACAGACAGACGGGGGTGGAACTGCATTTGCATTTCTTTTTTCGATCTGACGTCAATAAGGTGCCTTGTTCAAAATCGCCCGTTTGAGCTCTGATTTTTTGTAACGCAGAAAAGGATCGCAAATGCTCAGTTTAGACATTTCACAACTTTTAACCATGGGGGGGCTAAACAGGGTAGGGGAGCTCACATTAACGTTCAAAAACCTCAGAAAGTGAAAATTTCATGCCATGGGACCTTTAAGGGATTCAGTCTCTCATCTAATATTAACCTGGTGAGCACTGCAGCCCCACAGCAAGAACATTTCAGGCTTGACTCCTGGGCGATGCGAGGCCTTTCTGTGTGGAGTTTGCTTGTTCTCTTCGTGGACGGGTAGGCTTCCTCTTTAAATGAGATACAAACTCTCAGTGGGACTATCCTGGTTTAATAAAGGTCAATAAATAAATAATAATGTTAATATAAGAGCAGTGAACGATGCATTATATAGTGTCTACGGTAAGTATGGCTGGTACATGTCTGTGCCTGAAGATCTCTGTTTTTTTTCCCCTTTGGCAGATGCAGTATTTTTTACATTGTGCTCGAGGTAGTAGTGATGGATGACTGTTGTCTATTGAAAATGGAAATGTCCTTATTTGTGTAATGGTGACAGAAAGAACTGAAGAACCAAGCCCCTAAGGTACAGTAAGGCCTGTAGTAATACATAGAACTGTCACTGAATATAAATACACTGACTCCATCGGCTTTGTGGATATTGATAGTTTTATAATATAGCGCCCGGTGTGTACGAAAGACTTCTGTGTTGGTGGAGAGGGAGGTTCAGCGTTATTAACTTGTCCCAACAAATATATGGCACTGTATTGGATGGATGCCTCACAGGAAAATAAGCAATGTTCCCTAATAACAACTGTATAGCATTATGACAACAGAGACTCTCCACTGTCAGATTGTAAGATTGACAGTGCTAATTATTATTTCAGAATATTTTAACTTTGAATGTTACTTTTAATTCTTCTTATTTTTTATTTGTTGACTGACAACGGTTTAATCTCAGTGTCCCATTTTTATTAAATATGGACATTTGTTGTACTATATAAATATTTTATTTAGGAGTGCAATATGTTAATTGATTGATCGCAACTAATCAAACGTAATTATTTTAGTAATCAAATCATTGTTAACTGGTTTATACACAGTTGACCAAAGAGGTTGTATGACTCAGATCAGGAATTACATACAACTGACACAGGCACAATTTTTGTCTGAAAATAGGCCAGAAGATTCTTCACGTCAACTTTCAGACCCCCCAGGAATTCGCGGGCATTTTTTGTGATTGTTGTGGGCTAAAATGCCTGAATTTGCGGGAGCTTTTCCAAAAAGTTGCGATGAAAGTTGCGTTGCTTTTAAGGTTTTTGTTGCGATTTTGTTGCGGGAGGAAGTGAAAGTATAAATAGTTGCGATTTTCGCTTTTTGTAATTAAAATTGAGTAATATTTTGAATACTGAGTTATTACTGACAAAGAATAATACAAAGACACAGAGATCACAGATATGGTCCTAAAACAACCTTACCAATATCAAAAATAAATTACTACTAGGAGGGGAACTGTTTCGCGCGGTCTTTTGCTGTTATTTTTGTGGGCAGGTGGCTGGCCGCAGACATGTTTCTTTGCCATTAGAAACCGTGTCTCAATTCCCAGAGCGCGCGGCTCGGAGCGTGGCCCGAAGGGCATGTGCGTCACACATTTCGACAGTACACCGGCGCGACGACTGCTGTCCCACTTCTTTTTGTCCCATGCGCAGTTAACACGCGGTCCGAAGACCGCAGTCGTTAAGCGGTCCGCGGACTGCAGTCGGGGCTGAGCAAGTGTGCACTGCCTTGACTGCAGTCTGAGCCCCCTTCGGGCCGCGCTCCGAGCTGTGCGCTCTGGGAACTGGGGACACGGCCGCAGTTTCGTTTTGTCACACGGAAGTAAGAATGGCAGAATGTTGCGGCCTCCAAACTTAAGCCTTTTAGCCGCCGAGAATATGAGGTTGGGTCCTATGGCTTGCAGATTTGTGATGCGCAAAGAGGAGGCTATGGTGACAGATACGCTGAGATCCAGATATGCGTTTTGTGCATTTATTACAAAAAGAGCGCACACAGCTATGACAGCGCAGCAGGATGAAATGGAACTCATGAAAACCAGCAGGATGAACAGATTAACGTGAAAGATGAATGAATGGTTTGCGTTCAACAAAAAATACGGCTACACCCCAACCCTGACTCTCTCCTCTGTGTGACAGGTGAGCGCGCGCTTTTACACGCACACACTTCCGTACGTGCACACAACCACACTCACGTGACCCACCGCCTCTGCCGCACACACACACAAACGCACCGTGCACCTCATCTCAGTTATGTCTCCTACACAGAAGGAAGTTGGTCGGCGTTCAATACGTCGCCCATGACTGGTCAAAATTAGTAAAAATTGCGGAAAAGTTGCGGTGATTGGTCAAAATTGCAACACCGCCCTGAATTCGCGGGGATTGGCTGAAGTTGCGTTGAAGTTGCAAATTGCAACATCGCAAATTCCTGGAGGGTCTGAACTTTATCTGGGTATAATTTGAATTTACAATTTCACAAAATGTCACATTCACAGGCCTTTTGTGATCTAAACAACTGATTGATTAATCCGAGAATTATTGCTAGCAAAATTATGGTTAATTGCAGCCCTAGTGTGTGAATATACAGCTCTGTAAAAAGATAAGAGACCACTGCATTTTTTTAAAATCAGCATCTCTACATGTATTACAGCCATTCCATTCCAGCGTCTGTTGAATTCCAACACAAACACAAAGCTGAGCTACTTCAGTTCTTACACCAGGAGTGGAATAAAGTCACCCAAGAACAATGTGAAAGACTTGTGGAGAGTATGCCAAGACGCATGAAAGCTGTGATTAAAAATAAGGGTTTTTGCACCAAATATTGATTTCTGAACTCTTCTTAAGTGTAAACATTAGTATTATGTTGTTTTAAAATGAATCTTGTTTCTTTGCATTGTTTGAGGTCTGAAAACATGTATCTTTTTTGTTATTTTGACCGTCATTTTCTGCAAATAAATGCTCTAAACGATAATATTTTTATTTGGATTCGGGGGAAATGTTGTCAGTAGTTTATAGACTCAAACAAAAATGTTTCTTTTGCCCAAACACATACCTATAAGTAGTAAAATCAGAAAAAAACTGATCATTTTGCAGTGGTCTCTTATTTTTTTCCAGAGCTGTATTGCTGTCTCATCTCTGGCTCCAATGTCGTTTCAGTATTTTGTCTCCAGTTGTCACAGCATTTTTTTTTCAGTTAGTGTTTTATTGTTCCAAATACCTTGATAAACATGCATTCTTTGTGGGATCACCTCTACACGTAACTGTAACTCCATGGAGACAAGCAGGTAGCACACCCTCCACCAGATTAGTTACATGGAGTTTCTTGTTTCATTCACATGACTTTGAGTAAATCTTTATTATTAGTCTGTTTACATCTCCAAAGCTCAAAATGCAGTAGTTGTAGCTGTAGTTTTTAAGTTAACGGTTACCTTACCTTTAGTTCAGTAGAGATTGGCAATTCCAGAGATGAAAATAGCCAAATGATTCTGTGGAAGGTCTATGGACTATAAAGACATAAGGAAAACATGAGACCATAAGTTTTGTATGTTAAAAATGTGTGAATGAAACAAAACAAAACAAAACAAAAAAACAGAAAAGAGCCTATTATGGTCCCTTTAAATGATTGAAGCATTTTACCATCCATTATAATTCAATATAAAACAATTATCCCCACATTTACAGGAATATTGTGGCCATTTATGCTTGTGCTGCTTCCTGTGCCTCTAATGGGCTCTTCCTATTCTCTGACATTCACCCTGTAAACTCCAGCTCCTTAGCCTTTTTAAGCCTCCTTTTGATCAAATTACACTCAATCGAGTTGAGACTACTTGACCTGAATGACTGTATCCAATGGATTCATATCACGGTAGCACAGTAACAACTAATTCAATTCCTTTATATGGGAGGGGGCGGGGGCACAGTCTTTGTATATACGCCAGGGTCAGGGGGTTAAAACCAGGATTTAATAGAAAATGGCTGACACTTAGCGCTGATGTGGGGGAGGTACAATGTGCAGTACAATGCATGGGGAATTGGGGTTTACACTAGACTATTGGTAGCACTACCAAAAGCCGAAATATCCATGCATTCGAAACATATTTAATTTTTTTTTTACATTTTTTTCCAAGTTATGTTATATAATTTATCTGATATACAATAAATATTACAGTTTTCAAGCTCTAATTGAGTTTCATAATGCTAGGTATATATACTTAGGGCTGGAAGTGTCCAAAAAATATACATATATATTATTAATATTTTTTTGAAGGATTGGCTGTAAATGTCTCAATTAAAAAACTCCAAGCATATTCTTGACGATTAAACAGGTTTTAATCTCTATCTCAATTCAAATTCAATTGAATGCCCAGCCCTGTATACTGGTTGCCTGGTTTACACCTGACCATACACAAGTGATATATCGTCTGGGAGCCACCTTCGAAATATCTCGTAACGGAGGTGTGGTTTATGATCACCAAAGGCCGTTTATTGGGCGTTACGAATGTCTATCATTTGGCGTATATGTAGCCCATAGCCAATCATGTCAGTTGTCAGTTCAAACTACAAGCTTCCCTTTGTCACATAGTACGCGTCACTATCTTGCCACCCCTCCCCGCTCTCTGATTGGCTCCCAGAATCGGGAGAGCTCGCTTGCCATAGTTGCCAGGCTGTCTTTCAGATCGGAACGAACGAAAGCAGCCTAGGATTTCCCAGGTTAGTATACTGGTACTTTGCAGCTGATTTTATCAACATTTCCTGAGGGTGTGATGCTAACTGGAGGCACTGCTCTATGAACCCTCGTATTCATCATAGGCTCCTGAAAATACATTGTTTAAATCCATTTTGTGATTTTTTCTTGAGTTCTGAAACATTTTTTTTTTGACAATATGGGTATTTTGTCACATTTTGTAACTCCTACACATTCCACTATTAGAGACACATGTAGAACACCCCCACAAAGCGTAATGTCACTGCAAAGTATCAATACTAGTGCCCATATACCATTTAAATTTGCAGTATGAATAATATTTGTGGAGTTTTGAGATGAGCCAAATGTGAAAGTAAACTTAATAAAGTCATAATGAAGGTTATGCAACGATGGCTTTATTCATATGGTTACCAAAATCTGATTATAATCTGATTTCCTGACCTTTAAGAGTTTTTAAATAACATGCCAACCACAAAATCTGATGTGAGTCATTAGAGCATGATCAAAAAAGACATCTGTTTGTTATGTTATAAGTGTTAATAATAACCCCAAAAATCTGTGTTTGAGTGTGCTACAGCTACTGAGTCAAAGGAGTGAAGTACTACTTTAAGAATCTATACAGGAAACACGGTGTGGACGAAACAATACAACCAGCAGAGCCATCTAAGGTCAGAGATACTTGCTGTTGGGGTATTGCCTTTTCTAACCAGTGGTGGGAGAAATACTCAGTTTTGTTAAAAGGGCAGATACTGGAGCAAAAAAAACAAAAAAACAAAAAACTAAATGTAAAAGTATCACATGGAAAATTCACTGAAAGTATTAAAGTACATGTTTACAAATGTACTTAAAGAGTAAAGTATTTTGTGCAGATTTTGTGGTGTAATAAAGCTTCAAATGTTCTGATTTTAATAAAGATTTGTGCTGAATTTTGCTCAACGAAACAAATGAATTGACTGTTTTTGTAGTTTGTATTTGCATATTTTAATTTGCTCAGACTACGAATGTGTTAAAAATAAACCCTCAGCCTTTGCAGCAGGTGTCAGACAATACAAAATACTTCTACTTTTCAGTTCAGTTAGTGGAGTGGAGTAGAAAGTACAGATACTTGAGGTGAAGTACAAATAAATGAGGTGAAGTAAAAATAATAAAAAGTATTCACTTTAAAATCTACTCACGTAAAGTACTGAAACCTAAAATGTGTATTTATGCACAGCGTTTCGTTACGTTTATTTAGTTATATTGCACCACTGTTTGTCACAAAATAACTTTGCTCAAAATACACACTTCTGCAAAGGAACCACAAAGTATTTTCACAACCCAAAAAGAGACAAGTGCGATTTAGATTTAACCTCTGTAACACAATACTTGGTGAGAGTGTCTTTGATGGTGCTGGAGACTTCCCTTTGTAAACGTGATTAGCTAAAGAGGAGATAAAGTGTTCTGTGGAAAAAGTGTCTGTAGAAAGGAAGTGTACTTAGGCATTTTCCTCTCAAACTGACAGCAGAGCTCACACTTTGAATCGCTTCAAACAAAAGCTTTGGAAATACTCCATCAGTGCTGTGTATAGGGGATACATAACTGCTGACTCCTGAGGTGTTCACAGTTGTCCATTAAGATAAATGTCTGACAGCTCGTCTCCCTCTCTTTCTCTCTTTAGAATGACCCTAACCTCAGATTGACTTGAGTGCAGTTTTATCACCTGCAGAAGCCCCCCTTCACTGCCCCACACCTTTCTATCCCGGGACGAGGCCTGTCACAATAACAAATTCTGAAATCTGATATAATGTAAAGACATCACAATAGGATCATATTAAAACTCCTGTATACCACTTACCCTAAACCTAAAACAGGATCCCTTTAAATCTCTGTAAATGTATAACATAGTTTAAAAACATGAGCAGCAATAAAGAAAAGGGAGAATGAAACACATAATTATATGACTAAGGCTGCATAATGTCACTATTCTCATGTATCTGTCTGAATGGCTCTGCTCTCTAATGCACTTTAATGATAATATTAATTACATGCCCTGATGCTGCTGCCAATACTGCTGTACTGATGATTTCACTGGGTTTGCACTTTCTATTTCGCACTTTACAACTACGTATGTGGATGCTCCAAACACACTTTCATTGTTCTTTCTTGTGCAATGACAATAAATACTTGAAATCTTGAAATCTTGAAAATCTATGATCAGTTAAAGCTGCAGTGTGTAACTTTCTGAAGGCAGCACATCACCTGCATGATTCCATGGAAATAAAAGGTTAAAACCATACTTTGGAACATTCTCCATGGAGATAGATCAGAGGGGAAGTTTATAGTTAAAACAATAACATTTCCATGGAAACAAGCAGGTGAAGGCTCATCACCAGGTCAAACAAGTCAGGTTTGTGGAGATGCAAGTCTGCTGTTTTTTTGTTTGTTTTTCACTGCAATAAAGGCAACCAAACAAAAAACACATACTTATTCGACCCTCTACAACAGCTCAAATCACATTCTTTACACACAATGCATTTTGAGCCCTGAAATGATAGTTCCAACTCTCATGTATTGAACCTTGTTTTGAAATAGTAATAATCATGCCTGAGAGCTGATTTGGGATGTTTAAAAGATGTTAGGGTGATTCTGGGACTGCAGCAGATCAAGGGTGTGCTCAGTATTACATCAGTGTTTGGATCAGCTCTGCCAGTAACATAACCACTGGAGGTTTCAATCTGACACCAGCGTGCTTTCAAGAGTTTTAAGATTTGACTAAGACTTTGGGACCATGAGAGGCCTGTTAGAGCACATGTGCTGACACTGATTTACGAACTCATCATTGGACTTTATAGTTGGGAAAGTGAATATACACAAGAAAAGAAAATACGATCCAGAAGGGAAAGCACACTATTGGCTGTGGACTAAACCAGTGCTTCTCAATTATTTTCTGTGACGCCCCCCCTAGGAAGAAGAAAAAATTTCACGCCCCCCTTCCTGCGCACGACTATAAATAGTATTATTTGTCTAGAAAATTGTTATGAGAACACCATTGTATCCTTTTATTAACATTATAAACAAAAAAAAGAAAGAAACTTACAACAAAGACTGCACTGAGGACTCAAATATGAATGTGTTTTTAATGCTTTGCGCACATTTGTTTACGTTTTACAGAAATGAAACTTAAAACCACCTCATTTGCATAAGCTAAAAGCACTGAAAAAAAACGCTCTCTCCTTGTGCCACTGATGCGTCAGCTTCTGTCGGACTAAAGGACACGACTCAGTGGAATATACTTGTTTTTTCTGTGACAGAGGATGTTCTGTTAATGGTGAGACTGTGCGTAAATCGCATGTGAGAACGCCACTGCCAACTACTGTTGTTGATGTGCAATTACACTTAGTTCTAGTACAGTACAGCAAAAAAACATGTTTCCCAGGGTCATACACGCCCCCCCTGGCATCACGCCACGCCACGCCAGGGGGGCCCGCCCCACTATTTGAGAAGCACTGGACTAAACCAAGATACATACAATGTTATATAGCAAGGTAAATCTTGTAATCAGAGAAATGAGAGAGACAGCGACATGGGTAGGGTAAAGAAGGGCATCTGGGATAAAATCAAGTGTAAATCAACAAAAAATCATACTTCATCTCAGTTTGTTTGTTGTTTAAGCCCAATCCCAACATGTAAAGTGACACAGACAGCATGTAATTAAACAGTAACAGTAATTAAAATATATATATTTTTTAATCGGTTTGTCTTTCATAAGCAAAAGATGCAGAAGAATACAACTTTGTCTGCAAGAAACACATAATTTAGATTCCAATGCCAAGCTGTAATTTCAGCATACTCTTAATTCAATTAAGTTTGTGCTATTGCATAAATCAGTCACTTTTTTGGCATTAAATCTCCTGCATAGGTTGATATTCAGTTTCTATCGTATTCATTTCAAAACATTTTTTACATTTCTTTGTGGAAAATTATTAAAATCTGCCCTGCATATCGGCCAAAAATATCGGCTTTTTGACCATCAGCTGCGTTTCTAAACAATTGGCATCAAACAGTATATGAAAAAAAAAAACAGACTTAGAATTAGACAAACTTTATTGATCCACAGTAGCTCACACATCACAATATATTATAATAACAAAGAGCAATAATATAAATGGCAATAATAAGTAACAAAAATAACAAGTGATATTGGTCAATCTTTAGTCCCAAACTCAAAATATAGTACTGACTGTCTCCCTTGTCAAAAATATAAATAAATATATTTGTCCACCCATCAATACAACACAGAGTAATAATTTTGTCTTACTCTGATTGAACTGTCTCCTGAACATATCTACTGAAGAACAAGAGCAGGATTTCATTAAACCCCACGTAATACTCGCGGGGGCCATAACTGAATACAGCTTGTTGCTATGGCGCTCCGACTTGTATGAGTGAATACATAAGCAGAGAGGGAAACTTATTGTGGATACTGAGCACGACCACGGCTCATATGAGGATTGTGGATGTCTTTTTGGAAACATACCGAATGCTTTTTATTCCAGATGTTTGGCTGTGGTGATAAAATGCGCAGGTGGGACTTTGCCTTTTGTTTAAGCCCTGTTTAATTCTAGCTGAGTCAGAGAAGGATCCTGCTGGGAGAAAATGCATGGAGAAGTATTAAATCACAAAGAGGTGATTTGAAGTTTATGAGCCTTGACAACCTTGTATATATTTGCAGAGGATTAAGAGCTGTTTCATTTTGTAAGTAGATTTGTGGTCCCAACACAGACACCTACACAGATTTTTACTGGCATCATTAAAAAGCATGCAGTTTGTCTCCCTAGAGAAAGAACTCAATGAAAATGACTTTGGTTTGAATATAAGCCCGGTGGTCGATATGTAGTTTGAGTAGTCCAAATAGCATCACAATAATTGGCAGTTTTTTAAAGGTGCACTGCATAATGTTTCTAGTGGAGGGTCTGCCACCTGCTTGTCTCCATGGAAATGTTATTGCTTTGTCTAGAGTGTCCCAGAGTATAGATTAAGGCTGCATCCCATTTCTCTGTCTTACCCCTTTGTCTTACCCCTACCCCTTGGTTTTGCGCGTTCATGTGAGGGCAAGGGGTGTCCCGATTCTAATTTTGATCAAAGGCTAGGGCCATGACCGAGTGCTACATACCCCTTGAAACGAAGTAAGCTCTCGACCAGACTTGAAACAAAGGAGTACACCTACAAGCTCAGGCAGGTTTTGGGATCAGGATGGCGGCGTCACATCGACCAGCCAAAAAGTCTCATAAATGTATTTTCAGCAGTTGTAATTATTCATTAACAGTTTAGCATGGTTTACAATTATGACGCTTATGTTCTACGTTACTTTTAGTGAACTGTTGTTGCAGTTTTAATTGTAGTGATGTCTGCTTAGCCGACGTTATCGTTTTCATTGAACTTTCATGTATAAACAAGCTATTTTTTTTGTCGAGCTGAGGTACCCGATAATCCTTGACATTTGTTTACGTTTGTTTGCGTCAATTGCTTTCGCCTCTGTAGACGTAGCAGCCAGGTAGAGGCGAGGGATGAGGACGCAAACAGTAATCAAGTGGTGTCCCATTTCTTAGGGGAATATTCGTACCCCGAACCCTCTCAGCTCAGTATCGAGGGGCAAGACAAAGATGTAGATAAAGGGGTAGGGGAAGGGGAAGGGGTAAAGACAGAGTACGTAATGGGACGCAGCCCATTACAAGGGAGACAGAACTATGCGATAATACAACTCAGATCTGTGGAGAGTCGCACCTGTTCACAGATGTAATTTTTGTATTTTTGAGCATTAGAAACACCCGTAATGAATAAATGCAAGATGTATATGTTTTATGTCATACCATGGAACATTCCAGGAAAAGCAATAACATCTTCTTGGAGACAAGCAGGTAGCGGACCCTCCACCAGAAAAGTTGGTTATGAAATGGTTCATTAGATCAAGATCAACATTGTTTATTTGTCATATGCAGGATCAACACAAGGTCAACAATGCAGTGAAATATTTAGGATCAGAAGAACCCGTTGACTCGCTAAGATAGTCGAGAAGTACTAATAGCATGCAATAATAGTACATGGTAAAAAGTGTTGCAAAAAGTGCAGGGGAAAAATATGTAATAAAATATTATAAAATATAGTATTACCTCAAAGTATTTGATATGAAAAGTCTTAGAGTCTTTCCTCTGGATGGTCTTCTGCCACATTTGCTGCCACATATGGTGTAAGCCTGTAGCATCTCAAATGTCCTTCCACAGTCTCCATGGATATGCAGAAAAAAAAAAAAAACATTTATTACAATCCAACAATTCCTTTCATTAGATAGAATATTGTGGCTGGAAAATTAATTGCTGTGGCAAAGGTATTAATTTTTTTTTTATTGGATATGCTTTTTATATGACCTGCTTTGGCTTCTCTCTAATATCCATCAGCCTGTGCGTATAATTGCTCTTAAATCTGTCAGAACTCCATAATAATGACCACATTTACGACCACCAATGGCTCTATTAAAGCTGCTTCCGCAAAGTTCCATCCTAAACCTTAAACTTAAGTGACCTCTGTTTTTAATGTACATCAAACAGTCAGATTGTCCCATTAATTTCACAAGCCCCGTGACCTAAAGAAAAAAATAAATTTAGCACATGCCTTTAGCCTACTTTGGCAATTCCCTTAATGCTCCCCTCATACATTTGAGCAGACACAGCGTTGCCTTAGCGATGCTGCTTCCCTTAGATAATACGAGGGATCTCCTCTGAGACTTCCAAGACACTCAAGCCTGACAAGATGTGGTTTGGTGATAAAAGAAACAAGTGTAAACATCCAATATAATTCAGCCAGTGCATTGCTAGTCTATACTTCCTCTTATCTTTGGGGCTGCAGGGGTGACAGTCTTGTGAAGCCATCTGTATGTGTTAATTCAATTGGAGAGTGCAGTCTTTTCATGTTAGATTCATAGAGGTGTGTGTGTGTGTGTGTGCGCGCGTGCGTGCATATGCCTTTAAGACAAACGTGATCTTGCTTTGTAGCAGAGGTGAAGCAGTGTTATGAATAAAGTAATAACCATTACTGCACTGCTTCCTGTGTTATTCGATGGTTGATTTTGCGACCCCCAGCCAAATTATTTTCTCACAAGTTGTCGAATCTTGCTAGAAGTGTGAGTGGACCAACAGATTTAAAAAAGACTATATGGGATCCTATATATGAAATAACTAATGCAATAGACTTCCTGTTACTCAGATGCTTGCTCAAGACAGAATAAGGAAGATACTATATACTAATATTTAAAGGAAGCTGTGAGGGGAAAAACATGTTGTCTTGGTAATGGTAAAAGTACAATATAGTATGAGGTCCAGGCCAAAAAGTGGGTTGTGTGACTATTTTAGTGTTAATCTGATTCAGTGTTTTTCCCATGTTTTGCTTGAGTATTAGATTAAACCAGTTTGTGAGGAAACTGGCCTGATGTGGTCAAAATAAGAGAGAGAGAGAAATGTACTACAAAAAGTCTTTAAAAATGTTCAATTCAGTTGTGAATGTAAATAACTTAATTACAAGATAAACTGTTCAAACAACTAGACAGAAAATAAATAACTTAAAGTAACTACATGCACATAACTACACAGGAGACTTCCAATGTTTTCTTCTTAGTTTTATTTTCAGGTGCCTTTCTGCCACCTACTGTGCTGGAGTATGGGCCATAATATTACAGACTTTTAAAATAACATAAAGTTGGTGGCACGGTGGCTGAGTGGCTAGCACTTAGGCCTCACAGCAAGAAGGTTCCGGGTTGCCTGAGCCTTTCTGTGTGGAGTTTGCATATTCTGAAGTTTGCACTCTGGCTTCCCCCATCAACCAAAAAAAAAAAAAAAAAAATGCTCCATAGGTAAAATCCTCCAGCTGAGGTCCTGACCAAGACGTGCAATAAGATCATGGAGATGGGTCTCCAGGCGCCTGAAAGATTTGCTGCCCACTGCTCCTGAAAGGATGGGTCAGAGAAATAATTTCCCTGTATATATATATATATATATATATATATATATATATATATATATATATATATATATATATATATATATATATATATATATATAAATAAATAAAATTCTCCTGTGAATTAACCAGACTGCTTTTATACTGTCTCCATTAGGAAGGACCTCCTCCAGGTAAGTACTATTTCCTTTCACAGGTGACGATTAGGTGTTACTTTCTAAATAATATATTATATAAATACCTAAATCTAACTGCTTGAATTACAAAGGCCTAAATCCCTTTAAACAGTCTTTAAAATAAACAGTAAACACTAAAATAGTGAAACCAAAGACATTGAGATTAAAAAAAAAAAAAAACTCAAACCAGTTCCCCCACTCCACATGGTCCGGCCCACCACCTCCCCCAGAGGATTTAAAAATGTCTGACAGTGGCCACGCCCCCTCTTTGTTTGGACCATGTGGAGATTCAGGTAAGTAGTGAATGGATGGAACTGAACTATGTAATTGAGATGAAGAGGTTTAACCAAATAAAGTATTTAAAATAACTTGCGTATGAGTGGTATTTCCCTTAAAGGTAGACTATAACTAAACAAAATGCCATTTTTTTTCTCTCAAAATACAGTTAAAATTGATCTGATTCTGTTATGTAACTTCTGTATCCTGCAAGTAACTAGTGAACAGCTTTGTTTGAATTAAAGTTCAAACATCATCAGTTGTCCCGGGCCTAGATCAGTCAGTAAAGAGACCAACTAGGATAGCCGGTACTGCAAATTTTCCTGGTTATATCGGCATCGGTGCATGCCTACTTTGGATTTGCACAAAATAATTTATCTGTACTGGTCTAAACTCAAGCCATGTCCTCATATTGGTGTGTCATTGCTTTACTCTTAGCTTTCAATGACCTTGTTTTGCTTCTTTATATTCAAAGCAGCAGTAGATGAGTGAATGCATTAAAATGACGTAAGGTGACTTTGCACAACTCCTTCTCATCCTTCCCGTGATGAAATTAGCTAATTCTGAGCAGGCAATTTAAGACATTTCTTTTAATCTAGTAAACAAAATGACCTTAGAATGTTCAATTAACCTTTTGTAATTCCAGTAGTAATTCCTTCACCGATGTGTCTTGTCTAATATGTGTTCACGTTACCTTTTGCTTGCCAGCTTAAAACTGTTATCAGCACTGATAAATTCATTAAATTAAATACACCTACCATTTTAAAAGGTGCACTATGCAATTTTTTGGTTGGGGGTCTGTCACCTGTCATTGCTCTGCCTGGAATGTTCCATAGTATAACATTAAACAGCTCTACCATACATCATTCATTCATCCATTCATTTTCTTCCGCTTATCCTGGATCGGGTCGTGGGGGCAACAGTCTAAACAGATCTGCCGCCCAGGTCTCCCTGCACCAACTCCCATGGATCCTCCTGCAGGTGGTGGGTCCACGGGAGGACGGCCCCACATCGCTCCTTCGGGCCGAGCCATCAGATGCTCGCCGTCGAGCACCCACCCCAGGCCTGGCTCCAGGGTGGGGCCCCTGGTGACGCCAATCCGGGCAATGTAACTGGCCTTGATGTATCTCTTGTCATGGGGGCTTTTGAACCACTCTTTGTCTGACCCATCCCCCAGGACCTGTTCACCTTGGGTGACCCTACCAGGCATTCTGACAGGGAGTGGTGTTGCTTCTCCAAAGATCTGACCTGCAACTTGCTCTGGTTTGGTCTCCATGAAGATCGAAAGGTTTAATACCACACCGTGAAGCATTCCTGACAAAGCAATAAGGTCTCCATGAAAAAAGCATTTGACGGACCCTACACCCGAAAAGTTAAACAATGCACCTTTAAGATACTGAATAAATTACATCTAAAAATACACTCACAATTTCCATCAATGTTATGCTTTGAATCAAAACAAGTGGACACAAATGGACTCATGTTGATGGCATCATTTGCTGGAGATGATCCCAATAATGCACCAAAACAACTTCCTGAGACATTTATTTTAGCAACAGCATTTGCCTCCTTCCTTTCGGAAAAAACACAGGAACACTGTCACAGGCTTTCCTTTTAACTGTGAAATTTGCCACCACACAGCAAAAGGAATATTGTATTTTGCATGTTTAGTAGTGGAGATGGGAGAGGTTTTAAAAAATTCCAATATTATATGATTGTTTTCAGGATGTGTAAAATTATAGTATTGTTTAGTCATCGATGAAAATGAATTTTAAAAAGTTGCAAAAAACGTGTAACTTGTTAATTTTCCAATTCAATCATCATGCGATATTTGAATGTGAATATTTTTAGCACATTTCTGATTGATTGCTACAATATTGTCTAATTATGGACATTGGGTTTCTTAAAGGGATATGCCACCCCCAGGTCAAACTTGGGCATCTCCCCACAGTCCAGAGACTAAAATAAGTGGTGGAAAGCGTTTTTCTGGTGACGCAGCCATTGTCCAGGTCTGTCAACACTGACCGCCGTGGTATCTGCAGCTACTCCGCGTTAGACTGGAGTCTAACGTCGCCAGAGAAAGATTTCGGCCAAAAGGAATTAATTTGCTCGATGCGTTTCCCAATTACTTTCTGTGTAGTGCGCATTCATATCGAGTGCATATAAATGTGCAAATCAACACGGAGCGCTTGACTTGGTCATTTTGGGTGGGAACTATTTTTCAGTGCGAAAAAAGACAGACGAAGCACACACCACGCTGCGTAACAGGGGAACTCCCTTCCTGGTGCGTAACTGGAATTCCCCCTGAAATCTTTCTCTGGCGACGTTAGACTCCAGTCTAACGCGGAGTAGCTGCAGATGCCGCGGCGGTCAGTGCTGACAGACCTGGACAATGGCTGCGTCCCCAGAAAAACGCTTTCCACCACTTATTTTAGTCTCTGGACTGTGGGGAGATGCCCAAGTTTGACCTGGGGGTGGCATATCCCTTTAAAGGAGCATTGTGTAGCTTTTCTGGTGGAGGGTCCGTCAAATACTTTTTTTTCCTCCATGGACATATTATTGCTTTGTCTTGACAGTAAGTTAAACAGTATGGTATTATTGTGGCCTTTCCATCTTTCAAACCAGGCCACATTACAGGTCAGATCTGTTCAGGTTCCTGTTTTTTTTAAAAGTATTTTTGAGATATAAAACCACTTGTAATTTAATAAATGTAAGGTAGACCTGTTTAATGTCATACTGTGGAACATTCCTGGCAGAGCAATAACATAGAAACAAGCAGGTGACAGACCTCCAACCAAAAAGTTCCATAGGGCACCTTTAAGCCGCAATAGATTTTTACTATCTTGAAAACATGAAAAAATGTCATTTTAAACAGTTTAAACAATTTTTCACTGCAAGTTGTTTCCGTCACATTAATGCTAACAGCAACTAGCATGCCAACAGTGCACTTTCTAGTTCTTGGAGGATAGAAACGCTTTTTTATGCCGACAGGTCACAGTGATCTAATTTGTATCCTATATGAGCTTTATATCTGACCCTAAAGCAAAATATCTGTACTGGGGTAAAATAAATGTTACTTTAATATGCAAAAAAAATCTTGTACAGCCCGTTTAAATCACAATTTAAGTTCATAACATGGATAAATAGTTTGATGCTTTACACATTTTAGTTTGCAGAGGAGACAGGAGTGTGTAGTGTCGCTGTAGTGTTCATGTTTATTAACTTCGGAGCCCATATTGATTATTGGATGCAGTTTTCTCCAGTGCTGCTTCATGTGATTACCCTGTATGATAAAATCTGTCGACAAAGCCCGTTTTTCACCTATGTCATCTCGTTATTTGCACGGTGGTGCTGTTACATAAATGCATTAGGTACAGACAGTGATTAAAAAGGTCATTAATATACTGTACGTCAAAATAGGTATTCTTGTAGGAGTGTGTGGATTGTTTTAACACAAAATAATGTCATGTGATTTTGATTCTTTTACTTACTTACTCTTTTTCTTATTTGGAGCAACTTTACTCCACTCTTTTATTGCATTGGCTGATCACAGGCTCTCTGACAATGTTCTATTTTTTATATTTTTTAGTCATTGTTTGCTAATATGTGCATTGTGTCACCATGGTAACAGCTGAACATTCCTCCAACAGAGACGCATGAAGAACACCCCCAGTGTGACATCAGTTGGAGAAAGCAGCAAATTGTGATAGAAACTTTTTTTTTTTTTTTAATGGCTATTAAGCACATTTTAATGATTTGCCTTTGCTTGCACTTAGAGGGTCATAATTATTACTTTTTATTCTGCTATTATATTACTCTTGGCATGGCAATTTTAACAGTCAATTATAGTTTAGTGAATAATAAATATAAATTGTGCCGGTCTATTGTAAATTAAGGCTGAGAGGGCTCGGGGTACGAATGTTCCCTAAGAAATGGAACACCACTCGATTACCGTTTGCATCATCATCCCTTGCCTCTACCTGGCCGCTCCATCTACAGAGGCGACAACAATTGACGCAAACAAACGTAAACAAATGTCAAGGCTTATCGGGTATCTCAGCACGACAAAAAAACTAGCTTGTTTATACGTGAAAGTTCGATGAAAACGATAACGTCGGCTAAACAGACATCACTACAATTAAAACCGCAACAACAGTTCACTTAAAGTAACCTAGAACATAAGCGTCATAATTGTAAACCATGCTAAACTGTTTGATAATTACAACTTCTGAAAATACATTTGTGAGACTCCTTGGCTGGTCGATGTTACGCTGCCGTGACAATCCATCCTGATCCCAAAACCTGCCAGAGCTTGTAGGTGTACCCCTTCGTTTCAAGTCTGGTCGAGAGCTTACTTCGTTTCAAGGGGTGTGTAGCCCTCGGTTGTGGCCCTAACACTTGATCAAAATTAGAATCAGGACACCCCTTGTCCTCACATGAATCCGCAAAACCAAGGGTAGGGGTAAGACGAAGGGGTAAGACAGAGAAATGGAACGCAGCCTTAGAGTCATAATTATTACTTTTTATTATGCTATTGGCGCGGCGAGAGCCGGAGCTGGTTGCAACGCGCTCCCTTATTTTCCAACTTTTTTTCTGCTCTAACCTGCTTGTTCGTTTGCACACTTTGAAGAGTATGTGTATAAGGCTAAGTGCTTCATATACGCGATGTTTCTGCTCCATTTCAACCTCTATTTTCCCTGGATTTTAACTTTTTCACCGTTGCTATGTGCGTTGCTATGTGCGGAGGAGCTGCTACGGAGGACGCGCAGAGGCCGACGTTACTTTTTCGTGCTGTTCTTGATCTGTGCGTTGCAACACTGGAATTTCCCCACTGAGGGACTAATAAAGGCATATCTTATCTTAACTTATATTACTCCTGGCATGGCAATTTTAACAGTCAATTATATTTTAGTGAATAATAAATATAAATTGTGCCTATCTATTGTAAATTAAACAAGCCTTCTTTGAATCCGACTCGTGACTGTGTAGATCCATCAGTCGTCATGGAGATAAGAGAGCATAACATATCACGCTGGCACCGAGTTGCAAAATCACTCAATAATTCAAAACCAGATGTGAAAAACCTACAAACATGAGAGAATCCATTTGATTTCACTGTTTTCCTCAATGCATTACATCACCGCTCACTTTAGGGACCTCTGCAGTCTCATTGTTGCTAATTAAAGCCCCACATTGGGACATTTCAACAGGATGTAGTCAGTATTAATGAAAGCTCTCATGGTGGCTATAAACAGGAGTTCATGTATCTTTTCGAGCAGCGTCTTTCACTGTATCATTAGCAGTGTCCTCGTTACACAACACTGTAAAACCTACAAGGACACAGCAGGCAGTGGAGCCACTCAGCAGTGAACAGAGATTACACAGGGTTTTTCGGAAATGGGAGGAGCTGCATGGATTTAAATAATGTGTTATAAGTGAAGTAACAGCGATAATTAAAGCTATACTGTGTAAGTTTTGTCATGGAGGGTCTAAAACAGGGGTCGGCAACCTTTACCACTCAAAGAGCCATTTGGACCCGTTTCACACAGTAAAGAAAACACTGGGAGCCACAAAACCCTTTTGAAATTTAAAATGAAATAACACTGCATATAACAGCTTCTTTTTTTTTTTACCTTTGTGCCATAGAATTACATTTTGAATATGAACGAACTAAAATAAAATATATTTTAATTAAATACAGTGGTCCCCCGCTGTTTCGCAGATTTTTTTTTATAGTGCATCAATACACATTGTGTATTGGCCAAGGGACTGTAGACCTTTGCCGATTCGTCAGTCATTCTCCTCCGTGTCTGCTGTACAGAATGCGGTCAGTTTGCCAAATTTATTTAAATGTTCGATCACGAGCAGTGTGACTCTGAAGCAGTGACGGACTGAGCGGTCTGGCATTTGAGCACATGCCAGAAGGGCCGCGGCCATACGTCTCATGTCCGCGCGCACACTTCTCTGGGTGGTTAATGCGCATCGGGAAGTAGCGGTGGTGGAACCTGGAGTCCAGGCGGCGGAACCAGTCCTGAGAGCGCACGGATGCGTTCTCACTACAGTTCTGTGTTTGGTGCAGAGCTGTAGAACCCCTCCTTCCCGTTCCACAGACTACGGGGCCGCTTGTAGGTGTAAACTGCCAGGGCTGATCATCCCAGTCCATCACTGCTCTGAAGTGCTGTATTTTTGCAAGTTTTCTCCCCAACAAAACCCACAACAGCGCAGCGGCGTCAGGCGCCTCGGTCAGAGGAACTGACCGCATATTTATACACGCAATATAAAGCTGACTACTTCACGGATTTTGCCTATCGTGGGTTATTTCTACAACGTAACCCCCGCGATAAACAAGGGACCACTGTACTGAGCCGCATAGGAGGGATCAAAGAGCCGCATGCGGCTCCGGAGCCGCGGGTTGCCGACCCCTGGTCTAAAATGTTGAGTGCCACTTTAAAGGTCACATAATATTAAGATATTTTCTTTCTTTTTTTTCTTTTTTTTAAAGTTTTATTTATACATTTCAATAGCAAATTACCAAGTCTGTGTACCAAATATAATAATATTAAGATATTTTCTGATCTATACGTTATAATGTTTTACGTCATCACAAAAATACCCGGAGTTGTGTTTTGTTTCAATCACACATGTTTAACACACAACCCCGGCATATTTAGGCTGCGTTGTTCTTTCACTAGAATCATTTGGATCAGCCCTGGAATTGCCAATTTCTATACTGAACAAAATGTGAAAAGTCGCTGTTTACTTGAAAACTACTGCTTCATAACATCAGAAGGTGGAACAGAGCATTTTGAGTTTTGGAGATGTAGACAAATAAATAATAAAGGATTACTCAAACATGTGTGAATGAAACAAAACAACTCCACATTTTGCTTAATATATGACCTTTAAGGGAACTTCAGTTGCTTGTTTAGTTTATCTTGGTTGAGGATGACAATGAGCTTTTATATACTGAACGATTTGTTGATATAGTAGTAATTATTGTGATTATTGTGTGGCTTAATATTAGATCAGTTTATCAGATAGTTTTGGATCAACATTTAACACTCATTGCCGTATAAAGTAAGCTATACTGAATAATAAGGGGTTGGTTACAAATATGACACTCTGAATGTGTCTTACCCCTTTGTCTTACCCCTACCCCTTGGTTTTGCGTGTTCATGTGAGGGCAAGGGGTGTCCCGATTCTAATTTTAATCAAGGGCTAGAGCCACGACCGAGGGCTACATACCCCTTGAAACGAAGTAAGCTCTTGACCAGACTTGAAACAAAGGGGTACACCTACAAGCTCAGACAGGTTTTAAATGTATTTTCAGCAGTTGTAATTATCGATTAACAGTTAAGCATGGTTTACAATTATGACGCTTATGTTCTACGTTACTTTTAGTGAACTGTTGTTGCGGTTTTAATTGTAGTGATGTCTGTTTAGCCAGTGTTATCTTTTTCATCGAACCTTCATGTATAAACAAGCTACTTTTTTTGTCGAGCTGAGGTACCCAATAATCCTTGACATTTATTTACGTTTATTTGCGTCAATTGTTGTCCCCTCTGTTGACGCAGCAGCCAGGTAGAGGCAAGGGATGATGACGCAAACGGTAATTGAGTAGTGTCCCATTTCTTAGGGGAACATTCGTACCCTGAGCCCTCTCAGCTCGGTATCGAGGGGAAAGACAAAGATGTAGATAAAGGGGTAGGGGAAAGGGAAAGACAGAGTAATGGGGCGCAGCCATAGACTATTTATATGACATATGATATCTACCCTCATACCATATTAGGACTTCTGTTGTTCTTATTATGAATGCCAGTGAGTTTGTTGGAAATTTTGAACTGCTATTGGCAAGTTTATGAATTTGTGTTATGGCATTGTTTTGTTGTAACACTATCATTATATTAATCATTTTCCTCTTTTCCCAAATAAGTTTTTAAATTTTTTTTCTGTTAAATGAGCACACGTTCATAAAAAGTAAAAAAAAATAAATAGTGTAATTCTTCTAAAATGCATTCAGAGTGTCATATTTACAACCAACCCCTTATTATTCAGTTCAAATATTGATCCAAAACTATCTGATAAACCGATGTAATATTAAGCCACACAATAATCACAATAATTACTAAAATATCAACTTATCATTCAATATCAAAAGCTGAAACAATATGTTTTGGGGGTCAAAATGTATCATCCGTACAATTTTTTTCCAATAGTGGGGAGATTTGGGTATTTCTGTCTTAATAAAATAACATTTAAGTTGTAAAAGTTTTTTTGGTTGGGGGTCCTTGTCATTGCTCTGCCTGGATTGTTCCACAGATTGACATTAAACAGCTCTACCTTACATTTATTCAATTACAGGTGGTTTTATAGTTCAATACCTGTGTGAGATCAATAAAGTCACTTCTTCTACCTGCAGTTATTGTGTCAGCGGCATAAAGTAGTTTCATTATTATTATTTATCGTAGTATTTCTTTGTAGAAATACAGTATTTTGTGCTTTAAATTTTGTTATCATGACAGTTTTATGTGATACTGACTGTTATCTAACTGTTGTCCCACAGTTTCTTTGCCTGAAGAACATCCGGACCTTCCTGGCCTCCTGCAGTGACACCTTTGGGATGAAGAAGAGCGAGCTGTTCGAGGCATTTGACCTCTTCGACGTAAGGGATTTTGGAAAGGTAAGGACAGCTGTACTTTATTATTATTTATATTCTTTTATGGACTGAGGTGGAAGAAGTACTCCAGTATTACATCCAAAGTACTCCTTAAATGTTGTCAATAAATATGATTTGATTAAATAATTCAACTGGAACAAGAGAAACACATGGGGTGAGGTCATGTAGACATATTTTTGGTGATAAGACACTGGCACCAATGTGATGTAGGGACATTATAATGGATTTGATTGAAATATACCATATACTGTATGTGTCCTATGACCTAAACACTGGTGATTATGAAGATGACGTTTGAAAGGCTGGGGAGGCTAATTGTTCTGCTTCTGTGGTGGAGACAGGGTTGAGGTGACAGAAGGAATCACGATCTTGTAGTTTTATTTCAAGTGTGTCATATTTTATACATCGATATCACCTTGTTCAATGCTCACATAGTAAGACTGATTAGATAAAACTACCACTACTACTACAAAATAAACCACAAAAGTGAACCTTTTCTCCGATGTACCTTGCAAACTTAACAACATAACTAATGTTTTCTGAATTATACTTTTTAATCACAACGCAAATCTCACAAATACAGCTCTGGAAAAAAATAAGAGACCACTGCAAAATGATCAGTTTTTCTGATTTTATTGCTTAAAGGTATATGTTTGGGCAAAAGGAACATTTTTGTTTGAGTCTATAAACTACTGACAACATTTCCCCCAAATTCCAAATAAAAATATTATCGTTTAGAGTATTTATTTACAGAAATGGTCAAAATAACAAAAAAGATACATGTTTTCCGACCTCAACCAATGCAAAGAAATTTTTTAAAACATAATTTTAAAACATAATAACGTAATACTACACTTAAAGGGATATGCTACCCCCAGGTCAAATTTGGGCATCTCCCCACAGTCCAGAGACTAAAATAAGTGGTGGAAAGCGTTTTCCTGCTCACCCAGCCATTGTCCAAGTCTGTCGCCACTGACCGCCGCGGTATCTGCAGCTCCTCCGCCTTAGACTGGAGTCTAACGTTGCCAGAGAAAGATTTCGGCCAAAAGGAATTAATTTGCTCGATGCGTTTCCCAATTACTTTCTGTGTAGTGCGCATTCATATCGAGTGCAAATAAATGTGCAAATCAACACGGAGAGCTTGCCTTGGTCATTTTGGGTGGGAACTATTTTCCAGTGCGGAAGAATACAGCCGAATCACGCACCACGTTGTGCAACAGGGGAACTCCCTTCCCGGTGCGTAACTGGGATTCCCCTGGCAGCGTGCTGCGTGATGACCAAGGCAAGCTCTCCGTGTTGATTTGCACATTTATTTGCACTCGATATGAATGCGCACTACACAGAAAGTAATTGGGAAACGCATCGAGCAAATGAATTCCTTTTGGCCGTAATCTTTCTCTGGCGACGTTTGACTCCAGTCTAAGGCGGAGGAGCTGCAGATACCGCGGCGGTCAGTGGCGACAGACTCGGACAATGGCTGGGTGAGCAGGAAAACGCTTTCCACCACTTATTTTAGTCTCTGGACTGTGGGGAGATGCCCAAATTTGACCTGGGGGTGGCATATCCCTTTAAGAAGAGTTCAGAAATCAATATTTGGTGCAATAACCCTTATTTTTAATCACAGCTTTCATGCATCTTGGCATGCTCTCCACAAGTCTTTCACATTGTTCTTGGGTGACTTTATTCCACTCCTGGTGCAAGAACTGAAGTAGCTCAGCTTTGTGTTTGTGTTGGAATTCAACAGACGCTGGAATGGAATGGCTGTAATACATGTAGAGATGCTGATGTCAGAAAAAAATACAGTGGTACCTCACCTTACGAAATTAATTCGTTCCAGAAGTGGTTTTGTAACGTGAATTTTTCGTAAGTTGAGTAGCTATTTCAATGGAAAAGGCCTGATTCGTTCCAAGGTTGTTTTTTTTTTATAGTGTAACATTTTTTAAAATAGTGTAACATTGTGTTCTGCTTCCTGATTGGCTAAGAGACTGTAGAGCCAGGACTAAACGTGGAATAAACCAGGTCTAGACCAGAACTAAACCAGGTCTAGACCTGGACTGGACCTGGACTAAACCAGGACCGGACCAGGTCCAGACCCGGACCAAACCGGGACCAGACCAGGATTAAATCACCCCGTGTGGCTTTCCGCTGGCCTTGTGCGGCTCCTGCGCTCACCTGCGTGTGCTCGGCCCGCACGTGCTCGGCCCCGAGGGGGAGGCACAACCCGGGCGCCGCGGCTCCATCCCGCGCCCGCGGCCTTGCGCCGTGTCGACGTTGCTTTTTGATTCTTCGATGTCGGCTCTTCCTATAATTGTGAAGCAGAATTCACCAAGCGTTGGATTGTTCACTCACTAAGGGAACGTGAGCTGGGTTTAGACCGTCGTGAGACAGGTTAGTTTTACCCTACTGATGATGTGTTGTTGGGTCTCCACTCCCCTCGCGCGTTTGGCGCTATATTGAGCCGTGCCCCCCACCTAGGGATGGGTATCGAAAGGGTTTCATTCGATACCGATACCAATTCGATACTTTCAAAACGGTTCCGGTACCTAAACGGTACCGAAATCGGTACTTTAAAAAGAAAAAAACACACACGCACACAGGGAAACAAAATCAAAATCAAACAAAAACAAATATCATCCCTGGAAGGTGGTTTGTAGCGCTCATTTAGAGCCAATGCCATCTCTCTCCAGAATTCAAACCACATGAGCACATTTAGTAAGACGAGCAAATTTCCAGGGGACTGTCTTAACTCACAGACATATAATTATTTTCATACAAATAATGTTTCACCTGAACCATGGAGATTCTACCATGTTGAATGGTAGATTTGAATGGTAAATTTTGTTACTGCCCTGTGGATGGATTCCACCTTCTCCCTGGATAACTTGGCCCTCTTTGCCAAGGTGAAAGGTGTCACAGCAGCAGCTGAACCTAGAGAGCCCACATTTTAACCACATGTTCTTTGGAAAATATTTATTTTGCCATGGAGTATTGTTAAGAAATTTGTAATACAGTTCACACTGGCTGCCTTTATTTACCAACATGTATTTCGGCATACGTTACGACAGCATTGAAAAAACTCCGGACTCTTTTTTTTTGCCACTGCTGCGCTCAGCTACTGTTCTGTGGTCAGTCGCGTCATGGTTCCCACAGTAGCCTAACCATCAATGCTAGCCCATTTCACATAAAACCGGGCATGCAGTTTAACAGTTTAACATTTACTTGCACATCTAAATTGTCTGCCCAACAAACGCATTTCCACACAAACCATAAGACCGCAACTCTGTCGGTACTAAAATTACTCACAGTAAGAATAAACGCTGCTACTGTCATCATCCAGTACCTCCACTGCTGTCTCAGAAGTTTTATCCATCTCGTCTGTTTTATCCGTGCCTGATGTGCTTTGCGTTGTTGACACACGGAGACTTTGGAAGACGGTGCACGCTTCTGCTTTAAGATACACACCGTGTGTTGCCAGGTGCTTAAATAAATTCTACGTATTTCCGCCTTTGCACGCAAATATTTTCTGGCGCTTGTTGCACACAGACGAATCAGCATCTTAGCGAGTGAAATAGAGCATGATGATCCTGTCTGCCCTGTTGCTTGTCGTGTCCGTGCTGCCGTTAATTGCATGCAAAGGGCGCATCTCCACAACGGATGGATTTATGACGTAGGCCGAGTACCGAAACGAGGCACCGAAAAACACGTTACATTTCGGTCTGGTTACTACCGTTGATGTTTGCCCCGGTGCCATACCTATACCGAGTTTCGGTACCCAACCCTACCCCCACCCCACCCCCACGCTTCACTATGAACACATTCCCTTGAAAATCTATGAAAGTTCGAGTGTTCAAACGAGAGAGAAATGCGAGAAAAGCCCAACTCCAGTCTGAGAAAAGCGTAGAATGTGTGTGGTGAGGCATTTACAGCCCTAAAACATGTAGAACAATTGCAAAATACAAAGTTGTCCTACCTCGCGGACCTCTCCCACCGCGGGCCATCTCTGGAACCTAACCCCGTGTGTGTTGATAAAGTGTATTTACGTTTCGGGGCGTGCATCTGAGCGCGCATTAATTGAATTTTTGAGATTTCGCGTTTCGTAACTTGAATTTTCTTTCGTATCTAGAGACCAAAATTTAACGTGAAGGCGTTTCGTAACTTGGATTTTTCATTTGTTAAGTCTTTCGTAAGGTGAGGTACCACTGTACAGTGGTCTCTTATTTCTTTCCAGAGCTGTATATATTTAGTAATTTCAAAACCAAATTAGCCACACTGCTTGGAAGCTACGATCCCTCACATAGGCCCGTATGGTTCCTTATAGGCAGTAGAGACACTTTCGGAAACCAGCTGAAACATGACTTTATACGTTACACATTTTGGCACATATCTCCTGTTAACTTAATCTATATTTCTGCACTTCTTTGCTCTTCTGTCAGCCCAAACTCTTGTAAACGCTGCCTCTGTATTATCAGCCTTACACACTCTATTAGCCCCAGTTTGAAGTCCTCCCATTGGCCCTCATCATCCCTGTCAGTGCTGAAGTAAGCAGTGTGAGCCAGCACTTTAATAGCTTCCTCTCATTAAACTGAAAACGCCATGTTACACTGACTTTACACAAGGTTTGAAGTCTGGCCCCGGGTCCGTTTCTTTGATAGGGCTCCTCGGTCGCCGGGCCGAGTCTGCTGCCTCTATGGTTTAATTAGAAAGCCCATAGCCCAGAGCAGAGGTGGCTGATGGAACAGTAGTAAGATGGATAGCAGACCAGGGAACATGATATGAAGCGGCAGAAAAAGGCAAGGTCAAGCCCTCAGTAAGAGATGTGGAGTTACAGAGGATTTATGAATGGAGGTGTAATCTTCCAGTACTGTATCATGATAAATCTAGTCTTCTTACCCTGAAAAATACAGGTAGTTAGAAATAGAAAGCATTATAGTTTATAAAGTGTTAGAAATCCGCTGATTCTATAGTCCCACCAGCTGAAAATAGTTCACTTTAAAATTTGACAACATTTTAGCCATGGAGCTTTCCAGTTAGTTATTCCTAGTTATTATATCTATTTATTTTTAGTTATTTTTAGTTTAAGCTCGTCACTTCTAACAGTAGTTAATTTGGTTACTTTTATTTTATTCATTTTTTATGTGATGCTTGCAGTCTTTGAGGATGGAAAATTGTTTCTGTGGGAATTGTTGACTGTAAAAATGAAGTTTATGTTTAAAGTCTTTCTCACTCTATGAACTTTATTATTAAATTCCAAATTCACACAAATTATTCAAAATTGCTCATGCATTTTATTGAATTGGAAAACAGACACGGTGAACGCAAATAGAGTAAAGAGATAGAGACAGTCACGGTCATAATAATGATCCTAATAACTTCACTCAGACAACTTGTGTTTTTCACATTTAGTCTCATCTGACAGAAAAGAAGAGCTGTTCCCTTTTTCCACCCATTTAAATGAAACACCTTAGATAATGCTGGGTCCCTTATGATTTTTTTTTATCCACATTATCTTTGTAGGAAGTGATTTGAGACAGTTTCCAGTATATCTCGAGTCCCCCCATAAGAACTGTCTCCCACTCTGATTGTGTAATGGTGATTCTTTAGTATGAAGTATTAGGCTGTGTCCAATTTCTCTGTCTTACCACTTCGTCTTACCCCTACCCTTTGGTTTTCCGTGTTCATGTGAGGGCAAGGGGTGTCCCGATTCTAGAGGCAAGGGATGATGACGCAAACGGTGATCGAGTGGTGTCCCATTTCTTAGGGGAACATTCGTACCCAGAGCCCTCTCAGCTCGTTATCGAGGGGAAAGACAAAGACATAGATAAAGGGGTAGGGGAAGGGGTAGGACAGAGTAATGGGACGCACCCTTAATCTGTTCACTAGATCGTTGATGATTTCTATTACATTTTCATGTTTTAAAGGGCCCATATTATGATAACTTCTAATCTATGTTATAATGTTGTTTCCTCATTACAAACATACCTGGAGTTGTGTTTTGTTTCATTCAGACATTTAACATACAAACCCTGCATATTTAGGCTGTGTTCTTCTCTCAAATAAGTGCTTCACTGTGGTTTTAAACTCCATACACCTTCAGTATAATGAAAACTACAACTTCATGACATCACAAAGTGGAACAGAGCATTTTAAGCTTTGGAGTAGACATACTAATAATAAAGGTTCACTCAAACTGTCTTTCAACCAACCAACTTTCCTATTGCTGTTAACAGGTTGAAGTCTGCATTAACATCTCTATGGTGTTGTTATCCCTCAGTTAAAACTTTAAACTGGTAGTCTTATTCTTGGGGTAGATTTCGTCTGTATTCCCCTGCCATGCTGAGGGTTTGTGGGGCAGAATACTTTGATGGCTCTCTTGAGTGAAGCACACGTTGAACTCGTGTGGTAAATTAGACAGGGGGCTCCTCTCCTCTGTATTCCCCGCCTGGCTGCCTCTGCTCGGGGCTAATGGACTGAGCAGGGCCAAACTGCCACTCACCTGCATTTCACTGTTCTGCTTTTGCCCCTCTGTGTAAAAATAGAAGGAGGACAGCTGCTGAATAAAACATCAATGCATGTTAGCAGGAGTAGTTGTAGTTTTGATAGCTTTTGTGTGGAAACAAGTGCCTCTCTGCGTATCTCAGTGGGCCTGTATGTATGTCCCCTGCTGTTGCAAGTCACATCAGAGCCTTGTTTAAGTGTACAGTCCATGCAAAGGTTTCTGGGACAAATTTCACTTAATGTAAGATTTCTCAACTTTTGTGTTGTTTTGATTAGAGGTGCCCTGATCCATTTTCTTCTGCCAACCCTGACCAGTAAATAGTAATACCATAGAAGAGGCTATACTGATTTTTGCGGAACCCGGGAGGGCTCAGGGAAAAATCTTTTTTGAGGGGTGGCAAGAAAGCGTGCACTCACTTTGCAAAGCGTGCCCTCCTTTTTTTAAGTCGCGTGTTCGTGTAAGTAGAGCATGCTCTCAGTTTACTAAATCGCGCGCTCGTTTAAATATAACTTGCGCTTGTTTATCTAAATCATGCACCCTGGTTTACTAAATCGTGCGCTCGCTGTATGAAGTCGTCTCCTCGTCTATCTAAGACATGCTCTTGTTTAAATTTGCTCAAAATCTGTACACGAGATGTATAAAATGTGTGCTCGTTTTGAAATCGTGGCCACGCTTTAGTAAATTGTAGTAAATTTAGTATATAACGTGGGCACGACTCAATTTTTAGCGAGCACACAGTTTTAGTAATATGACTCCACGATTTAACTAAACGAGCGCATTCTCTATTTACACGGACGCGCGACTTAATAAAATGAGGATGCGATTTCACAAAACGAGGACACGCTTTGCAAAGTGAGCACACTCTTTATTGACACCCCCCAAAAAAGATTTTCTGTGAGCCTTCACGGGCTTTGTAGATTTTGATACCCAAATTATAATTTTAAAAGCTGTTTTTGGACAGTATTGTAATTTTGATCACAAAATAATAGTATTTGTTTTTACACCATCTGGTCTTACAATAGTTTTGAACAAATTCAAGATCAAACTGTTCAGGAAAGATCAAATTTTATTCAGTTATGTGATTTTTTTCAGTACTGATACTTGCTTCAGTGTATATTTAGCTTCAATACTAGGTTTAGTATCTGATTGTGATATTTTACCCTACTGAGGTTATTAGAAAGTAGAAAATAGCTAAAACTCTCTACATAATAAGTTTCCAAGTGTAATATTTCATGTATTTTGTCTAGCACATGGAATCTTACACTGGATACTTCACATTTTGAGGAATACAGTAAATTTAAACCTACATTTTTCAAACACTGTTGCGTCAGTCACATGGGACGGCTTTTTTGATGGTTTCTCTCACTTAAAACAGGGAAGAAGCCAGGAGTGCAAGAGTACTACAGATAAAACCACTGTGAGATTTTGTGTTCACACTGACACAACATTACACTCACAGACCATCAAAACAAATGTAGTGGGGTTGTGTAGGAGGCTTCCCTTTGCACTATAACATCTGGTTTACACATCTGTGCTCTGTCCTGGAGGAATAGAGCGACTGCACAGGGCAAACGTGCATTCAAACACAGGGAAATATACTTAAGTGTTACATCTAGTGTTACCTGCAGCTTTTAAACAATGCAACAATCTGGTATAGTATTAACAACAGGGGAAGTGAATAATAATAATAGTATAAGAATCACTTATAGCGTTATTTGACTGCGGTGAACATTTGATGACCAATGTTTATTTGTTAGAGATGAGTCAAAGTCTGTAAAGATTTCAGTTTGGGTTTTGAGTTGGACAAAGAACAAAATTTGACTCTTGACAACTGGATTAGACCATCTACAAAACATCATAACTGAGCAAACACCAGTGTCCAGTGTATATAAAAAAGTGTAGTATAAAAAAGTATAGAAAAGTGGTCCATGAAGGAGCAGAGGAGAGGAAAGTTAAATTTTTTGATCTGTAACCATTTGAGAGTGGTTTCAAATATACTAGTAAGAGCTTTATAAACAAACAAAATTCGTATTATTAATCTTAATCATTATTACCCATTCATAAATGTTTTTCCGCTTGTATCTGATCTTTTCCTTTATCTATCATTATTAATAAGTGAGGTTATTCTCTTAGTTCTTATGCCTGTAGTAGGGTTGTCAAAATGCCCAGGCCTGGACTGGTAAATGCATAATGGGCATTTTCCCGGTGGGCCGACAGTCCTAGGGACCAGTGCTGTTTTTTTTTGTTTTTTTTTAAAGAGGAGGCAGCCCATTGGTTCATCTTCAATATATACAGTGGACTAAACCAATCAGGATATAGAAGCTTACGAGAGCGGTCCCACCCCTTTCTCTGCGCTGATCCCCGCCAGTTTCATTTGAGCGTGGAAACATAGAGAAGCGGCAGAAAGGGGGTTTGGAGTAGTTGCGGGTTAAAAGTTACAAAAATTTCGCTATAGACACTGCAAAATGTTCTAAAATAACAAACATATTCTCTGGAGGGGCTGCTGGAGCCTCTATGTCCTCTGCAGCCCAGGTTGAAGGTGGACAGGGAGAGGAGCAGCCAGAGACTGTGGACAGGGAACCCGAGGGACAGAGTGACCAGGGAAGTGTCGCACAGGCACAGCAGGTAAGCAGGTAGTAATGTTAGGATAATACCTGGACTTTTAGGTGATGGACAGGCATGAAAATCGCTCACCTTTCAGCAAAAAGGTGCAAGATGCATTTTAAATAAACCATTGAATGTGTATGTGAAAAGTCCCTCAGTCGTCCAGGTAGAATCCATGATAAAAGGAGAAGTTCAATTTGTCAACTGGACAAAGTTTGTTTGGTTGAAATCCCAGTTTATTTCAAACCCACAAACACTTTAAGACAAAAACTCGTCCACCCAAAGGACAAAACACCGAGCCACAAACAAAGCAATGTGGTCTACTCCATTCAGTGTAGTGAAGACTGCAGTGAGCGCTACATTGGAGAAACCAAGCAGCCACTTCACAAGAGGATGTACCAACACAGACGGGCGTGCCAGAGTGGACCGTCATCTGCCGTATATTTTCACCTAGAAGACACGGGTCATTCATTTGAGGACAGTGAGGTTCAGATCTTAGCCAGGGAAAAGAATTGGTTTGAGAGGGGAGTTAAAGAGGCTATTTTTGTCAAAAAAGAGAATCCTTCTCTGAACAGAAATGGTGGAGTCAGACATAATTTGCATCCCATCTACAATTCCATTCTTAAGCCTAGATCAAGCAAACAGGGGAACAATAGGGCTAGCCGGGCAGGGCCAGAGGTGGGAAAAACAGTCGTGTAGGGATGAATAGAGATCGTCAGCTAGACGCCAGAGAAACAAAAGACGGAAACCAATGAGATAGTTCCGGAAAGTAGTTAGCTAGGTAGCTCCTCCCTACAGCAAGATATAAGCAAGTGCCAGTATTCTTATTAGAGCTGACGAAGCCTCTCGGATGAGCGGCGAAACGTTTTCAACCAAACAAACTTTGTCCAGTTGACAAATTGAACTTCTCCTTTTATCATTGAATGTGTAGTTATTGCGAGTTTGCTGGTGGTTTTTGGGAGCTGGGAGTTTTCCTTTAAATGTTGCGGCCTGGTTTCCCCTCAGCCAAGACGTAACAATAGTAAAATACTTTGCTTCAGAAAACACAAACATAAATTAGTACGTTGCGCTCCACTAATTATGAGGGGCTGGTCTAAGCCAAAAATGCCCCAGTCCAGCCCTGAAAATGCCTATATAGTTATCCTACTAATATTTAATTCAAGTTTATTTATATTGCACATGTAAAACACCTTCATCTGACCAAAGTGACACATAAAAGTCAACAAAAACAGAACACCACAACACCAAGATACCCTGTCTAGCTCGTATTAAATGCTATATAAATTTGAGGAGGAAACAATGTTTGGAAAAAAAAAAATTCTCGCATTACATTTTCCTTAGTATTAAAATCATGTTTAAAATTTTAGTGTCTTGGCAACACTTTTGGGCAAATATTTAGCGCCATGTGATTTGTGACAGTGATGATGTTAGATGAGTAACTGTCTCACTTCTTATTTCTTGCTATTTTTAATGCCTGAGATCATCGACTTTCATAAATAGAGATTAAATGCCGACGGACATCACATGATCAGAGTGCTCTGTCAGAGGAAAATGTGTGACACAGTGACCTTACAGTGACACACACTGCCTGCTTATCTCTGAGGAAATGAGCTGTTTGTGTTCAGTCAGCTGTACTCCCCGCAGTACAAGGGGGAGTCAAGTGGGGGCGCTACTGAACATTTAAAGGGCCCATCTTATGCTGTTTTCTGATCTCTGTTAAAATGCTGTTTCCTCATCACAAACATATTTGGAGATCCGCCAGAATGTCTGTTTTTCTAGGTATTTTTGAGCTACAGAAACACCTCTAATTGGATAAATGTAAGGTAGAGCTGTTTAATGTTATATTGTGGAACATTCCAGGCAGAGCAATGACATCTCCAAAGAAACAAGCAGGTGACGGACCCCCATCCAAAAAGTTACATAGTGCACTTTTAAGTATCAGTTGATATTGGCAGATATTAAAGCAGTATTCTCGAAATCTGTATCGCAAGCTGTAAACACTTAGATGTTAGAACCATTTTTCCCTATCTTTTCTTTTTTTCCTACTTACTCTGTCATATTTTTGTGATTTTATGCACACTAAAAACATATATTCAGTTTTATTCATCGGTAAAAAACTCTGAGGAAATGAGCTTTGTGTTCAGTCGGCTGTACTCCCCGCAGTACAAGGAGGAGTCAAGTGGGGGCGCTACTGAACATTTAAAGGGGCCATCTTATGCTGTTTTCTGATCTCTGTTATTATGCTGTTTCCTCATCACAAACATAATTGGAATTGTGTTTTGCTTCATGCACACATGTTTAAAGGGATATGCCACCCCCAGGTCAAACTTGGGCATCTCCCCACAGTCCAGAGACTAAAATAAGTGGTAGAAAGCGTTTTCCTGGTCACCCAGCCATTGTCCGAGTCTGTCAGCACTGACCGCCACGCGCAGCTGCAGCTACTCCGCGTTAGACTGGAGGCTAACGTCGCCAGAGAAAGATTTCGGCCAAAAGGAATTAATTTGCTCGATGCTTTTCCCAATTACTTTCTGTGTAGTGCGCATTCATATCGAGTGCAAATAAATGTGCAAATCAACACGGAAAGCTTGACTTGGTCATTTTGGGTGGGAACTATTTTTCAGTGCGGAAAAACAGAGCCGAAGCACACACCACGCTGCGTAACAGGGGAACTCCCAACATGGTGTGTAACAGGGATTCCCCTGTGTGCTTCGGCTCTGTTTTTCCGCACTGTAAAATAGTATATTTTAATAGTATATTTTAGTCTCTGGACTGTGGGGAGATGCCCAAGTTTGACCTGGGGGTGGCATATCCCTTTAACAAGCACACAAACACGCCATATTTAAGATGATTTCTTCTTCTCAAACTGAAAACACTCCGATCCACCTTGTGATGTCATGTGGTAATACAGGAACTGCTCCACTGTGTTTTTAAACTCCATACACCTTCACTTGAATCATTTAGATAATTTCAGCTCTGGAATTTCTAATCTCTACCAAGCAAAATGTAAAACGAGCCATTAACTTGAAAACTAGCGCTTCATGACATTGCAAGGTGGAACATTTTGAGCTTTGGAGATGTAGAGTGACAAATTATAAAAGGCTACTCAAATGTCTGAATGAAACATAAACACAACTGCAGGTATGTTTTTGATGAGGTAACAACATTCTAACATGGCTTAAAGCTCACAATAGTACATTTTGCATAATATGGCACCTTTAATTCCAATGAAAGTCAGCAGTTGTTTATGTTTATATGAAATCCATTTTTATTTTTACTGAGACAAGTAATATAAAGTAAAAATGGGATAATATTAGTAAACAATCATAACTGTTTTACCATATCACCCTATGCCCAAGTCTTAGATATGGGTTTATGGTTCATTGCACTATTCACTATTTTGCCTGTACCTGAATTACACTGGACAATATAAAATAAATATGATATAGCTCCTCATAAAACTCAGCACTGCTAACACAAAACATCACTGCAGTACTGAGTGGTGAATTCCCCTCTAAAACCCCTATATCGTCAGGACATCCCCATTCCACCTCCTGCTGCAGATTGACAGGAGCGCCCCTGACAGATTGATGCAGTGAAACCTAATAACCCTGTAAGAGACACTGCTGGAGTCAACTCTGCAAACGTGCTTCCTTGAAAACCCGGGATTCAGGACCAGACTCTGCACCTGCACTCACTGTATCATGAAGATGCTATTGTTTTAGCATCTGCACCCCCATTCACTCCTCCATCTCTAATGAAATCAGCACGGATTTACACACTCGGCACACAATAGTTTACACTTTAAGCCAGAAATCTGCACCTTTTTATGAAATTGTATGCAAGATCCAGCAAAGTCACCAAGCTAGATATGCTTTTTGTTCATTCTGAAAATATGAGGTAATTAGAGACATTGATTATTGAAAATCCCCAATTATAATAAGTGGCATGTCTAGACTTCAGCAGTATCCTCTATTATAGAATCAGCACACATTTACCGTAGTTCAATGTTACTCAAATTGGCAACAAAACAGACAATTTGAAATGAATGAAAAAAAAAAAAAAACACTTTATGAAATTGCACCAAAGTCGGGAAGATACAAGTCACAAAATTATATTAGAACCACTTTTTTGTCTAAGAAAGACAAAAAATAAATTTAAAAAATGCACAATTAGCATTTCATGAAAGCAAATTATCTTAAAATGAATTGGTGCATGTCTAGACTTCCTTAATCATCAAAATGACACTTGAGACCATCTGATCAGTCGTCTAAAAAATAAAGCAAGCTATTGTACGCTATTTATTGTAAGCTATATATTGTAAGCTATTGTAAGCTACCAGACAAAGAAGCAAGCCCTTCTTTGTCTATAGGCCAATTACTGACATATTGATTATTAAGAATGCACAATTAGCAGTTCAGCTGAGCATATAAGCTGCCAAGTTATCACTGTCAAACTAATGCCTCAGTGTTTCTCACAGATTATATTAAGACTGTAAATGTCGCTTACTGCCTGTATTTGTTTTTTAAAAGGTTTTAAAAGGTCCCATATAACACACACTGATAATTATAATGTTGTTTTCTCATTACAAACATACCTGAAGCTGTGTTTTGTTTCATTCACATGTAGAACACACAAATACTGCAGATCTAGGCTGAGTTCTTCTCTCAACTGATGGACGTTGTCATGTCACATGACATCATAAGGTGGAACAGAGCATTTTGTGCTTTGGAGATGTAGGAAGACTAATAATAAGAGGTTACTCAAACATGTGTGAATGAAACAAAACATAAGTCTGGGTATGTTTTTGATGAGATAACATGGCCATGTTCCATCTATAATATGGCTTAAAGCTCACAAATTTGAGAATTTTGACCAGTGCAGTCGCAACTATAAGTGTGATAAAACAATCAGCCTAATTTTGCTATGCCAATATATACTGTCCAGTTTGTTTTAGACTATATGTGGGACTATTTTAGACTATGGCGGGCCAACATAGTCTCCTGTATTTATCGAAAACATTGTGCATTTCGCAATATTAGCTATGTGTTTGAGTAATGCCATAAAATTCCGCAAAACACATCGGAAGCTTCCCTTTGTCTTAACTGAACAAAATATGCTAATTAGTTGCATTCATTAACAAAGATGCTTATATATATATGTATAATATATATATATATATATATGTGTATATATATATATATATATATATATATATATATATATATATATATATAATATATACATAAGTATATATACTTATGTATAGTATATATATATAATACACACACACATACATAATAGCAGTATGTCCAGATTTTGTTTTGGTGGGGGGTTGAAAATGCCACAAAAAATGGGGGATGGGTAACAAGAGACGAAGAGGAAGCAGAGGAGAGAAAAGCATTATTGATTAGTGTGTCTTGCTTCTCCGTTGACGGTGATAAATTTAACTAAAGGCAGCTATGGACCCCTCCCAATCAGAAATCATCTACCACTCCCTCCTCATATCCTTTTGCCCTTCAGTATGGGCTCGTATCAGATAACACTGGAGCTAATGGACTTTGGTTGCATCTTTGGATGCAGGCTGTGGTTCAGATATGTGTCAGATCTATTTTATAGACAATTTTCAAATAAAATTTTCAAATTATGGGTGTTTTTATTCAGATAATAACTACGTAATTTATATAGATACATTATAGTCTTTGTCATCTCTGTGAAATTTGGTTAAGGGGTCCCATTGGTGTAGATTTTTGGTTACTGATGAAATTTCGGAAAATATTTGTTTTGGCCTTTAGGTCTTATATTGTGATGTTAAAGAATGGCTTCATTATATTTAAAGGTCCTATATTTCACAACATTAAGCCATGTCCTTGTCAAAAACATACCTGGAGTTGTGTTTTTTTCATTTACACATGTTTGAGTAAATAAATAGTGAAGGTGTATGGAGTTTAAAAACAGAGTGGAGCACTTCCTTTATGACATCACAAGGTGGAACAGTGGTCTTCTGTTTGAGAGATACCTAAATATACAGGGTTTGTGTGTTTAACATGTGTGAATGAAACTACGGTAAACAAAACTCCAGGTATGTTTTTGATGAGGAACATAGATCAGAAAATAGATCAGAATATAGGCCCTTTAATCTCAAACATTTTCACATTTGCGATCTGCATTTTAATTGAATATGAAGTGAGTCAGATACCCTCCTGACACCTGACACCACCCTCTCAATTCTGTTTGACAGCACATGACCCTCTTCCATTTCTTTTATATATGTGTGTAATATTCACATCATATTTTTTTAGTCTAAAAATGTGTTCAAAGTGAACTCAGTATACTTTCCCAAAACAATTATTTTGTAGTCATGGCTGAATTGGTTGTTTTGGCTTGAATAGAGCACTATTTCCTCCGGTTGTCTCTGGACGAGAAAAACAACAATTATGAGAATTCTCCAATGAGTTTCACTTGAATGTTGAGCAGATAACAGTCGCCCATTTTCTGTGGAGGCAATAGAAAATAAGGCAAAATTTTTGGTTGGAAAACTCAAAACTTTCATATTTCTCTTGGTAAATTGACGCAAAAATATACAGCTTTGCGCCACATCTGCTGTCTGCTTGTACTGCACTGTGAAATGGCTTTTTATGGTTGAAAGATTTACACAAAAATCAAACAAAAGAGATGGATTTATTCATTGTTTTTTCCATGTTGTGTCCACCTGTGTTAAATTTTACAATGTGCTGGGACCAGCGAAGCACATCTTCTATAGACAGCTGCTGCTTTAACGTGGACAGCTCATCTCCACTGCAGACAGAGGTGTTTCTCATTCTTATTAAACTGTGTCCAACTCTTTGATCTTTATGGACATCTGGGCTCTGTTCTGGACACCTTTGCAAATCCACTCGGTATTTTTGACTCACCTTTCACATAAGATAGAAGTTTGAACTGAAGTATTCATGAGCTATACATTAAAAACTAAACAAAAGAAAGAAATGGTCCATCTATTTAAAAGTGCACTATGTAACTTGTGTCATGGAGGGACCGCCATCTACTTGTCTCCATGGAGATGTGCCTAGAATGTTCCACAGTATGGCCATAAACTTACAAATCTCCATAGAGAATTGCAAGTCAAATTACAGAGCCCAGGTTAGATTTATGGAGAGGTGACCTTATTCACAGTACGAATTTATGTTGCTTAAGATATTCTGGATCACTAAATAACACCTGTAGTTAAATAAATGCAAATATACAAATAGTCTGGACAATTTAAACTGAAACATCTCCATGGAAACAAACAGGTTGCAGACCCTTCCAGAGAAGTTCCACCTTTAAGTATATCATGTCACTTTAAAAAAAAAAATTTTTTAGATGAAATCTTTTCTGTTCAGGCAAAGCACATAATTTTAATTTTAAAATAATCTTTTGATAATATTTTTGTATCTTCAAATAACATTACATATCTGCATGGAAAAATGTTGCATAATATATTCAGATAGGTTCAACATGATACTTGGAAAAAAAAAGAAAAAAAAAAAAAAAAGAAGAAATATTACAACAGTAGTTCAGTTGTACACCAGTGTCTGTGTGGTGAGTGGTTCCTTGGTGCAAAGCCCATTGAGTGCCTTGAAGTAAAAAAACACCATATAAAAATGAGACCATACTGGATAGCCTACTATGTGACCATTTATTTATTTTCATGTTTTAATCTAGCAGCAGTACACTATCATTGAATTATTTATTTATTTATTCATTTATTTGGAAGGGACAATGCATATTAATGAACGCACAATTTGTATAAGATCACACAAACCGACGTAAATATGCTGGATTTAGCACAGTGCTAATTTCCATCCGCAGTCCCAGACATAAAGATATGGAGTTAATGTGATTAACTGAAATTCAGGAGCAGGACTACGCCTCAACCACCTTCTCCTCCTCACCAGCAAATCACAGTTCACCATAACCACACCTCTAATTTCCCGGAGCTATTTATAGCCACTCATCCCTTCATTCCAGTTCGTCTCGGTTAACTCGGCGGTCTCGGTTAACTCGGCAGCTCTCAACCGCGTCAGCTCGCTCGAGCCGGGCTAACAACCCGTCACATTCAAACACCGACCTGCCTCACGTTTCCTCGTTCCTTCCAGTTCGCAATTCCTTACGCCGCGACAGATTTCAGGAATCCGCAGCCGGAGGATCTTCCATCGCATATCCGCTCCGCGGTAAGAACCGCCGGCCAGCGTCCGGCCCACGGCCCGCGCCGCCCAGCGAACGCTCCAGGCGCGCGCTCACGCAGTGGACCTCCACCTCTAAGGAGCACCCACCGTCAATATCTCTGTGCTGGCATATACGGGATATCCACATTGTCCCTCTCGTCGCCTCCTCCTCCTCGTGTAGGCAAGTGCGCAGCCTCGCGCAGCCTCGCGCAGCCCGGCTCTCGGCGCGCAGACCGGGTTTGGCAACCACGGCTTTCGGCACAGCGCGGCCCGGCCTCCAGCGACCACAACGTTCGGTACCACCCAGCACCCGCCGTGCCCCTTCAGGCTGACACATCAAAACAGACCTTCAACAGTTTAGATCAAGAATGTAAGCCCGGCGCCCTGGAACGAGACGAACAAGCTTCCGGGTTCCCATCAAGTTTCCCGCGTGCAGCTGCAGACGTCGCCACTCCCTCCTCTCCTCCACTACAGTCTCATAGCTCCCCCTGCTGGGGGCTAAGTAGTATCACCACCAGTGGCCAGTAAACGTATTCTGTCTACTGTGCAGTTTCACTTGAATTCTCTTGTATCATCTCAGCCTGCTTTCAAGCAGGCAATCTCCCCCTGTACCTGCACCCTTCGTGTCTCATTCTTGTTCCCGTCTCGCAGGCTGCACAATTCCCCATGCACATGCATCTTCTCCCCATCTCTCATTTCTCTCTTTTCAGTCATCATGAGCTAGATGGCTTCTCGCGCCCTACCCACATTAGGTAGAGCCTCTAATCCATTTCCCGTCTTCTGCTCTACCCCCCCCCCCCCCCCCCTTCCCCAACACCCAAATGTTTTTTCTCGTTGCAGCCTACACAAGTCACCACGCCCACTCACACTATTTTCGTTCGCACTCCGAAACGTCATACCAATGTTTTTGTTCGCTTAACTCCTCTCTGCACTGGCACACTGTCATCTCGTATTCATCCTCTCCTACCGACACCGCATCCGACCATTCTAACTCATGCAACTCATGCTAGCTCACACCATTCCATCACATGCTAGGTAAGCAGTCTCTACATCCTCTCTCTGCTATTCCGATATTCAGCACCCATCGACTCACGTCACTCACTCAATTTCAGCTCGTGCTGCTCATGCAATTTTGACGTACGCTAGCTGTCTTTACACTCGCTCGCCATCAATTCATATTCCGGCCCTTGCTGTTTCTTCTCCTCCACCTCTGTCCTGACCCACAGCAGGTCTTCAGGTCTTCAGGTCTTCAGGTGTGTGTTCTGTGTGGAGTTTGCATGCATGGTCTGGGTCCGATCCCCGGGTCACCTGGGCCTTTCTGTGTGGAGTTTGCATGTTTTCCCCGTGTCTGGGTGGGTTTCCTCCGGGCACTCTGGTTTCCCCCACCAACCCAAAACATGCACCATAGGTAAATCCTCCAGCTTAGGTCCTGACCAAGCCGAAGCAAGAAGATCATGGATATGGTCCCCGGGCGCAGTAATGTGCTGCCCACTGCTCCTAATAACAGGATGGGTTAAATGCAGAACAGGAATTTCTCCCTCCCTCCCGACCCATGACGGGTCTTTCTCTGCCTCTCTCCCGACCCACGACGGGAGATCTCCCTCCCGACAGGTCTCCCTCCCGACAGGTCTCCCTCCCGACAGGTCTCCCTCCCAACAGGTCCCCCCCGACCCTCATCCCTTCGACCCTCATCCCTCCGACCCTCATCCCCCTGACCCTCATCCCCCTGACCCTCATCCCTCCAACCCTCATCCCTCCGACCCCCCCCCATCCCTCCAACCCTCATCCCTCATCCATCCAACCCTCAACATTCGAGCCTTGCTTCCTTCACCTACAGGTTCCTACACTTTCCATCCCTAGCTGAAGGACGCACAGCAGCATTATCATGGTCACGTCCGTCAACCATCTGCGCTAGCACGTGTGACCCCACTCCAGCAAAGGTCCAGCTCCTCTGTCAGGGGAGAAGACCCTCCACGTCACGGTTTCTCTACATCACTCCTGACTCATTCGCCATACAGCACCTTCACGACGCAGCTCCAGTTTCTCCAATGTTCAATCCGAATCTTCGGCAGTAGTCGGATTCTGCATTGCTTCCAGAGCCCTCGAATCGCACAATTAGCCTTCAGCTTCATCGGAACTTCGTCCTACTTTTCCACCATTCTTTGGGGTTCTGATTAATCCAGGCATTCCCATTCATTCTAACAATAATAGATCAGTCAACACCACCTCCATCAGCTTCCCCTCTGCTCATCTGACGTCACCATCATCTGCAATTTCATCACCCTCTCACGCCACTCCAGGAATGTCTGCGTCTCCACTATCCAGGCTTACCATCCATCCATCCATCCATCTTCTGCTTTTCAATTTCTGGGTCACGGGGGCAGCAAATCTGCTGCCCAGAACACTATGCACCGGCCCCCATGAATCCTTCCGCAGGGGTAGGTCCAGGCTTACCTCTCAGGGATAAATCTCATATACAAGCTGACTTCTGGCGAAGACTGCCAGTCTCATCTTCATGTTCCCATGCTGATTAAAGGACTGCAAAAACTGAACCTCGCCTTCCTCCGAAACGCCTACCACTTACTTCGGATCTTCTCTACCGTTGCACTCTCACTCTGCGCTCCGGCGACCTCTTGCCTTTCACGGACCTCTTCTGGCATAACACCCCATCCATTCTCCATTCGACCAGAAAAATTCGAACCCTTGGTTGTCGGGTCTCCAGCACCTACCTCGTGTACGTTCGTCACGACCTCAACAATCTCCTCCAGACCCGTTCCACTTTATGCTCTTTCCAAAACTTTTGGGGGTCCCGTTCCGCTGGGCCAATCGAAGATTGAGACGGAGCCCCCACCCATCGTCTCAACCCAGCAATTACTGCCTATTCACTCAGACATCCACTATCATTCAATAATAAACATCTTCACTGCATTATGTTGATGGCGTGGTCCTAGCTAGTGAAATAGCAATTAAAAGCATGATTGTATTTGTAGTTGTACAGTAATCCCTCGTTTATCACGGGGGTTAGGTTCCAGAAATAACCCACAATAAGAAAAATCCGCGAAGTAGGACAACTTTATATTTTACAATTATTCTACATGTTTTAAGGCTGTAAATGCCTCACCACACACATTATACACTTTTCTCACACTGGGATTAACATTTTCTCACATTTCTCTCTCGTTTAAACACTCAAACTTTTATATATTTTCAACAAAATGTATTAATAGTGACGCGTGGGGGGAGACACGGCTCCGGAAGCCCCGCCAGGCGCGCGAGGAGCACCGCCGCGTCGCGTCCCGGGACGTGGCAGTGCTCCTTGCGCTCCTCGCCCGCACCAACCCTTTGGAGAAGTGCGTGACACGTGCACCCCTCATCGTGGACAAATCCGTGACAGAGCAACGTGACGGCGCAAGGCCGCGAGTACACCGGGGCTGCAAGCATGAGATAGAACCGCGGCGCCCGGTACGCGTGCTCTCAGCCCGAGCCACAAACCGAACACGCACAAACGAAGGCAAGAGCCGCACGAAATCAGCAAAGAGCCGCACGGAGTGATTTAATCCTGGTTCAGACCTGGTCCAGTCCTGGTTTAGTCCAGGACCAGTCCAGGTTTAGACCTGGTCTAGACCTGGTTTAGTTCTGGTCTAGACCTGGTTTAGTCCACGTTTAGTCCTGATCTAGTCTCTTAGCCAATCAGGACGCAGAACACAATGTTACACTATTTAAAAAAAATGTTACACTATAAAAAAAATTGAAAAAAAATAAAAAATTGAAAAAAAAATCCCCGAAACAACGAGGGCGCTAACAGTGAACCGCGATAGAGCGAGGGATCACTGTAGTGCAGTATTTTTGAGCACCACAGCTATGCCTTTGGATGGAATTATCTTTCTTTGGGACAGAACATTATCTGAACTGGATTCAGTTAAACTAATCATACACTGTGAACCAACATAATGGCATATTGGCATGGCATTGGGGTTTTGAACTGAAAAGGGCAATTACTATTGATTTCAGCATTATTTGTAATAGGAGATAAAGGTCCTGTATTATCCTGTATTTCACTAAATTGACTCTTGTGAGCTTTTAGCCATGTTGTAATGCTGACCTCTCCTCAAAAACTGGAATTGTATTTTGTTTCATTCACACATGTTTGAGTAAACCTTTATTATTAGACTCCAGAGCTCAAAATGCTCTGTTGCACCTTGTGTTTTCAGTTTGAGCGAAGAACTCAGAGCCTAAATATGCAGGTTTTGAGTCATTGAAACAAAACACAACTCCAGGTATATGTGCATGGATCAGAAAGTATGATAATATGCACTCTTTAATACTAAAGTCTCTAAAAATGTTGAAATTTTCATGCAAGTTATGTCCAAATTTAAAAGATTGTAGCTATTTTTTCATTGCAAAGATGTTGATGCCTTAACTGTTCTTACAAATGCATCTTTATTGTGGTCTTGCAAGGTTTTCTTTTCTAAATCATTACATAAATGTCAAGTAGATGCCACCAAACAACTAGAGCTAGCAGAGCACCGCATCTGTCCACACATGACATTTGAAAAACCACACAGACCTTTTCAATGGGGCATTATACCTGAACCGAGTGTGTCTCCCTTGAGGTCTGACTCATCTTTACTGTTATCGGGGAAACAGGAACAGGAAGTAGACACCGCAGAGCTCCTCTTTGGGCCTCTGCAGTCTTCAAGAGTATTCTAATGTGTCCGAGGTGTAATGGCACATTCAGGAGAAGAGCCGTGCTTTCTTCCTTCCATGTGTGGAGAAACCAGTTTCCTCTGAGCCGTGATCATGGGAACAGCAGCAGTTAGGGGGATCTCCTCATGATAAATACATTTTTAAAAAAGTGTGAGTTTAAATGTCATTTACAGCTCTGGGGGAAAAAAATAAGAGACCATTGCAAAATGATCAGTTTTTCAGATTTTACTACTTATAGGTATGTGTTTGAGCAAAAGGAACGTTTTTGTGTCTATAAACTACTGACAACATTTCCCCCCAAATTCCAAATAAAATATTATCATTTAGAGCATTTATTTCCAGAAAATGACAAATGGTCAAAATAACAAAAAAGATACATGTTTTCAGACCTCAAACAATACAAAGAAACAATATCAAATTCATTTTAAAACAACATAATACTAATGTTTACACATAAGAACTTCAGAAATCAATATTTGGTGCAATAACCCTTATTTTTAATCACAGCTTTCATGTGTCTTGGGATGCTCCAAAAGTCTTTCACATTGTTCTTGGGTGACTTTATTCCACTCCTGGTGCCAGAACTGAAGTAGCTCAGCTTTGTATTTGTGTTGGAATTCAACAGATGCTGAAATGGAATGGCTATAATACATAAGAAAAAAATGCAGTGGTCTCTTATTTTTTTCCAGAGCTGTATATGTGATTATATTCCATAACACATAAATCAATGTACTAATACAAAAACAATACATCTCTTTTATTCATATTATCTTTTTAGAAATAGATAAACACATTAAAGATCCTATATTACACAAAAAGGCCTGTTAACAGCTACCTTTTACCTTTTGTTTAGTAGAGATGGGCAATTCCAGTGCTGAAATGATCCAAATGATTCTAATGAAGGTGTTTGGAATTTGAAAACGGTGGCGCACTTCCTCTATTACCTCATGACATCACAAAGTGGAACAGAGTGCTTTCTGTCTGAGAGTGAATACGCAGGGTTTGTGTGTTGTCTGGGGAAAAAAAAAGCCACCTACCTGTCTCCATGAACTAAACTATGGATATGGAGGAAAGGCTAGCCCAGAGCAGAATGCATGTTTTAAAAGCGATTTTCAAGCAATAAATAGTAAGTAATTAAATAAATCATGATAAATATGTCTACTGGCATGCTGTGTAACACTTCAGGCAAAAACCTCTCCATGGAAATAAGCTGACTCCCACTAGAAAAGTTACAAAGGAGCAGAAATAATTAAAACACAATGTATACTATATCTGTAGGGCATAACAGTGGTATGCTGAATATGTGGGGATACTAACAGCAGTAATCACTAAAGATAGACACCAGTCGCTTTATTGCAACTCTCAAAGGTTCTAGATTACGCAAAATTGTCTCTTATGAGTTTTAAGCCATGTTATAATGTTGTTACCTCATCACAAACATACCTGGAGTTGTGTTTTGTTTCATTTGTTTGAGTAGTAACCCTTTACTAGTTTGCTTAAATGTCCAAAACTGAAAATGCTCTGTTCAGATTGTGATGTCGTGAAGCCGTAGTTTTCAAGTTAACAGCTACATTTTACCTTTAGTTCATTAGAGTTTGGCACATGTATTATCACATGACATCACAAGGTGGAACAGATGTTTTCTGTTCTTTGTTTGAGAGAAGAACTCCTAAAAATGCAGGGTTTGTGTGTTAAACATGTGTGAATGAAACAAAACACAACTCCAGGTATATTTGTGACAAGGAAACACTATAACATAGATCAGAAAAAGGCATAATGTGGCCTCTTTAAACATCAAGAGTACATCATTTTATTTTATCCCTTGTGTTATTAGAGCGGGTTTATAGTGCACCACATTCTTCTATAGAGGAAATAGTGGCATGACCTATATTTTGTGGGACCAAGACATGTGGATTTCCCCCAAATTTCCTGAGCTTGTGATTTGACCCATTCCCTGGAAGAGCACGCAAAGCTGAAGCGGTGGCCACTAGGAAAATGTGAGCGTTCCAGTGTCTATAGGAGGCTGCAGTACAGAGCAGTTCAAAGGAAATCTCCCATTGAGATGTAACCCAGTCTCTGCAGGTAGTGACTTCACGGAAAAAACTCAATGTGCTTTTGTCAAAACCCTCTGGGATTCAGCTGTGATAAAATACACTAGAGCCCTAATATGTTCACACCAGATAATAGGACTGTTTTTAAAGAGAATAAGTGTTGTAAAAAACAATGGGAAAATGTTTGCGTTACAGCTCTGGAAAAAATAAGAGACCGCTGCAAAATGATCAGTTTTTCTGATTTTACTACTGCAACATTTCTCCCAAATTCCAAATAAAAATATTATTGTTTGGAAAATGAATGGTCTAAATAACAAAAAAGATAGACCTCAAATAGTGCAAAGAAACACAAATACATTTGAAAACAACATAATATTAATGTTTACACTTAAGAAGAGTTCAGAAATCAATATTTGGTGCAATAACCCTTATTTTTAATCACATCTTCGTCTTGGCATGCTCTCCACAAGTCTTTCACATTGTTCTTGGGTGACTTTATTCCACTTCTGGTGCAAGAACTGAAATAGCTCAGCTTTGTGTTTGTGTTGGAATTCAACAGACGCTGGAATGGAATGGCCGTAATACATGTAGAGATGCTGATTTCAGAAAAAAATGCAGTGGTCTCTCATTTTTTTTTTCCAGAGCTGTATCTTGTATGACCATATGTAGCATAGCAATAAACATTGTCACGATACTAAAATTTCAAACTCGATTTTATACAAAAGAATAGACTCAATACTGATACTATGATGATAATAAAAACACTCCTTATTTAGACAGTAGAATGTCATTTTCAACTTTAAATAATATTACTTTCTTTTATGTTACCCTGTGGCCTTATAACTGTGTAATCCCTTAGTCGTCCAGGTAGGTTCCACAGTGGGCCAGGGTGTACACTAGTCTATGTGCTCTTATACTTGTTCTGATACAGCTCAAGATCTAAAGCCATTCAGAAAAGGTTCATGTCTGTCCTTTGAATGTGATTTTTTTAGTATCTTGTTCAAATTAGTATATAGATTTGATACTAGTTGTTTTTCTTGTGAGCTCTTGGTCATGTTATAATGCTCCTACCTCCTCAAAAACATACCTGTTGTGTTTTGTTCACACATGTTTGAGTCGGTAGATACTGACAATTCCAGTGTTGAAATGGTCCAAATGACTCTAGTGAGAAGAAGATGTATGGAGTTTAAAAACACAGTGGAGCACTTCCTCAAAACATCACAAGGTAGAACAGGGTGTTTTCAGTTTGAGAGAAGAACCCAGCCTAAATATGCAGAGTTTGTGTATTAAAATGTGTGAATGAAATAAAAACACAACACCAGGTATGTTTGTGATGAGGAAACAGCACTATAATGGCGAGCATAAAATATGGGCCCTTTAAAAAAAAAAGTTACCAGAAAACAAGCTCGAGTCTGGCTCTGCCCTTGAAGGAAGCCAGAGTGTTAAATTTGAGGTTACCTGGGCTGTGGTATTTACAGGCTACACTGCTGAGTGGGGCCAGCAGAGAGGAGCATGCATGTGAAGCTAAACCACCATGCTCACGATCAAAGCCATGAACGGAGGAAATATAAGTCCTCAATCCAGCCCCCCCGGCCTCCTGTCCCACTTTCACAGACCCTCTTAACGCGCCTTGCTACCTGAACGAAGGACAGAGAACAGAAAAGGAGACCTACCTAAATCTCTCAGTGGAGATTGGTGATTACAGAATAGGGTTAGACTGATAGATGAGCGGCTGTGTCTTTTGTTTGTCTGTCTGGGTGAACGGTTTGTGGCTACAGATGGTGGTTGTGGATGAAAATATAAGTCATTGTCCAATATCTGCTTTGTAGGTTTTAGAGAGATTTATGTGAGGAGCAAGTAATTTGGAAATCCAATTATTGCGTTGTTACCCTCAATCTGAGCACTATCTATCCATGTGGTCTTGGTCATTTGTCTAAGCAGTTGGACTGTAAATTCTGACCCATTGGCTGCAAACACATCTTTTCTTACTTAATAAAAGGTTTGAAATAAATCTTACGTAACCACTCCACTAGAACTCTCTATGAAAATAAAACAGAACAATGGCGTATTTATGTCATTTTGCTAAATGTGAAGAACTGAAGGTTTGACGTTAGATGCAAACCACTAATAATACACTAAGTAGTAATACTAAAAAATGCTATGTAAAATCCAAATAGGGAACTGAAGAATGAAATCATGACAAGTTATATTTTCAGTGGCATTCATCATGTAACTTTTCTGGAGCAGAGTTCACTGTCTGCTTCTCTCCATGGAGATGATATTGCTTTGGAAATGTTACACAGAATGGCATTAAATTTATATATCACCATAGATATAAGCCACCAGGTAACGGTAGCGTGTGATCAATCAGGGGAATTAAGGCAAGCAGTGGTTGCCCAATAAAATCTAAAATTGTCGCGTGTCAAAAGTATAATAAAATAGTTTAGAATTATATCCAAATAATCACGTTTTCCCTTCACTTCTGTCTATTTGAAACATCAACAACCACAGTTCTGAACGTCCCCTTAACTTGTGTTGAGTTGTCCTACAGAAGCCTTGAGGCACATGTTGAGATCGCGGCTTACAGTCTATGCTTTCTACATGCGCTGTTACAACCGGAGAGGCCAGCCGGGTATTTTAGAGGTTTGCACATACGTACTGACGGCCACATCATCATCCACGGGAACCCGATGGGAACCGGAGATGTGCTGCGAGTACACGTGAGTGTGCATGTGCGGCAGGAGACGACAACAGCAGTGCTAACTTTCAACACAACTGTCTAGGAATAACTTGCTTATACTATGCTATATACTTATACTATATTATGTGCAATACGAAATTCATTTGAGCAGTATTAGTACCTGTGAAATACTTATTTAATCCTACCTGTACCCTTGTATTTTATTATATTTTATTACATATTTTTTATTATATTGTTTACTTTTTTCCCTTGTATTTTTATTGCATGCTATTAGTACTTCTTGACTATCTTAGCGAGTCAACGGGTTCTTCTGATCTTCTGATGTACACTGTATTTATCAATTGGATTGATACTTTTAGCTAAAATTTTACGACTTGTTAATTATTGTATATTGTTCACTGTGTAATTTTATTTTGTTATTATTGTTTTTAGGGAGACCATTTTAAGATCTGTCCAGGGACAACAGATGAAAAATAGCCTTTTGTCTAATTCTGGTACATTTACAGATATGTTAATTAATGTACACTGTCCCTGTCAAATAAACCAATAAAATAAATAAATAAATAAATCCTAAACATTAGATTGCATTGACAAATAAACAATCATGAATCTTGAATCTTGCTTTTAGCGACTTTTAGTCACTTTTTGTAGTTTTTGATTAGATGTTAGAAATATAGGCGTCATTTAATCAGTGAGCTAGTCTGCTTGCCTACCCATGAAAGTCACTGCACACTACTGCCAGGTAAAGTTCTGATTGGTAACCCTGTTCACATTACAATTGCATGCTTTTAAAGGTATATTTGGGCAGTTAATACACCAGTAATCCAGAAAATCCATGATATAATTTTGTGCCATATTGCAGAACATTTCACACAATGCAATAAATCTCCATCGAGACAAGCAGGTAACAAACCCCTGCACCAGAAAGTTACAGAGTGAATCTTTAAACTGCTAGACAGCACCCACTATGTTGTCCAGAGCACAAACACATACAATATTGAAGAGGCTGAGATGGCAAGGGTCACCCCAGTGCAGAGTGCACTTAGTCTGGGTCCATGCGTCGCCTACAGTCTCTTCCTTCTTCCACACGAGCGGCCATGTTTGTTTATCCACTCTACTGTGCTCCCCTGGGCCCCTGCAGGCTCCTGTGTCCAAAAAAGGATTTTTTATTCTTTAGCAGATCAGGCCAAACATTTCACACATCTTTATACAAACTTTTACGGTGAATATTTTATGAGTTGCTGTGGGCTTTACTGTCATCTCGTATTTTTGTAACTGTTATGAAGGGAGGTTTCACAGGAACACTTACATGCTTGTGATCCTGTTGAGAAGTGGTGCATGCTCTAGTGAAGTGTTACTGCAAAGGTAGTACAAGTGGTATTTTAATATTTGATTTTGTGTAGTATAGTGTAGTGGTCAAACACTGGTATAGTCTTGCTTTAAACCTAGTTTTTATTGTTGGTTTAGCTCTACTGTAGACCTGGTTCTGTTTTTGTCATAGTTAAATCTGGGATACTAAATTGACAAAATAAATTGCCCTTTTGCGTGCTTCCTGCTGGTGAACCCCAGACTGCATAATCTTGATTTAGTCAATTTTCCATGGCTTTACATAATAAAGCATGGTTTAGTACTATATCCAAGTTTAGTCACTGCCTCTTCTTTTACCTACTGTAGTTAGCCCTATTCAGTAGCGGTTCTACATTGAATTACTCCCTGGGCGGGATCCCCTCTGAGCCCCCCCCCCCCCCCCCCACACACACACACACACACACACACACACACAACATTTACCACAAGCAGCCATGTTTAATTATCACTATAGAGTGGTAATTAATGATAACTTATATAATAACTTAAATAACATAAATAAAAAATAATAAATAAACTCTACACATAAAAGTGGCAAAAATATATACAATCAGATATATAAACAGAACCATCGGCTGCTCGATTATGGAAAAAATCGATTACCTCAGTCAATATTGAAATCACGATTATTCAAACGATTTTTTCAAAATCCCCTAAACACACACACACACTCACACACACACACTCACACACACACACACACACTCACACACACAGTGGGCTACTCTCCCCTTAAACATTTATTCTTCTTCTGTCTTATTCTACAGATTGCACAGGCACACACACACAAACAAAAAGTTATGGCACACAACTATTCCTCACTTTCCTCACACAGATTTCTCCTCAGTATAATATAATATAATATAATAAATATAACATAATATAACATATATAATTAATATAATTAATACAATATAATATAATATAATAGCGCTAAAATAGAATAGTGATATGACAAACACACATTTCATGACATGACTTACCAAAAGTAAAGATGAGATACTGTCCAGCAAATCCGACAGAGCTCCGAGATAAAGTGTTGTCCGGGATAAGTCATTCACGTCGCCTCTATTGAAAATGCTGATCGCGTATCTCTACAAAGTCCCATGTAAAGTGTGTCTTTGTACGTTGTATTCATAGTAAATACCACGGAGGGTGAACGATCGATTTAAAAGTGATTAAATGTTGCGTTATACTAACTTCGTTTACTATTGTCTTCTGTAGTTTCCGTGTTCCCGATGCGAGCGTGTGCGTTGTTGGTAGGAGCTGTCATTGGTCAATTCCTCTTAGCAACTAGTGCCGTGACATTGATCAAATCGTGGTAGTGTGAGCTGGACTCGCGGCCGGTGTACTGTCAGATTGAGATGCTTTGTCAGTTACCGGCAGCAGAGAGGGAGGGGGTGACTCCTTTCTCTATCTTCTCTTTCTTTCTCTCTTCCTTTTCCTCTCGCTGTAGGCTCCAGCAGGTCTCTGCGCTGCGCATTGGCCCACGTGGAAGGGAATGTATTGCGCGGGCGCTTGCAGCCAGAGGGGGCGCTAATTTGCCAATTTCCTACACAGTGATATGATAGATTTTTTTTTTTTTTCAAGCGCTCGGCATGGCGCCCCTCACGAAGTTGCGCCCTGGGTAATTGCCCCACTCGCCCCCCCCAAGAACCGCCTCTGGCCCTATTTGCATGAAAATTGCAAAGAATCCTAAAACTAAACCTGGATTAAATCAGGACTTAACCAGGACTTAAAGAGTTCCAAACCAAGATTACACCAGGATTAAACAGGGCTCAACCCCCCCAATAATTTGTGTGTTAAATTAATGTTCAGCTAATGTATAATTTGCATTTATTTTTAATTAAGCGAATGAGACAATAGGATATTTTAAGTTGATTCTTTTATATTTAAAAATAAAACATGCATATTTCTTGTACACATATTTGTTGATCATGGCTATACTTTAATTTAAAAATCATCAAAATGAACAAAAATATTTCGGTTGATCTGTAGTATAGACCTGGTTTTGTATTGTCCTTAATTAATGCATTATCTGAGGTTAGTCCTGGTCTAGTCCTGATATAGTCTTTGCTCAAGCTCATTCAGCCTGTTAAGAGTGATATATTTTACTATAGCGTTGAAAAGTTTGTGACTCACTGCTCCTGTGTGTACATTTGCGATGCTTTTTCCAGATGCTCAGTTTGGTGCTGGTGCTGGTGGGGGCGGGAAGAAGGGGGGGTCTTTCTTGTGAGTCTTCCCAGAGGTGGAGGAGGAGTAGGCGGATGCGCTGTCAGTCAAAGTGTGGGTGATTTGAAAGAGCTAATCTCCGTCCTCTCTTTGCACCCACCATCTCCACAAAAACAGACCTCACTCAAATTCAACGTTTATATAACAGACTGAAATATACAGTTTACTGAAATGACATTCTGAAGCAATGGCCAAGAAATAGAAGCTAGATTGATTATTCGTGCAGAATGGTTTGTGGTTTCACTTACAAGAAATGCTGTAGTTAAAGTTCATTTCTAAACATGTAAAATACAGTAATGGGTTTTACAGGGATTAAATTGTCATGCCATTTATTTTAATAATGAGAAACCATGTTTAGGTATATAGCATTGAAACACAACTTTACTGAAGAACGTTTGTGTAAATTGAATATACAGCTCTGGAAAAAAAAAAAGAGACTACTGCGAAATTATCAGTTTTTCTGATTTTACTACTTATAGGTATGTGTTTGGGCAAAAGGAGCATTTTTTTTGAGTCTATAAACTACTGACAACATTTCCCCCAAATTCCAAATAAAAATATTATCATTTTATTTGCAGAAAATGACAAATGGTCAAAATAACAAAAAAGATACATGTTTTCAGACCTCAAACGATGCAAAGAAACAAGATCAAATTCATTTTAAAACAACATAATACTACTGTTTACACTTAAGAAGAGTTCAGAAATCAATATTTGGTGCAATAACACTCAGTTGGTAGAGCGATCCAGGGGTTGGCGGTTCGAATCCCGCTCTTGACGGGTTGACCGCATGTGATCCCAGCTCCCACAGATGAGTGCTGCCGTTGTGTCCTTGGGCAAGACACTTAACCCCACCTTGCCCCCAGTGTCTGCGGACACTGGTAGCCCCCATGGCAGAAGATACATCAAGGCCAGTTGTGACGTGAGCCGTCCTCCTGTGGACCCACCACCTGCGGGAGGATTCATGGGGGCTGATGCAATGTGTTCTGGGTAGCAGAACACTGCTTGGACTGCTGCCCCCGCGACCCAGAAAATAGAAAAGTGGAAGAAGATGAATGAACACTTATTTTTAATCACAGCTTTCATGCGTCTTGGCATGCTCTCCACAAGTTTTTCACATTGTTCTTGGGTGATTTTATTCCACTCCTGGTGCAAGAACTGAAGTAGCTCAGCTTTGTTTTTGTGCTGGAATTCAACAGACGCTGGAATGGAATGGCTGTAATACATGTAGAGATGCTGATTTCAGAAAAAAATGCAGTGGTCTCTTATTTTTTCCAGAGCTGTACATTACTGGTCAGCCCATGTATTCATCATATTGACTGACTCCAAAAATATGTTTTCTATTAAAGGGCCCATATTATGCTATTTTCTGATCTACAGTATGTTATCACGTTTCCTCATCAAAAACATACCTAGAGTCGTGTTTTGTTTCATTCACGCATGTTTAACAGAGAAATCCTGCATTCAAATCCTGCATTTCTTCTCTCAAACAGAATACAGGACGTGCTCCATTGTGTTTTAAACTCCATGCACCTTCACTAGAATCATGTGGATGATCTCTACTGAATAAACGTAAAAGGTAGCTGGTAACTTGAAAATGGACAAGGTGGAACAGAGCGTTTTGAGCTTTGGAGATATAGACATGAGGAATTAAATAAATAACATATAAAACATTTCAAATAAATGCTTTAAATGCAATGTTCAAGCAGACAAGAGTCAAGGATTTTCAGAGCAGAGTCAGTTTTAACCAAGCTCAATCAACAATCAAGCTCTGACTTTATGTAAGATAACCTTGTACCTGACTAATTTGAATAATACATTTCAATTTTCATATTAATACACAGTTATTTTGAAGGATTCAGTCCAATTCTGATTTCTTGTGAACACTCAAATAATCAAAGTTGTGGATGTAAGTTTTTGATGACATGACAAAACATGAAATAAACCCTAAAATTTGACATTGTTCTTAGACCATTTTAAAGGTAATATTTCTAGTGAAGGGTCCGCCACCTGCTTATCTCCATGGAAATGTTTTTGATTTTTCTAGAGCGTTCCACTTTATAGTTTATACCGCTGTATCCTGATTGAGACAAGCAGGTTACAGCACTACACTACATTACTATTCAGATCTGTGGAGAGTCGCCCTATTCACGAAAGGAATTATTGTATTTTTGAGCAATAGAAACAGTAATGGATAAATTCAAGATGGATATGTTTAATGTTATACAATGGAACATTCCAGGCAAAGCAATAACATCTCCACCAGAAAAGTTGCAAAGTGCACCTTTAACAAATAGTGTGCCCTCATATGACTGCAACTTTTACTAAATATTGGATTCTTTTTGTAAATTTCAGCTCTGTCTGTGTCTCTCTGCCTGAGTTTGGGCGACTACATTAAAGGGATAGTGTGTTGTTTTTTTTAAAATGTTAATCTGTATGGGTTTCCTTCTAAAAGTTACGTGTGTTGACACCGGCTTACCTCTGACAGTCTCAGCTGATCCCGGTTCGGCTCGCTTTCTGGAGCCCACGTAGGTAGGTCCGGTAACTTCCCTGGAACATGAAATAAAGCTTGTTTTTCTTCTCAAAACAAAACATTTGTTAGAAAGGTGATATATTTGTGTCCGAAACAGTTGTCCACGAAACATCCAGCAGTGTATTTCGCATTTGCGTATTGTCTCTCTCCACTCGTATCACTACGCCCATGTTAAAGGGATATGCCACCCCCAGGGCAAATATGGGCATCTCCCCACAGTCCAGAGACTAAAATAAGTGGTGGAAAGCGTTTTCCTGCTCACCCAGCCATTGTCCGAGTCTGTCGCCACTGACCGCCGCGGTATCTGCAGCTCCTCCGCCTTAGACTGGAGTCTAACGTCGCCAGAGAAAGATTTCGGCCAAAAGAAATTAATTTGCTCGATGCGTTTCCCAATTACTTTGTGTGTAGTGCGCATTCATATCGAGTGCAAATAAATGTGCAAATCAACACGGAGAGCTTGCCTTGGTCATTTTGGGTGGGAACTATTTTCCAGTGCGGAAGAATACAGTCGAATCACGCAGCACGCTGCCAGGGGAATCCCTGTTACGCACCGGGAAGGGAGTTCCCCTGTTGCACAACGTGGTGCGTGATTCGACTGTTCAGCCTGTTCACCTTCGGCGGATGTCTACGCCAAAGCTGATAGAGTTAACATCAACAAATATATGCATAAAGCTTTATTTGAACTTTATTAGTCCAAAGAGAGTACTGCAAAAATGTGACTACACTGAACTCTAGACAGTTTAAGTGGATGAGTTATACTAAATTTAAATTTGATAATATGGGAAAAATTACCTTCTGACATTATGGTTAAAACACAGACAAAAATGGTTATCCCAACATTTTAATCAGATTACACTTGCTCTTTTTTTACTGAAGTTCAAGTAACTGTAAAATTTACCATAAAGTGCAGAAATTTCACACACGTTTCTTATATTTAATATCAGATTTGCAGCTTTTTCATTACTTGATATTCTAATTTTACATGTCTCCAAAACAACTAGGCAAGGCAAGTTTATTTGTATAGCACAATTCATACATAAAATATCACCCTAAATCATCAGAAAATGAACATTAAAAGAGAAGAGTGCAGAATAAAAACCTTTCAGTCATATACGCAGCTAAACAAATATTTTGGATTTAAACATTGTCAAAGTAGATGCCTGTCTCACAAACATTTCTAATATTTATTTCTTTATATCTGTTTGCATCTTTTAGACGATATATTACCCTACTTAAATTTAATTGAAGACAGTCCACTGAAAAAAGGTGAGAATGACAGATGTGTAAACCACATGAGGCCACATAATACGCAACAGTTTGTTTATATGAGTCCTGTAGTTAATCTTTCAGTGGCTAAATGTCTAAACAGGGTTTGGCCTCTTCACGGAGTGCTGTGAGTGTGATGAGAGCCAGGGCTGGACATAATACTCCTGTTTACTTTGGTCTATGTTTTCTTCATGTTATGTCAACCAAGTATGACATAAGTTATATAGGAATAGGTCAATAGACAATGACATGCTATTTAAAGGAACCATATTAAGATGAAAACATACCCCGAGTTGTGTTTTGTTTCATTCACAAATGTTTAACGCATGTTTGATATCTTCTCTCAAACAGAAAACACTCTGTTCCACCTTGTGATGTCATGTGGTAATACAGGTGTTCGCTACACCTTCACTAGAATCATTTGGATAATTTCAGCTTTTGGAATTGCCAGTCTCTACTGAAGAAAAGGTTAAAGGTAGCTGATAACTTGAAAACTACTGTATCATAATATCTCAAGGTAGAACAGAGCATTTTGAGTTTTGGAGATGTAGACAGCCCTGTAATAAAGGGTAATAAATGTGTGAATGAAACAAAACAGTTTTGTTTTTGAAGAGATAACATTCTAACATGACTTAAAGACAAATTTTTGTTTAATATGAATCTTTAAATACTAAGCGATATACTGTATCTTGGAATGTTTTGACAAAAATGTGTCCGTAAACTGTTTCTCTCATCATAACAAATGGTCTAGAATACTTGGGAAAATAAATGTAAATGTGAGAAGAAAATCTGTCAGCTTATTAGAAGAATTATGTAATGAATAGACTAGTGTATACATTTTATATTTATTGTGCCATCATTAAAATAGGGCACATTTGCACTTGGTCCTGACTAGGGCTGGGTATCGTTCAAAATTTTCCGATGCCGATACCAATATCGATACCTTAATTTCGATACCGATTCCTAACCAGTACCTTTTTCGGTTCCTATTTTATATTCATTCTAGGAAAAAATTTAATTTCATTACACATTCTATTCCACATACTGGAGTTTATTTTCCATTATTCAAGTTATTGAATATCAAGTTATTGAAGTAAACGCAACACAACTGCACATCATCACATTATCTCTCTCACACACTCACACACACACACACACACACACACACACACACACACACACACGCACACACACACACACACACACACACACACATACATATCTAACAGTTTTTCTTCAAGAAAATTAACATATATGAAATAAAAAGATTTTCATTTAATAATCAGTTGTGTCACAAGAGTTAGATACAACAAAGGAAGATTATTTTGATTTAGTATTCATTTGGGTAAATTATTTTCAAAGAAACATATTCTTTATTTTTATGTTTAACTAATTTGAGTTAAAGATCCCATGACATGGTACTTCTTGATGATTTTATATGGCTCCTTAATGGTTCCCTAATACTGTAAATGAATCCTTCTTCAAAATCAACACTCAGTGCATGAGAAACAGAGATAAGATGAGAAAGAGTAATTTTTCTCCCTCAGAACAGGTCATAATGGGAGTTGTTGCTTGAATGCAAATGAGGAGAAAAAAGCTGGCCAATAATAGAGGGTGGGGGCGTGGCCAAAGTCTCCGCTCTCGGCTCTAGCTCTCAGCTGATCCATTTCCTTGTTTTTGCACGGGTGAGAGATTTCAAGCGTTCCATTGAAAAATAAACACATTTCCACATAAAATTAAATTAAACCACTGCTGTTCAAAGGTCCAGAGGCTCAGATAAAGGACTTCCGAGCCTAGAAACACTCGGACGTGCCTCCAGGCAAATAAAAAAAACGCATTTCGCATTGCCTAGCGCATTCACAGTCCAAACTCTATGGGCGGGATATACAGGGACGCTGAGCGGAGACAGAGGGAGGGGCTGGAGCTGCATTTGCCGATCTGACGTCAATAAGGTGCCTTGTCCGAACTCGCCCGTTTGAACACTGGTTTTGTGTAACGCAGAAAAGGACCGCAAATGCTCAGTTTAGACATTTCGCAACTTTTAGCCATGGGGGGCCCTAAACAGGGTAGGGGAGCTCACATTAACGTTCAAAAACCTCAGAAAGTGAAAATTTCATGCCATGGGACCTTTAAAGAAAAGAGAGAAAAAGCCTGAGAATTAAATTTTCAAATTAAGGAGATGAAATAAAATGATTTTCATTTAAAAATCTGTTATGTCACGTTCTACTTTTGGAGAATTATCAACACGTATGAGTGAGGGGGTACTCGAGGTATGAAAGAAGGGCTCAGGGGGTACACAAGACAAAAAAGGTTGGGAAACACTGCCATAAATAATAGTTACTCGCTAATATCCTACAGTACCGTTAACATACATAGGTAAACTTGCAACAACCTAGCTAGCTCCTACCTTAACTAACAAAGCAGATCAATGGAATTCGGAACAAACTTACCCGATGAAATATCAGACACAGCGCTGTGCTCAGTACTTTCAGATGAATCCGAGTGTGGTCGTAAAACGTCCTGTAGCTCTTGTCAGATATGCTGCACCGCGCAGTATTAGAGTCGGTCTTACGAAAGTATAACCACGCTTTCGACTTCAACATTTTTGTACAGTTTAACGACTCCGCAGCCAAGGTAATTGATTAGCTAACTTATTAGCCCCTACAAGTTAGGTGAATCTCGCCTTGCCTGTGAACGAGGGGCGTGACCACACTGTGTTTTTCATACACGTGGACGTTTCAGCCAATCTCAGGTGGCATTATCAGGCCATAAACACGCAGGCACATATCTGAGCCACACGTGATTAACCTCTGGGTATCGAAAAGTGGAACCGAAAGACGAGGCATATTTTGGTACCCAGAAGAATCTAAGCATTTTGGTCGGTGCCATGGAGGAACCGAATTTCGATGCCCAGCCCTAGTCCTGACATGGGTCTAGTTCAGGGGTCGGCAACCTGCGGCTCCGGAGCCTTTGATCCCTCTGATGCGGCTCAGTACAGTGGTCCCTCGTTTATCGCAGTGGCCACGTTCTAAAAATAACCTGCGATAGGCAAAATCTGCAAAGATATTACGAAATGAAACCAAAGATCCAAACCTGTTTTCAGGCCCTAAACATATTGTGTGTATTTCAAAGTTCGTCTGACCGAGCCTCTTTGTCCTGGCACCGCTTTGCGGGTTTTGTCAGGGAGAAAACTTGCAAACAAACAGCACTTGAGAGTCATATGGTTAGTGATCGAACATTTATGTAAATGTGGCTGAACGCATTCTGTCCTGTACAGCAGAAACAGAGGAGAAGGACTGACGAATCGGCAAAGTCTACAGTCCCTTAGCCAATCAGGACGCAGAACACAATGGGTGTTGATACACTATAAAAAAATAAGCCAAACAGTGAGGCAGTGCAAAGTGAACGATATAGCGAGGGACCACTGTATTTGATTAAAATGTATTTTATTTTAGTTCGTTCATTTTCAAAATGTAATTCTATGGCACAAAGGCAAAAAAGCCCTTACATGCAGTGTTATTTCATTTTAAATTTCAAAAGGGTTTTGTGGCTCCCAGTGTTTTCTTTACTGTGTGAAACAGGTCCAAATGGCTCTTGGAGTGGTAAAGGTGGCCGACCCCTGGTCTAGTTGGAGTCCAATTTAATCCAGATGTAGACTTGGTCCAGGTTGAGTCCCGTTCTAGTCCTAGTTCAGTCCTGTTGTAGTCCTGGTTTACTCCTGCTCTAGTCAAGGTCTAGTTCCAGGTTAAGCCACAGTTTTGTCCTAATTTTGTAAACCCATGAGAGAGAAACTGATTTTGCGCTAATCATATTTTCATATCACATTATGAACTGTTGTAATACCTGCAAATGGAATAATTTGTACCTCTCTGTAGTCCCATTCGTCCTATGTTCCTGTGTGGAATCTGGGCAGTGCTCCTGTCTTCCCACACATTTGACAGCACAGTAAATCCACAGGCCTCATGTCAGCAGTGGGTTGTCCCATATAACAAGGTCCCAAACCAAATGGACAAGCAGGGGCCAATCGGACACGATCACACACTTCAGGAATAAAAGAGCCAAAGATGAAGCTGGAGTTTGGAGTGAGCGCTGCAGGGCACAGTGTGAGACAGGCAGCCCACTCAGACCAAGCCTTTTACAGAACTGTTATGGTCCAAGACTTTCATGTCAGGCCCCCCCTCAACGAGCCAATGAGCAGATGACATGACATGATGTGGAGACTGTAAAAGCCTCACATGCACACATTATAGTTAAACATTTATGACTGGCAAGAAATACCAAAGCTGGCTTGTCCCCCAGTTTGGCTAGTTTCAGACAGTTGTAAAACTACATCCAATTTATAACTTAAAGGATGATGGTTCTAATACTTTATACATAAGACAGTTTAATATTCATTTCAATGTGTGTGTATATAACAAAAAAAAGTTTCCTTCTTAAATTCTTTCTTACATTCTTTAGACTCTGTGATCAAAGGAGAAGTTCAATTTGTCAACTGGACAAAGTTTGTTTGGTTGAAAACGTTTCGCCGCTCATCCGAGAGGCTTCGTCAGCTCTGGTTATTGTACTGGTTAGACCCTGCTTATATCTAGCTGCCGGGAGGCGCGTCCTACAATGACAAAGCTGCCTCCCGGCAGCTAGATATAAGCAGGGTCTAACCAGTACAATAACCAGAGCTGACGAAGCCTCTCGGATGAGCGGCGAAACGTTTTCAACCAAACAAACTTTGTCCAGTTGACAAATTGAACTTCTCCTTTGATCATGGATTCTACCTGGACGACTGAGGGACTTTTCACGCATTCTTTAGACTCGTAAGCTATCACCAATATGAAAAAGAAGTGGTGTTTAACAGGCAAGAAATGTAATACCAGTATAGTATGTTGTGGTGGTTGCAAATTTTGAGCCTTAATTTTGTCAGTCTGTCCCAGGGTAGCTACAGCTCTGGAAAAAAAAGAGACCACTGCAAAATTATCATTATTTTTTTTTTTTTTCTGATTTTACTACTTATAGGTATGTGCTTGGGCAAAAGGAACACTTTTGTTTGAGTCTATAAACTACTGACAGCATTTCCCCCAAATTCCAAATAAAAATATTATCGTTTAGAGCATTTATTTGCAGAAAATGACAAATGGTCAAAATAACAAAAAAGATACATGTTTTCCGACCTCAAGCAATCCAAAGAAACAAGATCAAATTAATTTTAAAACAACATAATACTAATGTTTACACTTAAGAAGAGTTCAGAAATCAATATTTGGTGCAATAACCCTTATTTTTAATCACAGCTTTCATGCGTCTTGGCATGCTCTCCACAAGTCTTTCACATTGTTCTTGGGTGACTTTATTCCACTCCTGGTGCAAGAACTGAAGTAGCTCAGCTTTGTGTTTGTGTTGGAATTCAACAGACGCTGGAATGGAATGGCTGTAATACATGTAGAGATGCTGATTTCAGAAAAAAATGCAGTGGTCAGTGCTGTATTTCCTCAGAAGTTACTTATCACCACTGAATGTAGAGAGTAAATGAGTAATATAGTGTAGTGCTTTGAGTCAAGTTAAGCTTATACATAAAATACATCCAAATCCAACAAAACTCATAGTAGTGATGCACAGTGATCAATTGATTTAAAGGTCCTATATTATGCAAATGAACTCTTGTGTGCTTTAAACCATGTTATAACACTGTAACCTGCTCAAAAACATGCCTGCAATTGTTTTTGGTTCATTCACACATCGTTGAGTAACCCTTTATTATAGGTCTGTCTACTATGTGATGTCATGAAGAGCTTTTGTTCAGTAGAGGAGAGGATTTCAGAGGAGAACCCAGCCTAAATATGCAGGTTTTGCATGTTAAACATGTGTGAATGAAACAGCGACAACAAAATTCCAGGTATGTTTGGGATGAGGAAACAACATTATAACATACATCAGACAAACAGATGTGCAAATGTGTAAGAATTTGTTTTATCGCGACAGCATCTTGCAAACCCTTTTTATCAATGTTGTCAGAATTAGAAAATACTCTCAATTTCTTGTTTAAAGACCTGAGTGCTTTTGAGGAGCCCCTGGAGAGCCCTCTTGTCCTCCTCTCCTCATTTCAAATTAACTGTGCGATAGTGTTTGAGCAGCAGGGGAAGGCAAGCGTCGGGTCAGAGTGATGAAACAATGGAGAGTGTGTGGTAGATGTGGAGTGGGCGGGGCTATGATCAGGTTTTGTCTTTAGCGTGGTCTCCTCAATGAGTCTAACAGCTCTGAGTACAATGACAGAAGGGCTGGCGGGGTTCTGAGAGCTGAGGATGATATCTACAGACCGTATGAGCTTTATTAGACAATAAAGTGTGATTTCTGGGTCTTAAAAGAAGCACGTTTATAGTCACACTGTAGAGAGAGTTATGTTCTAATACTCACTGTAAAATAAGTAACTTTTCTCACAGGACCTTGAATCATTGAGGTTTCAACTTTGGTTACAAAAAACTCCCAAGAAAGCTAGTATATTTTGATTAATGCTGTTCTTATATCACTAAATTTAAACTGAAAATGGTTCATGATTTCTAATATATGAATATGCAACTTTTTCCTTTTAAAATGGTTCTGTCCATAGACTGTATAAAGACGTGGACTAAGTGAGTGTGACGTCACCCATAGCGCTCGGCTTCAGCCAAATGAAGCTTGTGATGATGGCAGTGACAGGGGAGAATTTGGCCAGGCTCTGTATTATGAATAGGATTTTTTAACAGCCAAAATAGTGAAGAAGAAAAAAAAAAAACAGGATCATGTAGAGTGAGTTAATATGAACATTTTAAGACCAAAATGACGAGGCTCAGTGCATAAGCTATATCTATTTATTTACAGATCTGAAAAAAATAAGAGACCACTGCAAAATTATCAGTTTTTCTCATTTTACAATGTATATGTATGTGTTTGGGCAAAAGGAACATTTTTGTTTGAGTCTATAAACTACTGACATTTCCCCCAAATTCCAAATAAAAATATTATTGTTTAGAGCATTTATTTGCAGAAAATGACAAATTTTCAAACTAATTTAAAATAATAAAAAAGATACATGTTTTCAGACCTCAAACAATGCAAAGAAACAAGATCAAATTCATTTAAAAACAACATAATACTAATGTTTACACTTAAGAAGAGTTCAGAAATCAATAACCCTTATTTTTAATCCCAACTTTCATGCGTCTTGGCATGCTCTCCACAAGTCTTTCACATTGTTCTTGGGTGACTTTATTCCACTCCTGGTGCAAGAACTGAAGTAGCTCAGCTTTGTATTTGTGTTGGAATTCAACAGATGCTGGAATGGAATGGCTGTAATACATGTAGAGATGCTGATTTCAGAAAAAAAAAATGCAGTGGTCTCATATTTATTTCCAGGGCTGTACAGTCTATAGTTCTGTCATAATCCAAATAATTAAGATATAAAAGTGCTTAATAACAGTTGTTTCTTCATGTAGTCTGCAATGAAATAGAGCAAAGGATCATGGTCTATGTAGTTCCCTCTGTTTTCAAGATATTTCACTATAATGAATTTAAGCATTTAAGCAGTTATATTGTGAAATCATATTGTGATATTAAGATCTATCGGTTATTGTTACATCCCTATAGTCAGTAGCTTATATCTTTACATCCTTTTCACTATGTGACTTTTCTGGTGGACGGTCTGCTTCCTGCTTGTCTCCATGGAGATGTTATTGCTTTGCCTGGAATGTTCCACTGTATGACATTAAACATATCCACCTAGCATTTTTTCGCTCAAAAATGTATGAATACCTTCTGAGAATACAAACTGTATTGTGGAACATTCCAGACAAAGCAATAACATCTCCATGAGGAAAAGCATTTGACGGACCTCCACCACAAAAATTACACAATGCACCTTTAAGGCACAAACACACAATTGTTGGATATTATAATATTTTACATGATAAAATGAAAATGAAAATAAAATATGTGGAACCTTTAATGTATAGCAACTTCTTTTTAGCTTAAGAATATGTGAGAATTGCATATAGGTAGCCTTATCCTCCTCAAAGCCTTTTCGTGTGAGATGGAACTGTAATCAGACATTTTACACCATTCTCATCACCTAATATGGGAAAGACAACGCAAGAAAAATACTTGACAATCGCATAAAAGGAACGTGACGGAGATTTATAGCGTAGTTCCATAGTTAACATTTGCTGTCTGTAATGTTATTTCTCTCTGGTGTGTCCAGTGTTTTGGATATGTGATACTCAGAGTTGGGGTTACATCAGCTGACAGTGTCGGAGGATTCACAGTGAGGTGTGTTTTGTATCAAGGCCCCGGGCTGCGTCAGTGTGGAGGTGTGTGTGAAAATATGTGAAGTCGTGTGACCCGTGTAGCAGCAGTAATCTGAGCAGCTCTGGGAATTTAAAAAAAAAAAGAAAAAAAATCAAACTGGGGGGTGCAGGCATTTTCTTTTTGATTCTGAGGGCCTGTTTACACGAGAACGCTTACGGGTAAAAACAACAAAATATTTTATCAGAAGTGCCTTTCGTTTTGACGGTGATGGCGTTTTGGGGGTTTTGAAACCGCCCTCCAAAGTGGAAAACTTGAATACACTCCGCCAAAACGTTTTCGTCTATACTGCACAAGACGCAAAACTCGTGTACGCGTTTACGTCACATCGGTCCATATATCAGTGTACTTTGTTTGGCAGGACTCCCAGTCCACACCTTGTTGCGCCTTCGTTGCTTTGTAGTCTAACGTGGTCTGAAGCAATAGTTCTTCGTCTGACCACACATGTTTTTTTTGCTACCAGTAGCCATGTTTTGTTTCGCTTTTCACGGTGCAAATGAGAAGAAGCATGGACATAGTGATAATGTATCACAGCACCACCTAGCTGCCTGGCATGCATACCCAATGGAATTCCACTCAATTTTTTTGTCACCGTATGCACGCAGATTTCCTCCCAAAAACGCTTGTCTAAACGCGGAATAAAAAGTGAAGACGTGACGCCACTTTTGTGTCATATAAACGTAGCCTCATTGATTCTTGTTCTGATAAAAAAAAAAACAACAACATTTCTTCAGTGTATCTGTTGGGTACTAGTGCTTTTTAGACGCATGGTTAGTCCTGTCTTGATAATTAATAAATTAGACCTATAGCAGAGTTATTGCAATTTCTATTTCATATTATTCACTATCTGCTCTTCTCGTTAAGATCTTGTTTAACTGAACTTAAAGGTCCCATGGCATGAAATTTTCACTTTCTGAGGTTTTTGAACATTAAAGGAAAAGTAACGTTATTTTACAATCTGAGCCTTCTTTCGGTAATAAAACAAGTCGTTTGACTCACCCATATCACGTTCGTGTCATTTGGAGCTGTTTGAAGAAAGTTATGTTGTGGCGTTTCTGTTAGCATTTGTTAGCATTTGTATTCGGGGCATTACTTTGCGGTCTCCAAATAACACAAACTTTAGCACTTTTCAAATCATAGAAGCCCGATGTCTTAATGAAAAATTTCGTTTGAAGCAAAAGTGGCCTGTAATCCGAGGTTTATCCATAGTTTTCAGCTTTGCGTTTCCTGTTTGGGTCCCGGGAGCAGTCCGCGCATGCGCACTGGCGTCCTCATCTACTCGAAACTATGGCTAAATCTCGGATTACAGGCCACTTTTGCTTCAAACGAAATTTTTCATTAAGACATCGGGCTTCTATGATTTGAAAAGTGCTAAAGTTTGTGTTATTTGGAGACCGCAAAGTAATGCCCCGAGCAAATGATACAGCACCATGTTAACAGATACAGGATCATTACTAGAACAGAACGGCTCAACATAAGTTCTGCGATACTGCTCCAATTGACAGAAAAATGCTATGGGTGAGTAAAACTACTTGTTTTATTGCCGAAAGAAGGCTCAGATTGTAAAAAAATGTTAATTTGCCTTTAATGTGAGCTCCCCTACCCTGTTTAGGGCCCCTTCCCCCATGGCTAAAAGTTGCGATATGTGTAAACTGAGCATTTGCGATCCTTTTCCGCGTTTGAAAAAAAGACAGCTCAAACGGGCGATTCTGAACAAGGGAAATTTTTGACGTTACACTTGGGAAAAAATATAAATGTAGTTCCACCCCCCATCTGGATGTCTACCCACCATCTCTGGAAATCACGCCCAGAGAGTTTGGACCACAAACGAGCTACGCAATGCGAGATGCGGTTTATTTTTTATTTGCCTGGAGGCATGTGAGAGTGTTTCCAGGCTCGAATGTCCTTTATCCGAGCCTCCGAACCTCTGAAACAGCAGTGGTTTAATTTTATTTTCTGTGGAAATGTGTTTATTTTTCAATAGAAATCGTCTCATATCTTCCTCCGTGCTTAAACGCAGAAGTGGGGCCAGCGCACTTCCGCAAAGAGCGGAGAGTTTGGCCACACCCACCCGCTGTACTGGCCTGTCTCTGTCCTCCTCATTTTTGGCTCTGACTGTGTACATGAGGCTTTCTCATGCACCGAGTCTTGATTTTGAAGAAGGATTCATTTACAGTATTAGGGAACCATTAAGGCGCCATATAAAAGCATCAAGAAGTACCATGTCATGGGATCTTTAAAAGGAGCACTATGGAATTCTAAGGTGGAGGGTCCGCTACTTACTGGCATGGAGATGTTATTTCTGTGCCTGGAATGTGCCCCAATAGAGCATTAAACATATCTCCCTTGCATTTGTTCAATTACAGATGTTTTATACCATTAAAAACATGAATTCTTGCCATGTGCAGACTTCCACTCCATAGATCTGAATATTAACCTGTCTCAGTTGTGATTACCAAGTTTATTTCATGGAATAATCAGGGCAAAACAGTAATATCTCCATGGAGACAAGCATGTTACACAATGCACCTTTAAATTCTTCCTTCAATTTTTTCTTTAGGGCCTTTTTTATGCTTGATCCAACATATTTTAGTATTGATTGTTCTGGCAATAGACATTCTTAAAATAGTAGATCTGATAAGGCTCAGATTCTGTTCTTTTTATCTTGGTGTAGTTCTGCTATCACATAATTGAAAGACTTACCCGATCCTTTTCTTGTAAATGAGTAACTTTCATTTTCTCGCAAATAAATACAATTATGTACTTTTGAGACATCTGAAGTATTGCAAACCTGGCTAGAATAATAACTGACTTAAAATATGCAAGTGAGTCATGTACCAGAGGTTTTGTGAGAGCTGTGGGAACAAGTTAGATAGATGTAAATGCACTTTCTCTTTTTACAGTTTGAAATCAGACACCCCATCTTTAATTAAATCCACATTCTTTGCTTTACATATCAGATGAATGCTATATAATGCAAAAAAATAGAAACACATTTAACAGTCCTATATTGGATAAAATTGACTCTTGTGTTCTTTAAGCCATGTTATAATATTGGTTCCTCATCACAAACATACCTCCAGTTGTGCTTAAATCCTTTTACCTTTAGTTTGGTAAATATTGGCACTTCCAGGACTGAAATCATCCAAATGATTGTAGTGAAGGCATAAAACACAATGGATTAACACGTGACATCACAAGGTGAAACAGTGTGTTTTCTGTTTGAGAGAAGAACTCCGCTTAAATATGCAGTTTTTGTGTGTTAAACATGTGTGAATAAACCAAAACACAACTCCAGGTATGTTTGTGATGAGGAAACAACATTATAAAGATGAAATGGACTACTATGGGCCCTTTAAAACCACCATGGGGACATTGGGTACCTTTGCTGTGATCGTGCAGAGTCTGTATATGTGTAGTGAGGGTCCCTGTGGGGCTGAATCTGTGGAGCTGAGTTTGATGTGATTTACCTGAGCGGCGATAATGACCTTGGCCTTCACCTTACTCTGCTCTGAGGTCCAGACTGAGACGCTCATAATGTCCACACATCTGAGCCCCATCAGGATAGATACAGGCCATGTGCAGGCAGAACTGTACTGATACACTATATATTTAAAAAGTGGGTAACAGATCAGGGAGTGTAGTTGACTGTTTTTTTTATGTTTTTTTTTAAATTATTATTATTATTATTATTAATGGTTTGGTGGGATAGTAGCTCTGATAAATATTTAAAGATAGCCTATAGTGCTTGTGTCTGCTATAGGTATAATCTATGACACCCATGGATTACTATGGACATTTTAAATTGCAATATTCATCTAAAACAAGCCCAGATCTGACTTCTGCGGTGCCAGGGGAGCTGTAAACATCATCACAACAAAGAGCTGTGCATCTGTTCACACCTTCGATAGATACAGTAGCTGCACGTCACGCGAGCTGTGGATTTTTCATTTGTACCAAAATGACTACATGTATCGTTGATTAAGAAAACAGGAAAACAAAGTAAGTAACAGAGCACTGGGTGTATGCCTGGGGCAGTGAAAGGTGGTGTCTTGAAATGAAGCGGTTAAAGATTTCAAATTTCGAGTGTGGAAATGGTGAGGGGAAACAACTATAACATGGTTAAGCTCTGAAATGTTTATTTTTCATAATAGGTCTGCTTTAACATAGTTTTATATCAGTCATGTGGCAGTTTGTGGGAAAAAATAGAGAAGAAAAGCACAAAAATACAGTGACTTATAAAAAGAAATACCTTTATGTCATCAACAGCCCAAATGCAGAGATTTACACACAAAGACCGCATTTCTCTGGCAGTTCAAATCTACATTTAACAAAATAAAGGTGCTGCCATTTATTTTCATTAGTCTAGTCTATAGCTGTTGTGTAATTTAGACACATTTTGGCCCTTGTTAATATTATGGTTGCCAGGTAACAATTCTGAAATTACCTCTATGTGTGTCACATCTGCTGCCCACAAACCAACCATTAAAACTACACATTTGGTTTTCGTTGGCTTTCGTTTTAATATTCGCAGCATCTTTACAAGCTACCGTGTACTATGTATACCATGTACTGTGGTATATTAAATAAAAAACTTACTACTACTTATTTAGAAGGGGTTGTACCCTATTCGGTCCGTGTAGTTTAACAGATCCAGTCCAGGTATAATCATAAAAGGTCAAAATGAGACTGTGTGGTGCCTGATTCTAATCATACAGCATTTTATCTCCCAACAAACAGGAAGTGCACTGTTAGCATGCTAGTTAATCATTGTTAGCTTTACTGTGACAGCAAAACAAGTCTCCTACTCTACCCACAAAATGTTCCTGGATGAGTTGAATCCTGACTGTTGTAAAAACTTTAGTAATTAGACAATGCATTTTCTCCAACTCATTAAACTCGAACCTCTGTAGAGTAGAGGATATTTGTTTTATTTTTAAAGGATTATTTTGTGTGAGAGAAGAGGATTGGAACAGGAATAGATGACCTGAATAAATTGGTCCTACATGAGATTAAAAGCATTGATTTCATGACAGCAAACTAATGAAGAAAATGAGTGAGGTTTAGTGACAATGGAAAAACGTGGTCTGCCTCCTGATCGTCTGCATCTCTGTGTATCCAAACAGTGTAATTAGGTATTATGGCCGTTAATGAGCCATGTCACTGATTGCCAAACATTAGCTAGGTTTTTTACTCTGAACTAATCAAGGTTTTATTAGCTACTCTGTAGCCTCAGTGTGTCTGGTAGAGGAGATATGAAAACACTAAATAGAGCCATGGAAACGTGTTATCACTCAGCCAGATTCACTGTCACTGTGGGTTGGATTTCAATATCTGCAAAATAAACTGCAATCTTTTATTATTTGTGTTTCTCTGGTTTTACCCGCTTTGAAACACAGGCTATTTTAATGACTCACATCTTTGGGGGTTGTAATTTATTTAAAAGACCCATATTACCATATTACACTATTTTCTGATTTATGTTATAATGTTCTTTCCTCATCAAAAATATACCTGGAGTTGTGTTTTGTTTCATTCACACGTTTAGTACACAAATCCTGCATATTTAGGCTGAGTTATTCTCTCAAAAAGAAAACGCTCTGTTCCACCTTGTGATGTCATCCAGGAAGTGCTTCACTGTGTTTTTAAGCTCCTTATCATTTAGATAATTAGATAAGCGTGTCAATATTTCTTCTGTATTCCACTCTGCCCTCTCTCCCTCCCGTAATATATTCCAACAAAAAAGACACCCAATGTTAACCATTCCATTGTCCTGTCGTATGTGTTTGTGACTATTGTTATTGATTGTATATCTGCATTTTCCATTCTGTTAAGGTGGCGCTGCTCTGCTGCTTCCTGTCTGTACTGCAACATTCCCTTACCTCTAAGTCAAATTTCTCCCTTGTGGAGATTAATAAAGAAACCTTGAACCTTAATTTCAGCTTAATCTCTAAAATGTTTATTTTATTTATTTATTTATTTATTTGACAGGGACAGTGTACATTAAAGGGACAGTGTGTAGGATTCGTGGCGCATAGGTGGTTACTAGCTATTCCACTTCCTCTTTTGGCTATGGCAGACCTCGAGGGTCACCCGGACGCGACGTAGCGCCGACATCGCGCGTGCCCGCGCACGAACCGCGCACCGCTATATACATAAAACGCGGTCCCCCGTTCACTTTTTTTTTTTCTTTTCGCATGAAAACACACAATCCCGATCATGATTCATGACAATCTACACATCAAATGAAACCTTACAGTCTCCTCTTTTTGACTATGCAATTCATTTCCCTGCAAAACAATCACTCCCCGAGCACATGGGGCTTTTATACAGAAAAGCACAAAACCTAGCTTACTTAGCTTACCTTTGAAGGCTCTGCACAGGTCAAACTCTGTATTTCATCATAAACTTGGTCTCAATCTGTCCATAAGGATCCAGCGAATAAAATCCAGTAAAACAATTTAGTCCAAAATACGTGTTATATCCATTACGAGTGTGATCCGGCAGCATGCTTCTTTACGCGAGGCTCCCCCCTTCCCCCCTCCCCTTCCCCTTCTCTCCTTCTCTCCTTCACTCCCATATGCAGCCGCGGAGCAGAGGAGCGAAGGAGAGAAGGGGAAGGGGAGGGGGGAAGGGGGGAGCCATATGCAGCGCGGATGAGCAGCTGCTAGCAGGAGCCGAGGCGAAGGATGAGCCCAAATGTCCTTCTGCGGCTCTCGTATTCAAAATGGCTGCCTCTATATGGGGAAGATCCCCCTTTTATGTGACTATATCTAAGTCCAAAAGAATACTTTGATTTCATGATGGAAGTGAAAAGGCTTGGAAAACAATGTATTTTTGAATGGGTATCTTCAATTTCAGTAATTAACAGGTAAAAATCTTACACACTGTCCCTTTAATGAACATTTCTGTAAATGCACCAGATGTAGCCGTAACCTTCGAAAACTACAAGTTTGTGACATCACAAGGTGGAACAGAGCACTTGGAGCTTTGGAGATGTGGACAGACAATATAAATAAAAATAAAAGGTGACTCAAACATGTGTGAATGAAACAAAACACAACTCAAGAGTTTTTGAAGAGGAAACAACATTATAACATTATATAATAAAGCTGACAAGCCCTTTAAATGTATGCACCAATTTCTCCTGCTTGTGACATATGGACAAAATGTTCACGTGTAAAACTAATGTTCTTCTATTGTGGTTATGTATCTCTCAGGGCCTCTCTCATGATCTTCTTTCTTACATATCTAAACCTCAGTGGCAGTGTCCACAAACAAGCAGGTTTCAGTCTGTATATGAAGTACATGGGTTTTAAACCCTAAATGCTAAACCCTTCAATGCTAAAACAGCTTTTCCATCTATAGTGTTACAAGTTATATTGAACTGTTAAGGACTGACAAAGAGACTGGGAGTGTGATATAACCTAACCTTGTGTCACTGGCTGTGGAGAGCACTGTGATGGCTTTGGTGTGGTCAGTATATTTACATGAAAACCAATTGACTCTGTATAATCAATGTATTTATATGAACATATTCAAATGGGTACTAACAATGTAGTACTGTAGTGTAGTGTAAATGTAGTACAGTGAACCCTCGCTCTATCGCGGTTCACTCTTCGCGGCCTCGCTGTTTCGCGGATTTTTTTTTCCAATTTTTTTTTTTTCATTTTTTTTATAGTGTAACATTTTTTTATAGTGTAACAATGTGGTCTGCGTCCTGATTGGCTAAGAGACTAGACCAGGACTAAACATGGACTAAACCAGGTCTAGACCAGAACTAGACCAGGTCTAAACCTGGATTAAATCACTCCGTGCGGCTTTTGCGTTCGTTTGTGCGTGTTCGGATTGTGGCTCGGGTTGAGATCACGCGGTCCGGGCGCCGCAGTTCTATCTCCCCGGTGTACACACCGCCTCGCGCTGCATTTTCTCATATTTGTCTCTAGTTTAAACACTCAAAATGTCATAGATTTTCAACAAAATGTATTAATAGTGGCGTGGGGGGAGACACGGCTCCGGGAGCCCCGCCAGACGCACGAGCAGCATTGCCACGTCCCTGGACGAGATGCGCACCAACCCCTTGGAGAAGTGCGCGACACGTGCTGCTCTGGCACGGATTTGTCCACGATGAGGGGTTTATCGTGGACAAATCCGTGACAGAGCAGCACGTGTCGTGTGCACGTGTCATACATTTTGTTGAAAATCTATGAAAGTTTGAGTGTTTAAACTAGAGACAAATGTGAGAAAATGTTAATTCCAGTCTGAGAAAAGTGTATAATGTGTGGTGAGGCATTTACAGCCTTAAAACATGTAGAATAATTGTAAAATATAAAGTTGTCCTACTTCGCGGATTTCACTTATTGCGGGCTATTTCTGGAACCTAACCCCCGCGATAAACGAGGGATTACTGTACTAACAGGGTGATTCTCCAACTATCAAAGCATTTGTGTCCTAGACAGAAATAAGAAAAACAAAAACACGTTTGTCATTTTTTTATTCATGCTGCACTTACTAGACACAAAGACAAACTTACAAAAAAAATATGATAGATAAACTATTTTTATTATATGGTTTTATATTGAGTGTTTTTGCTATATGTCTTTGTCCCTTGGCCAGGTTTTGGACTCTCAGTCCCTCATAAGACTGAAATTAAATTTGATTCAACAGTAATTTCATTGACAAATGGCACAGAAATTCCTTATTTTAATGAAAAATATAATGTGCTTGAAAGATATATTAGTATTTTATTTATTTTTCATAAAAATAACCCCTGTCTATGAGGGGCCGTTCAAGACATTATTCATTCTGGTCCTCTCACATACATATATTCTCACTCTCACATACATACATTCTCCTCTCACATACATACATTCTCCTCTCACATACATATATTCTCACTCTCACATACATACATTCTCACTCGCACATACATACATTCTCACTCGCACATACATACATTCTCACTCGCACATACATATATTCTCACTCTCACATACATACATTCTCACTCGCACATACATACATTCTCACTCGCACATACATACATTCTCACTCTCACATACATATATTCTCACTCGCACATACATACATTCTCACTCGCACATACATATATTCTCACTTTCACATACATACATTCTCACTCGCACATACATATATTCTCCTCTCACATACATATATTCTCAGGGTGAGAATATATGTATGTGAGAGAGAGAGAATATATGTATGTGAGAGTGAGTATATATGTATGTGAAAGTGAGAATATATGTATGTGCGAGGAGAATATATGTATGTGCGAGGAGAATGTATGTATGTGCGAGGAGAATGTATGTATGTGCGAGGAGAATGTATGTATGTGAGAGGTAAAGTATGGTTGAAACGGAAGCTAGTTTGGTGGAAACGGAAGCCAAGGCATTTATCAGGCTGTGATTGGCTGAAAAGATTCTGTTTCAAATGGGACCGGAGAATCGTAACTCATATGGTATTATGGAGGAACGCGAGGCGGGTGCACTAAAGCCGTGTCCCAGTTCGAGGGCTGCAGCCTCCGTTGGCTCCATTTTTGGCCGCACGACGGCATGACACGGCCTGTCCCATTTCATACAGCCCAAAACACGGAGCGAAAACACGGAGGAAAAAGCCCGTCCGGAGAGCGGAGAAAACATGTGAGTATACGCTTTTAACTTTAGGAAATCATTACTAACACAACCGTAAATGTAAAATACGGCCACACACCACAAAACTGTCAAATAAGTTTGTTTTTTTTAACTGCGTGAACCTCGGACCTTTGAGGGAAAGGTTTAGCTAGTAATCTGCTAACTCGATGGAAAGTCAGTTCAAACTTTCTTATTTGGACAGATGTCCATCAAACACTTTTTATATTTTTACTGTCAGGGGAAAAAGACTACAGAGGCATTAATGAAGCTACGAGGAGGAAACTCGTTTTCACGGACAGGGGACTAAACACTTGGCCAGTGTAGCTTGTATGATAAAACCCACATTATTTCATGCAGTAAACTTAAAAGACACAGTTTGACTATATCAAAGTTTATTTTTTACTTGTAAATAACGTAATATAAGCCTCCATTGTATGCATTTAATTCTGGGAATGCATTACTTGTTTTTTTACAATCTGTGCATGTTTGTAAAGTGAAGAGTAAATACCACTGCCTGGACAGGTCAGTTTTAAGATGGACATTAGGCTCATTTAGCAGGTGCAGACACTGGTGTAGATACTAGACACCTGTGTCTGTTATGTTCATCACATCTAATGTAACAATGAGAAAACTGTTTGAAATGTTTTGTATGAATTTTCTTTTCTCATCTGCAGCCTCCTATATGAGGACACAACACTGCTGGGGCCACAGAACTGTTGGCTGAGGAGATGCTCATGGGTCATGAAATGGGTCAAATGCAGAAGACAAGGTAAAGCTACTAAACTGCCCTGGAGGTGTGCTGACCCAGACGTCATGCTCATATTGAAACCATTATTTAAATAGTAAAAATACACATTACTCATATTTGTGGGATTCCTCTATTAATTTAGCCGTTTTGATTATTTAAACTAGCTTTGGATCTTGATGTACATGTACTGTGAACCTAATTTTCCTGTAATAGTTTTCTTAATGTGTAATTATGTTTTTACATTGCAGGACAGAGCTTTGAACCAATCAGACATAAGACACATTCTGCTCTTCCTCCTCCAGAAGACAAGAAGATGCAGCTTAGTGGCCCAAGTACATTGGATCATGTCTCCACTGTTTTGTGTCCAGACTCACTGAGGAGGAGGTCGTCCAGACTTCATTAGAGTCTGTGATTGCATCAGAGTTCAAAGTCAGCTTTATTGTAAAAAAAAACATATGTAAAGGTTGCACACACAGGATTTGAAATTGCAGCACTCCCTAGGCCCACGGTGAACATAAATCATCTTATAAACAAGACAATAACAAACAAGACAAGACGACAAACACAATGACTAAAACATCACATATACCCATAGCAAATATGATGTTTGCATCAGGCCTGCCTCCTGCACATTTGGTCTGTTGCTGTGCATAATGTGTCCTAACGGAGATGTGTCCATAATGTTTAACTTCTAATTTCCTGCAGAAGTAATATAGTAAAATGGTAGTTTCTTTTCATCTTAGCTGAGGATCACCTAAACATCTTAATCGCTGTGGCCTTATATGACCTTAACAAGTGTGTGAGACAAAACTGAAAACAAAATTTCCCTATAAGAGGTTTAAGTTCTTCAGTCTGTACTGACATTTGATCCATGGTGAAATGTTATATTTATTTGATGTCTCTTTTGATAGTAACTAATTACATGCACTATAAGAATGTACTACTGTACTGCAATTAAGCAGTGGTAATCCACCTGATTATATTTTGCAAAGATAATTTTGTTCATTTTGGATTGTCACCTGCTTCAGCAAAAATGAAAATATTTGAGAGTACACTGACATACAGCTGTTTGTACTAATTTATTAAAGCATTGTATGTGTGTAATGGGTTCAATGTTTGACTATTCACATTATGAGAGGATTTCCAGAAGTTCTTTTGAGTGTATAAGAAACCATGTCCATGGCCCGACCAAACTTGGGCCACTAAGCTGCATCTCTTGTCTTCTGGAGGAGGAAGAGCAGAATGTGTCTTATGTCTGATTGGTTCAAAGTCCTGTCCTGCAATGTAAAAACATAATGACACACACCTTAAGAAAACTATTACAGGAAAATTAGGTTCACAGTACATGTACATCAAGATCCAAAGCTAGTTTAAATAATCAAAACAGCTAAATTAATAGAGGAATCCCACAAATATGAGTAATGTGTATTTTTACTATTTAAATAATGGTTTCAATATGAGCATGACGTCTGGGTCAGCACACCTCCAGGGCAGTTTAGTAGCTTTACCTTGTCTTCTGCATTTGACCCATTTCATGACCCATGAGCATCTCCTCAGCCAACAGTTCTGTGGCCCCAGCAGTGTTGTGTCCTCATATAGGAGGCTGCAGATGAGAAAAGAAAATTCATACAAAACATTTCAAACAGTTTTCTCATTGTTACATTAGATGTGATGAACATAACAGACACAGGTGTCTAGTATCTACACCAGTGTCTGCACCTGTTAAATGAGCCTAATGTCCATCTTAAAACTGACCTGTCCAGGCAGTGGTATTTACTCTTCACTTTACAAATATGCACAGATTGTAAAAAAAACAAGTAATGCATTCCCAGAATTAAATGCATACAATGGAGGCTTATATTACGTTATTTACAAGTAAAAAATAAACTTTGATATAGTCAAACTGTGTCTTTTAAGTTTACTGCATGAAATAATGTGGGTTTTATCATACGAGCTACACTGGCCAAGTGTTTAGTCCCCTGTCCGTGAAAACGAGGCGAAGGAGTTTCCTCGTAGCTTCATTAATGCCTCTGTAGTCTTTTTCCCCTGACAGTAAAAATATAAAAAGTGTTTGATGGACATCTGTCCAAATAAGAAAGTTTGAACTGACTTTCCATCGAGTTAGCAGATTACTAGCTAAACCTTTCCCTCAAAGGTCCGAGGTTCACGCAGTTAAAAAAAACAAACTTATTTGACAGTTTTGTGGTGTGTGGCCGTATTTTACATTTACGGTTGTGTTAGTAATGATTTCCTAAAGTTAAAAGCGTATACTCACATGTTTTCTCCGCTCTCCGGACGGGCTTTTTCCTCCGTGTTTTCGCTCCGTGTTTTGGGCTGTATGAAATGGGACAGGCCGTGTCATGCCGTCGTGCGGCCAAAAATGGAGCCAGCGGAGGCTGCAGCCCTCGAACTGGGACACGGCTTTAGTGCACCCGCCTCGCGTTCCTCCATAATACCATATGAGTTACGATTCTCCGGTCCCATTTGAAACAGAATCTTTTCAGCCAATCACAGCCTGATAAATGCCTTGGCTTCCGTTTCCACCAAACTAGCTTCCGTTTCAACCATACTTTACCTCTCACATACATACATTCTCCTCGCACATACATACATTCTCCTCGCACATACATATATTCTCCTCGCACATACATATATTCTCACTTTCACATACATATATACTCACTCTCACATACATATATTCTCACCCTGAGAATATATGTATGTGAGAGGAGAATATATGTATGTGCGAGTGAGAATGTATGTATGTGCGAGTGAGAATATATGTATGTGCGAGTGAGAATGTATGTATGTGCGAGTGAGAATATATGTATGTGCGAGTGAGAATATATGTATGTGCGAGTGAGAATATATGTATGTGCGAGTGAGAATATATGTATGTGCGAGTGAGAATGTATGTATGTGAGAGGAGAATGTATGTATGTGCGAGTGAGAACATATGTATGTGCAAGTGAGAATGTATGTATGTGCGAGTGAGAATATATGTATGTGCGAGTGAGAATGTATGTATGTAAGAGGAGAATGTATGTATGTGCGAGTGAGAATGTATGTATGTGAGAGGAGAATGTATGTATGTGCGAGTGAGAATATATGTATGTGCAAGTGAGAATGTATGTATGTGCGAGTGAGAATATATGTATGTGCAAGTGAGAATGTATGTATGTGCGAGTGAGAATATATGTATGTGCAAGTGAGAATGTATGTATGTGAGAGGAGAATGTATGTATGTGCGAGTGAGAATATATGTATGTGCGAGTGAGAATGTATGTATGTGTGAGTGAGAATGTATGTATGTGAGAGGAGAATGTATGTATGTGAGAGTGAGAATATATGTATGTGTGAGTGAGAATATATGTATGTGCGAGTGAGAATGTATGTATGTGAGAGGAGAATGTATGTATGTGAGAGTGAGAATGTATGTATGTGCGAGTGAGAATATATGTATGTGAGAGGAGAATGTATGTATGTGCGAGTGAGAATATATGTATGTGAGAGGAGAATGTATGTATGTGAGAGGACCAGAATGAATAATGTCTTGAACGGCCCCTCATACCTGTCCCTAGGGATCACTGTCATTTCCACCACAAAATGTAACTTGTAACTTTTTTGAACCACGTCAGTTGTGATGTGACAGGAGTTCATGTTAGCATAGCAGCGTTAGCTCCATGGAAGGAAGGGAAACAAGAACAAAATCAAGGTCAAGTTTTGTAAAACCAAGAGTAGGTTTATTGGTCGTCATTTCCAAACACCTCATATTTCCTTTGAATGTACAAATAATGAGACAAATGCCATTTTATATTGTGTATTTTGAGTATTTTATGCTAACTCTAAAACAGAGATTAGATAGTAGATATGCTAATATGTCATAGGAATTTAAAAGAAATGCTAAACATTGTCATTTCCACAACAGTCATTTCCATTACTTCATTTATTGTTATTGTTTATTATTACTTATTTAATATTTATGTAATTTCATTACAACCACTATCAGTTAATGTTTCTACACATTGTGATGAAGTAGAACAAATCAAAATATTTCTAAAAAATATGTGTTGGATTTTCTGAAAAATATCATGACTAAATTTGACTGTAGTTGGAGAATTACCCACTAACAGAACTATCTATCAAACCTAGATACTCATTTGGACAATTATCAATACTAAAGTGAGTAGCTTTAGAATGATCTTGAACAGATTTTGTATCATAACAATATACGACCATATATACCTGGATGACTGAAGGATTACACAGGTAAAAGACCACATGGTAATATAAAAGAAAGTACTTTTATTTAATATTGAAAATCACGTTCTCCTGTCTAAATAAAGGACAGATTTTTATGATCATTGTAGTATCAGAATCGGTTTTGAATATTGAGTCTATTCCTTAGTAGCGAAATCGTGTTTGAAATTGTAGTATCGTGACCTTGGATGTCATGGTTGTATGATGGCTGCTTTTTGACTCAAAATTTAAATCACAATCAGAATTTTGATACAAGATAGTGGACAATTTCCACACCAAGCAGTGGTGATTAGACTGTTCCCGCACCATCCTGAAGGTTGTTGGTTCAGTCATTCAAACCAGTTCATGTCGTTGTGTCCTTGAGCTGTACACCCACGGATATGTATGAATAGCTCTGTGGAGTGAACGGTGCCAGGGCAAGTCGCCAATTACTACTGTATGCCTTGAGATAGTGCAGTTTTCATCCTGCTCTATCTTATTTGAAGTGATCTTGAAAATACTAGTATCAAACAGGCTAGGTTATTTTTTTCATCAAATCAATTAACTGTCATCCCCAATGATGTTTTTGTGCCAGGATTATGTAACACCTCACTATTTTTAGATGCTAATCAGTAATTTAAGGAAAAAAAAGAATCGAAACTGGGGCAGGAGCAGTGTGGGTTGAGATAAAGATGCTCGTGTGCTGTACATTCAGAAAGCAGCACGCACTTTTCAGATGCCCAAAGATGTTTTTAATATTATGTTTGAAAATTTAAGTCCAAAACAAAGGAGAAAGGTTTATGTAGTGATAATGCATTGGTTGGAAGTAACATTTTGACAATTGAATAACATTATTTTCTCAATATGGATGGTAGCTAAATAGCATCAAACTATTGTAAGTCAATGCTAGTTCTGATAAGAAAGTGTAAAAATGGTCAATATACCCAAAACGTGAACAGAAACAGTCAATATCTTGTTCTGTATTGCACTTTTGGATAATTTTTGCAGTTTAAAGGTCCTATATTACACACAGTTTTCTCCTTTGAATGCTATAATCATGCTATAATGTTGTTACCTCATCAAAAACATACCTGGATTTTTTTTTTTATTCACACATCCTTGAGTAACCCTGTCTGAGTTGTCTGTCTACAACTCTAAAGCTCAAAAAGCTCTGTTCCACTTGTGATATCATGTCAGTAGAGATTGGCAATTCCAGGCCTGAAATTATCCAAAAGTTTCTTGTAAATCAAGGCAATGCAGGGTTTGTGTATTTGTGAATGAAACACAATGAGGACAAAGATCAGAAAATATCATAATATAGGCCCTTTAAACTAAGACTATTGCAACTATTCAAATTAATTTCATACAAAGGTTGAACACAGTGATTTTATTAAACATAGATATGGCATGTATGATATTGCAACTGTGCAGCTGCTCCTACACAAATCCGAAGCGTCTTTCTCCTCTCTCCACCCACACACACCACCACCACCACATCATCCCTGACACGTCGCCTTTCATCTTCCCAGACGCTTCCTTCCACCTCTTTTAATTGGCCTGGTGTGGATCATTACATCAGAGCTGGTCTGACTGGGCCAATGATTCAACTCCATCAAAAGCATCAGTCTATATGTCCTCTCTCTCCTCTCTCTCCTCTCTATCCTCTCTATCCTTCTCTCTCTCTCATTCTGTCTGTCTCTCTCCTCTGTATCCTTCTCTCTCTCTCATTCTGTCTGTCTCTCTCCTCTCCTCTCTCTCTCTCTCCTTCTCTCTCTCTCCTTCTGTCTCTCCTCTCTCTCTCTCCTTCTCTTTCTCTCTCTCCTTCTCTCTCTCCTTCTGTCTCTCTCCTTCTCTCTTTCTCTCCTTCTCTCTCTCTCTCCTCTTCTCTCTCACTCCCCTCTCTCTCTCTCTCTCTCTGTCTCTCTCTCTCCTTCTCTCTCTCTCTCCCCTTCTGTCTCCTTCTCTCTCTCTCCTCTTCTCTCTCATTTCTCTCTCTTTCTCTGTCTCTCTTTTTTCTCTCTCTCCTCTCTCTCCTCTCTCTCTCCTCTCTCTCACCTCACTCTCTCTTTATCTCTACTTCTTTCTCGCTCTCCTCATTTTTCTTTCTCTCGCTGTCCCCTCATCTTCTTTCTCTCTTCTCTTCCCATCTCTCTCACTCTCTCTATCGCTCTACTCTCTCTTTCTCTCTGTCTGTCTGAGTCTCTCTTTCTCTCTGTTTCCCTTCTGTGTCTCTCCCTCTTTTTCTCTCCTTCTGTCTTTCTTTCTTTCTCTTTTTGTCTCCTCTATCTCTCCCCTCATCTTCTTTCTCCCTCTCTCTAACTCCCCTTATCTTCTTCCTCCCGCTCTTTCTCCCTCACTGTCTCTCTCTCTCTCTCTCTTTCTCCCTCCCTCTCTCTCTCTCTCTCTCTCTCTCTCTCTCTCTCTCTCTCTCTCTCCCCCCTCATCTTGTCTTTCTCCCTCTCTCCCTCTGGCTGTGCAACTCATCTGTCTCCTGACCCCAGTGACCTATAACAAACCGGACAGTTCATCTAAACCAGCGCCTTTGAACTGCGCTGCAGAGGAGATCAGTGCGGCAGAGATCAGATCATGTCAGGGATCACTGGGTATTGAGACTTTAAGACGGATGTTTTAAGGTCATCTCTATCTATTACCTTGTGCAGCAAGACGAATTCTCTCAATATTTGTGAGTTTACAGGCTCACGAGAATCCATCTTGAACCGCTACAATGGCTTTGAACTCCGCAGTGGATCGGACCAGTCGCAGAGCAGCAATGTGACTGTGACCCTATGAACTAAAACAAACAACGTAATATTAAAGGTCCTATATTATGCAAAATTGACTCCACTTGTGAGCGTTTAGCTATGTTACAGTCCCATTACCTCATCAAATAACATACCTGGTGCTGTGTTTTGTTTTATTCACACGTGTTTGAGTAATCCTGCATTATTAGTCTGTTTACATCTTCAAAGCTCAAAATGCTCTGTTCCACCTTGTGATGTCATGAAGTGGTACTGTTCATGTTCACAGCAACCTTTTATTATCCAAATGATTCTAGTGAAGGTGTATGGAGTTTAAAAACACAGCACTTCCTGTATTACCACATGACATCACAAGGTGGAACTCCAAGGTGGAGTGTTTTCAGTTTGAACTTAGGCTGCGTTTATATGATGACCGTCCGAACAGAAGACGCCAAAGTGGCGTCACGTCTTCACTTTTTATTCGGGTTTAGACAAGCGTTTTCGGGAGGAAATCTGTGTGCATACGGTGACGCAAAAGTGTGTGGAATTCTATTGGGTATGCATGCCAGGCAGCTAGGTGGTGCTGTGATACATTATCACTATGTCCGCGCGCATGCGTAGAATCTTCCTTCTTCTCATCTGCACTGTGAAAAGCAAAACAAAACATGGCTACCGGTAGCAAAAAAAAAAATTGTGTGGTCAGACGAAGAAGTTCAACTATTGCTTCAGACCACGTTAGACTACAAAGCAATAAAGGCACAACAAGGTGTGGACTGGGAGTCCTGCCAAACAAAGTACACTGATATATGGACCAATGTGATGTAAACACATACGCAACGTCAGCAGATTTGACCAGAGTTTTGCGTCTTGGGCAGTGTAGACGAAAACGCTACGGTGGAGGGTATTCAAGTTTTCCACTTTGGAGGGCGGTTTCAGTTTTTTGTGTTTTTAAGCCCCCAAAACGCCATCACTGTCTAAACGAAAGGCACTTCCGATAGAATATTTTGTCGTTTTTATCCATAAGTTTTCTCGTGTAAACAGGTCCTTATCTTAAAGGTACAGTGTGTAGGATTCGTGGCGCATAGGTGGACAGTAGCTATTCCACTTCCTTTTTTGGCTACGGCAGACCTCGAGGGTCACCCGGGCGCGCCGTAAGGCAGACAGCTCGCGTAGCCGCGCGCACCTGGCGCTGTGCGAGCTCTCGCCGACAACTACGGTATAAATAAAATGCATGAAAAACGCATGAAAACACACATTCCTGATCGTGTAGCATGACACTCTACACATCAAATGAAACCTTACAGTCTCCTCTTTTTGACTATGCAATTCATTTCCCTGCACAACAATCACTCCCCGAGCACATGGGGCTTTTATACAGAAAAGCACAAAACGAGGTTTGTTACTTAGCTTACCTTTGAAGGCTCTGGACAGGTCAAACTCTGTATTTCACCATAAACTCTCAATCTGTCCGTAAGGATCCAGCGAATAAAATCCAGTAAAACAATTTAGTCCAAAACACGTGTTATTACGACGTGTGATACAGCAGCCTGTCTTGAAAAACACGAGGCTCCCCCTTCCCCCCTCCCCTTCCCTTTCTCTCCTTCGCTCCTTCGCTCCCACAGGCAGCGCGGCTGAGCAGGCGCTAACAGGAGCCTAGGCGAAGGATGAGCCCAAATGTCCTTCTGCGGCTCTCGTATTCAAAATGGCTGCCTCTATATGGGGAAGATCCCCCTTTTATGTGACTATATCTAAGTCCAAAATAATACTTTGATTTCATGATGGAAGTGAAAAGGCTTGGAAAACACTGTGTTGAATGGGTATCTTCAATTTATGTAATTAATGGGTAAAAATCTTACACACTGTCCCTTTAAATATACAGGGCTTGTGTGTGAATGAAACAAAACAAAACTCAAATTATGTTTTTGATGAGGAAACATTATACACATTATATACACTATAACATTATAACACAAAAAATAGTGCATTACGGGCCCTTTAATGGCCAGTATATTTTTTTGTCATGTATATATTTGATTATTCTTTTCAAGTCTTGGGGAACTTTTGAAAATTACATAAAGCGAGCTTCCAAATCTGTTACACATGGGCAGGTTTTGCTAGTCTGAATCTGTGAGTCAGATGTCGTGACAGGAGCCAGGCACCTCAGGACTCATCTCCTGTGAAACTGCCAGAAAAACACAGCAACAGGTCCAGAGAGTGAGAACCCCGGACACGCTGTACCTGATTCTAGCCCCGAGATCTGCCTTCGCACTTTTTGACAGCAGTGAAATTTCAAATTTAATACATGTCTCTGGATTAATAAGTCTCAGAACCCAGAGCAGCCACTGAAAAATGCATTCAGCCGTATCAGTGTGTGGTTTACAACTGTAAGCCTGATTTATATTTGAATTTTAACACATAATACATAACTAACATCAAGAGGCAGAGTGGTGGCTCACAGAAATAGAATCATGTTAGTAAGTTTTTATAGATTCTGTATTTGCTATACCCAAATCAAATTCCAATTGCGGTCACTTGGAATCCTTGTGCATAATTTAGCATCGTAATAGTATTCCTGATTTTCAAACGGTGAAAAGAAAACAGCATTTACAAGGCATATATAATGGTATTTTCTGATCTATGTTCTAATGTTTCCTCATCACAAACATACCTGGAGCATTTTGAGCTTTGGAGATGTACACAGACTAATGATAAATTATTAGTCAAATGTGAATGAAACCAAACACAACTCCAGGTATGTTTTTGGTGGGGTAACGATATTACAACATGGCTTAAAGCTCGCACGAATTTTCACACACCTTAACCTTTTTTAGAACATAATTTTTCAGATAGAGAAGTGAAACAAAGAAAGCTTAATTTAGGCTACGTTCAGACTGCAGCCTGAAGTGACCCAAATCCATTTTTTTCGCCTCTATGCGACCTGTATCTGATCTTTTAATGACAGTCTGAACAACACAGATCCGATTTTTTCAAATGCGACCCAGGCCACTTGGATATGTGGTCCTAAAACTGATACGTATCCGATCTTTTGACATGCGACTTCAGTCTGAGCGACCAAACTGAACAGAACTGGACCGCATTTTAGGAGACAAGCCCAGCATTGAGCCGATAGAATTGCTGGATAGCTGCATTACTGAAGAGGAACCCACAAAATGCCATGTCCAAAAACCTTGTCCTTCACCTTCTCAATCTCCTCCCTGAAGCAAATAAGTTGTACATGTTCTGGCTGTGGAACGACAGCAACTTTAAAATCGCCAGGTGCTCAATGCTAGTGTCCATGTTTAGGCTACTTCTGTAAACATGGAGCACGCTCGCTGCATGTGATGTCATCATGTCCTCCAAGGCGCATGCGGGACACTTTGGGGGCACATCACATAGAAGTCGCATTTAATTGGAAATGTGAACGACCTCACAAAAAAATTGGATTTCACAAAAAAATCTGAATTGAGCTTTAAGCCCTGCAGCCTGAACTTAGCCTTAGTCACGCACACTGCTCTTACTTCAGAGATTGGATCTATAAAATATTTTGCAGATTAAGGTAGACTTCATTCAGCAATCTAATGTAGTTGCAAATTGTTAATTCTGCCTTAAAACCACCGATATTCCATAGCTATAACAGGATGTAACCACCAGCAATGACTCTGCAACCACACTTTCCTAAACATTGTCCACACGCCCACATATTACTGCTCATCCAGTTCTGTACTTATTCCACTTTAAAGGTCCTATAACTGACACTTGTGAGTTTTAAGCCATGTTGTAATGTTGTTGCCTAATCGAAAACATACCTGTAGTTGTGTTTTGTTTCAATCACACATTTTAACCTTTTATTACTAGTCTCTCTACATCTCCAAAGCTCAAAATGCTCAGTTCTGTGATGTCATTACGCAGTAGTTTTCAAGTTAACACCTACCTTTTACCGTTTGTTCAGTAGAAATGGGCAATTCCTCAGCTGAAATGATCCAACTCTAGTATAAGTGTAATTTGAAAACATAGTGGAGCACTTATTACCACGTATTGCCACGTGACATTACAAGGTTTTCTGTTTGAGAATGCAGGGTTATGTGTTAACCATAATATGGTTAACACACAAACCCTGCATTCTCAAAGCTGAAACAAAACAAAACTCCAGGTGTGTTTGTGATGAGGAAACAACATTATAACATAGATCAGAAAATAGTGTAATACGGGCCCTTTAAACTGAACCATAAATGAACACAGCTCCTCCTAGTGTTGGAGCGTCTCTGTGGCGTGTCCATCCTGGACAGTCAGGGGCATAGAGATGATGGATTGGCTCATATCTGACGAGTTACACAGAGCTGAAGATGGATGCTACTCTTACTGCCTCTGACATCTGATAATTAACCTGATTTACTTAAGTTATGGAGGTTCCGTTTTTACGCTATAAATAATGATTTACTATTCTTTTCCAAGGGGTTGTGCAGAGAATAAGAACACTGGTCTACAAATTTCTGGACTTGATCTGCTTCTGAAATAAAAGTGGCTAAATCTCATCTATATTGATTGATAAGATGAACTGAAAATCACTTGCTGGTTAGGTAATGTATTCAACATATGGAATGATATAATAATAATACTGTATATATATTATATACAGTGGTACCTCACCTTATGAAATTAATTAGTTCCAGAAGTGGTTTCGTAACGTGAATTTTTTGTAAGTTGAGTATCTATTTCAATAGAAAAAGCCTGATTCGTTCCAAGGCCCCGATCCAAGTTTTTTTTTTTTTTATAGTGTAACTTTTTTATAGTGTAACATTGTGTTCTGCGTAGAGACTGTAGACCCAGGTCTAAACGTGGACTATACCA